>ML685821.1:11300113-11443050 GCA_007922175.1 Pelusios castaneus
ATACATGATGAACAGTGGCAAATTTTGGATAGTGCAAAGGCAACTGCCCCGCTTATTTAAGCTAGTGATTAAGTTTGAAGAAAGAACAGATACAAGAGACCTGGTGGCTGTGTGATAACGAGCCCACTCCTGATTTTAGAGAACAAGTATGAGATGTGGATACGCAGCACTTCTGAAAATCGGGCCCAATATGTCTCAAAACTGGACAATCAAAAAATCAAGGACAGTCAAAATCAGGAGCTAATTTTTAAAATTTGATACTGTTCTGGTTCAGATCACTAGACCTCCCTTCTCTTTTTTGTTTTAATCTGATGCCATGGACATAGAGAGTTGATGAGAAAAGAGACTCAGAAAAATTGACAAATGTAGGCAGGAAGAGGAGGAGGAGGAGGAAGAGAGAGAGAAAAAATGAAAACTTTTTAAATCTATGAATCACAAATGATAATAATGTCACTTGATTAGACATGGAAGATTAATTGATCTTAGATTCAGCAGGATGTGCACAGAATATTTTTTAAAATGAGAGTTTAGAGGAAGGAGAGGGTACAATCAACTGATCAGAATTAGTGAATTCTAAGGAAAACAACAAATGTTGGAAGAGTGAGATGTTTTTAAGAAAAAAGAGGATAAGGTAGTTTTGTTTAAATTTATGTGCAATGCTAATGAAAGTGGTCCATTTAAACAAAAAAGGCAAGGAACAGTACCAATGTTGGAAAAGCAGATTAAAAAGAAATAAAGGAGCTGACTAATGGAAGATGGTACATATTCTAACAAGAAATTAAAGTACTTGAAAAGCATTCTTAGAGGGACCAAAAGGAGAGTAATGAGCAGTAAGTAATGCACACCATGTCAACAGCCATAAATAATATAAAAAAAAAGTAGAATGCGAAGAGAAATGGAGAAAGAAAAGACTGGCTCACTTCAAAGCAACAATAAAGAAATAAAATAAATGATAAGAAAGAAAGGACACTGCAGTAACTTTGCATTTATCTTTACAAATAAAGATGGTAACAGTGAAAAATTAGAAAATTTATAGACAAAAATAGGCAATTGATAGACAAAAGGCTAGAAACTAGTCTCAAGTTTGTATATATCTAAACTAGATTTTAAGCTACTATCGCAAGCAAAGAAGAGAAAGAGTTGTTTGTTGATAGTTCTTGTGAGGCACTGAGATCTTGCACTGGTCATGTCTTTATAAGGATCTAAGAGACATAGATCTGTGGGTATACAGAGAAGATTCAAGAGTACAAAAGAAAAGAGACAAAAATGAGACACTTTAGCAAACTTTTTTGTTACTGTGGTATGTTTAAAGGAATCTTTGAAGATTAAAATAATACAATTCTTGGCCATATATTTCCACTGTGTGTAGTGGAGCGCAAGAAATTCCAGCCCTTGTTTACAAACTGTACCTCATACAGTCATTCAGACACATTGTCTGGTACAGTATCATGCCACATAGGTTTACTATTGTAAAGAAGTACTCTGCAAACTCCTGGAAAAAATATTAAACAACATTGAGAAGAAAGCAATGCATTGGGGCACCACGCTAACCTTTCACCTCTGGATACCTGAGTTCAAACACCAGATCAGGTCATAAACGACCAGGTCAGGTCATTCCAGTTCCAGCGGTCAAAAATCATCCTGGCACTAACACAAGGCATGAGTTTGGACCCAACTCCTAAATCACAAAACTACCATATCATTTGGTACAACTGAGAGAACAGGATCAAATGACATCTTTGACTAGGATTGTAGGAAAGGAAATGGAGTGCATTAGAAACAAAAAGTTGGACTGCTTGCAGAGAACTGGCTCATTTTATTCCTGTTGCTACTACAATTAATCTCTCACTTTACGAACTAAAGTCACTCAAGCCTTAAAAGCCACTCAAAAAGGAGAGCCTACTGGCAACTGCCTCCTTGGGCAAAAATATCCACAGACTACTCAGTTTCATTATCTACTGGGAAAATATAAGGGCTCTAAAAAGAATACTCCAAAGAATTCCTCAGACTATGGATCTTGGGCCAGGGAGCCTAGTAAAAATCTGTGGGCACCTTTCACCTCTCTGCCTCAATTCAAATCCAGTCAACATTTTAAGGAATCAATACTCACTCTCCTTTAATGTATAAGAACAGTCCACTTCCCAGCAGACAGTTGTCCACAGCTCAATTCACAGCAACTGGCGGCACAACCCACAATAACTGACAGCCTTCTCTGGACATGGAGTAAATTACCCTTTCAATGCTTAGAGGATCATAAGGTCTCTGTCAAGTCATTTTGATTTAAAATTTGACTGATCTTAAAATTTTTATAACCTTTAAGGGAACGTCTTCTGAATTCTCAACATCCATTTAAAAGAAAAATGTATTTTATTAATTGAGGGATGGATTTATTCTTATTAATATTTTCACTCATAGAGCAGTTTCATCAGAAGACCTCCCAAAGCACTTTACAAAATGTCTCCCAATATTGCATATATGGAAACGGTGACATTGTGACGTGACCTGCTCAAGGTCCCACAGTGAGTCAGTGATTTGTTCTCTTACAGTACTGAGCACTATGCAGTAAAGTTACAATGAACAGTAAACACAGCACATGAACATTCTTGGTCAGCAACCTTCCTCTTTGCTTGATGGTCTATACACAGTCCCGAGAAGTATGCAATATCATATCCCACCTAGTCAGCCACACTATGGCTTTGTCTACACTTGTTAAGTTAAGTCGACTCTATTAAGTCGACTTAACAAGGTCGACTTTAAGTCAACTTAAAGTCAACCTTGTTAAATCGACTTAACAGAGCCTGTAGTGTAGCCATACCCATCTACACTGGCTTTAAATGGACTTAATAAGGTCGACTTCAGAGGTGGTGTTATTAAGTCGATTTAAGGAAGCGCTTAAGTCGACTTAACAAGCACCCAGTGTGGACACAGAGTTCTGTAGGTTGGCTTAAGCATCCGTAGGTCAACCTAAGGCACCAGTGTAGATGCACCCTATATGAGAGCACCTCCCGTCCCTGGTACCAGTCTCAGTAATATTCGGGGAATTTTATTTGGCCCATCCCATTGGGAGCATCTACACTTACAAATTAAGTTGATTTAAACTTTCTTAAGTCTACTTAATTTAATCTGCGTCTATACTACATTTTCCTTAAGTCGACTTAAGCAGCAGCTTAAGTCAACACAAGGAAAATTAAAGTCGACTTTATTAAACCTGGTTTAAAGTAGACTTTACTGGCTAAGTTGACTTTATTAAGTCGACTTAGCTAGTGTAGATGCAGATTAGCCCTAAATCAACTTTAAGTCGGCTTAAAGGGCTCCAGGGCTCCCCCACTGCCTTCCCTGCCAGGGTGCCTGGCACAGGCAGAGTCTGGCATGCCCCCCCACAGGGCAGAACAGAGCCCTACCCACCCTGCTCCTATGCCCTGCCAGTGTCCCTGTTCCGCTCAGCCCCCATTGTACCCAGGTACAATGGGGCAAATGCTGAGCCCTCTGGCACTTGGGAAGGCCCCCCCCCCCCGCCACCAAGGACCAGTCCCAGGTCCACCTAGCCCCTACAAGTTGACTTAGGCGTCCAGTGTGGACGCTCTAAGTCAATTTGGCAGGGTCCCCTGTAAGTCGACTTAATTTTTGAGTGTATACATGCTAAGTTGACTTAACAAAGTCGACTTAAATTTGACTTTGTTAAGTTGATTTAGCTAAGTCGACTTACAATAACAAGTATAAACATAGCCTTAGTCATATCCTGCTGTTCAAGTTTTCTTCATTTGATTGTCTTGGTGACATCAGGGATCACTATAAAACACAAAAGGAGTCCTGTGGCACCTTTAAAGACTAACAAATTTATTTATCGCATGAGCATTTGTGGTTATACCTATGAAAGCTCATGAGATAAATACATTTGTTAATCTTTAAAAGTACCGCAGGACTCCTTGTTTGTTATGTTTATGCTGTAAATTCAGGAAATTACCTCTATGTTAGCCTTGTGTGAAATATAGCTAACACAGAGCAATTGACCATAGCATTTCAATTTGAAGAGTGAATTCTATTAATGTCCTGCTTCCTTAATGTCCATGTCTCACAAGCATACAGGAAATTTTGAAGATAACAGATAGCAACAATTTTATTTTATACTTTAAGGCAATACCTTTGCTTCTGAAAATGTGGCTGAGTGTCATTAAACCAACTTTCTGTTGGGTCTGCAATTGATCCACAAAAAACACAGATCACCATCCCATTATTCTCCAGTATTTTCTTTCCACAGCACATGCAGATGTAATAATTGCTCCACCATGCTCTTAGGAGTCTAACCCACTTGCTCTTCAGCCAGAAAGCTTTCTATCTTGGGTTCAATTCTCTTCAGACTAATTTTTAGCTGTTTTTTATTAAAGAGGATCAATAATAAGATTACATATATTGTCAGTGATAGAGCTGGAAATATAACCTACATTTCTTGACTCTCCTTATCCTAAAAGAAGTATCCGTTGCCTTCTAGCATTTACACAAAGCAGTATTTTCTACATCAGGCCCCAACTCAAAGCCCATTGATGTCAATAGGGTTATTTCTGTTCATATTAACTGGTTTTGGATCAAGCCCTCAGTGCTGGTGGCTTTGTAATAGTAGTTAAATAACAAACACTATTCTGAGAACTGTGGTGATATCATCAGAGATACTCATGCACCAACAAGGAAATAAAAACTGCCAGAGACATCAAAAAAAACCCAAAAACCTTGGCCACCAATGAAATTTCTGATTGATAGCATGGCATACGAACCACACACGAAAATGAAGAAGCAGGCGGGGAAGGCATGGGGAATGAGCCAATCAAAGGCCAGCACGCTAACTGATTGACAGTCAGTGATGTCTCTCCAAGCCCAGCCTGTTGTGACTGACACTGATTGGCTGGCAGACCACCAACCAGAGCTCACCTGGGATTTGCTGGAGCACTACCTTGTTTCCCTGTGTGCTGCTGACAAACAGATCGTAGCAGCAGCTGCAGGGATTGAGAATAAAAATAGAATCCTCAGCCATGGCAAATCCGCAACAATGGGGCTGCGGATATCCACACCCGCGGATGCGGTTACCCATGGTTCTAAAGCGGATACTCACAGATCTGCAGGACTCTATTCAGCAGTAGTTAAATTCATAAAAGAAAGTTTCCATTTACTGGTTGCCTTTCTCAAGCTGGAAACAAAGTGAAGTTTCTCTATGTTTTATAGTGAGCACAGTAAAACGGCCCATTATCTATTACTACAGGAATATCCATCAGAATTGCTGCAGTTAACGGTTTATCCACATGTCTATAATAAAGCCTTACAAAGGAAACTTTTATTACTCAGTAATCTTATTCCAAAGGGGTAGCCGTGTTAGTCTATTGTAGAAAGACAACAGAGTCCTGCAGCACTTTTAAAGACTAAGATTTATTTATCGCATGAGCTTTCGTGGGAGAAAATCCCACTTCGTCAGATGCTTGACCACCATCTTAGAGCTTGTGCAAAGTCATCTGCTGACACGCTTTTGCAGTTCCCCACATCTCTGAAGTACAGATTTGTCGAACACATCTCCAGCCTGGAACATTTCTGGGCTAGAATGTTGGAAGAAACTCCTGCTGCTTTTTTGTTATACTTCATTCTCCACTCATTTACATAGGAGAAACTCCATGAACTTTAATGGAGTTACCTTCAGTTTGCACAGGGATAAGCAAGGAGAGAATCAGCCTGAAAGTGTTAACATTTTATAAAAATACCTCTAGCCAAAGCTCCAAAAGCAACTCCATAACTTTCTAACCCATCATCTACAATTTTGGGACCAAAACCAAAATTAAGGCTAAAGGATACTAATCAATGGCAGGCAATGTGATTGTCTGTATGTGTGAGACAGAGAGCAAGGTTTTTCCTCCTAACAGGTTTTCTAGATTATTTTTTAAAATGACTGTATAAACAAATTCAGTACAAAGAAGTTACATTTAAACAACTTCAAAGAATCTGAATAAAATGCAGAAAACATATTCAAAAGTAAGGCTGCCAGTGTATGTTTACTATGTGACTATGTTATACCATATTTGTAGCAGGGACAACCAACCTAACTGGTTTTATGATAGAGCTTGATAGGTTTATGAACACAATTGTATGATATAGAGGATTATATGATAATTATATTCACTTACGAAGGAAAAAATCCAACGTATAACTACAAAATGAGCTAGAAGTGGCAAGCTGGAAGTATTGCTGAAAAGGATCTGGGGGTTAGTTGATAACAAATTGAACAGGCGTAAACAGAACAACAGTACAGCCACAAAAAAGGCTAATATCATTCTGGAGTGTATTAATAGGAGTGTTGTATGCCAGAGACGGGAGGGAACTGTCAGGTTCTACTCAGCACTGGTGAGGTCTCTGCTTGAGTAGTGTGTCCAATTCTGAGCACCACACTTTGGGAAAGTCATGAATGAACTGGAGAGAGTTCAGAGGAGACCAACAAAAAGGATACTAGGTTTAAAAAACCTGATCTCATAGACTCATAGACTTTAAGGTCAGAAGGGACCAGTATGATCATCTAGTCTGACCTCCTGCAAAATACAGGCCTCAAGACCTCACCCACCCACTCCTGCAATAGGCCACCAACCTATGACTGAGTTATTTACCTCCTTAAATCATGATTTAAGGACGTTAAGACACAGAGAATTCACCGGTAGGTGAGCCATGCCCTGTGCTACAGAGGATCTGATCTGTGGATAGAGGTTAAAAAAATCCTGGATGCGTAAGCTTGAGAAAAGAAAATTGATAAGCAGTCTTCAGATACATTAAGAAGTATTACAAAGAGGACCATGATCAATTGTTCTTGATGTTCACTGAAGCACGGACAAGTAGTAGTGATTTAATCTGAAGCAAGAGAGAGCTAGGTTAGATATAAGGGAAAACTTTCTAATTATAATGGTAATTAAACTATGGAATAGGCTTTTAAGGAAGGATGTTGAATCCCCACATGATTGGAGGTTCTTAAGAGGTTGGACAAACACCAGTGGTCTAGATTTACTTGGTCCTGCAACAGAGCAGGGGACAGGACTTGACCACTTGAGGTCTCTTCTAGCCCTAGGTTTCTATGATGGGGTTGCATGTGATAGCAAGGAACTTGATTTGATGGCCCAGAAGGTCCCTCCCAGTTCTATGTTCCTAAATACTCCAAGCACATATATATGAATGTCAGATGTCCTACTCTGAGACTTTTGAACTCCACCAACAGGATTAAATAAGACTGCATGTTGGAACTTCTATCATTTTCTACCACTCTAGATAGGATCACCACTATTACTGTAGCAACCAACAAACTCATAAACATTAATTAATTTATCCTTACAACACCATTATTTTATGGATGAAGAACTGAGGCACAGAGAAATTAAGTGGGACATGTAGGTCTTGTTGGATGACAGCCATGAGGATGAAGATTCCTTCAGTAGCTCCTGTCTGTTTTTCTCCTTTATCTATTCTCTTTGTTTCCCACCACTTCCTGGCAAGTCTCTCTCTTTAAGGACCCTTCATTATTTTGTGCACCAGTCAGACCTTCCATCTTTACATCTTCTGCTTTTATAAAGCTCATGGTAAATTTATAAACCAATTGTCATAACAGTACCCAAACTCCTCCTGGAACCTGGCCCTAGAATTCTGCTTCTGTATGTAAGGAGAGTTTCAGTGACATGGAATCTGTAGGAATTTGGAATGACTGCTGAGGCTGCATAACAGACACAACTTTTAAGGCCAAAGGAGACTATTATGATCATCAAATCTGACTTCCAGAATAACAAAGGCCATAGAACTTCACCTAGTAATTCCTCTCATTCACTGAGAAGAGAGATGAGAATGAAGCTGCATCAAACCCATAACATCTGTCTGAGCTAGAGAATATCTTTCAAAAGGAAACCAGGTACTGATTTAAAGACATCAAGTGATGGACTCCACTACTTCCCAGGGTAAGTTGTTCCAATGGCTAATTACTCCCACTATTAAAATGCTGCATCTTCTTTCTTCTCTGAATTTACCTAGCTTCAGCTTTGAACCAAAGAGCCCTCTACAACCAGAAATCGTTTTCCTCGTAGATAAGGATGGTGACACCATCTGTGCGTGTGACAGCCAAGAGAAACTGATAAATCTGGACATAGGGCTCCTAGAGGCCACATCAGCTTGTAGTTGCTTAAACCTGTATCAGGGACCAAATGAGCTCACCACAGTCCTGGAATCAGGGATCAGTACCTGAACCAGGCTCAGCACAGGTGTAGGGATGAATGGGGCTTAAGGAGCTTAGGAGTCTAGTACTAACAACTTTTGTGCCATTTTACCTTGCACCTTTCTTACTATGACAGCACAGCCAGATTCTCTTGGTTAAACAGACTTACAATGACTTCAGTGGGAACTTTGCCAGCATAGGAACCGAACAATTGGGCTTGCACTTGGTGGTTTTTGTTGCCTAGCATAAAGTTAACCTATTCGATTAATTAATGGTATATAAATAAAGAACCTTTCATGGTTACACTAAATCTGTGTCCAGTGAACAGTTCATTATGAGCTGCGCCAGAGGAAAGCATGCCTATGTCATTATGTAAAGCATTTAATAAGATGCCTTGCTCTTTGGTGAACTGGCTTTGGAGATTCTCTTCCCGTTATCACAGAATGTGTCTGCACTTTTTGACGTAAGAATAAAATCTGGGAACACAGCAGTAGAATGTAGGCCCATCAACCACTAACAGAAGGTACCAGTGACAGACAATGAGGAGACTTTGAAGAGTTATTTATGTAAGAAGCATCCATACATCCAAGAAAGAACTAAAAGGATTTTCATTCTTGCAAAGGGTATCAACGCAACACACAGTTAATAAAAACCAACCAAAGAAAAAGCCACGTACCTGCTTCTGCTCTCATTCATACGTGATAAGACAAAAGGTCTTAATTAACTGCTTGTGTGGGCTGTCACATTAGCCAGTCGATAGATGTCAACACAAATAACAGGCTGGCAAGGAATCAAATATTGGGTGCGTTATAATGGAGTGTGTGTTCTTAAGAGGGGAGTTGATTGTGTGTGTCGGGATGTGTCTTTACATGAGGAAAAGCCTTGCAATGAACAGCCTTCTAAAGCAGGAACACAGAATTACCAGCTTATTTAACTCCCTTCCTCACAAGGAGATACTACACAAACTCTTCATATGCTTTATTGTGGTACACAGAACTCACACTCATCAGTGCTTCTTACAGGTCTATGAAGTCAAAAACAAGCTAAGCAAACCAGCACCTAACATCATCCTTGAAAAACCAATGCTCTCCAGAAGGGTGTGAACTGAGTGTCTGGTTGTTCTTTCAAGATCCAGAATCTGTCTATCCTCCAGCCTGCAAATCTGCTCCTGTAGCACCTATGAGGCCCTGCAGCAGTCAATTTACTTTACAAAATAAGAGGCGTACAAAATGTATCAAGTGTTCAAATCTCAAAAGGGATCACCAGACTCTGATCCTGGAAACAAACATCCTGGATTATTTTCAAACAGGTCCAGTGTGTGAATTAAGAACTAGATTGAAATCCTCCTTTATACTTTTTCTGCGTGTGAGGGTAAATGAAGGATTACTTTTGGAAATCTTAAAAAACATTTTTTTTTAAAATTGGAGATTAAATTGTATAATTATATCGTACAATGGTAATATTTTAATGAATATGTGCAAGTATTTCTTTAACACAGAAAACCGTTGAAAGATCAATTGCTATTATGACTTACCCTTTCTGCTACTATATTTGTGTTTTCTGAAGTTGGTTTTCTATGTTTCTGGAACTAGATTAAAGAAGCATGGCGGAAGGTCTATACCTCTTTTTAGTTAAATCTTTTTTTTTCTTTCATTCATTAAGAAGAGAGATGAGAATGAAGTGGTAGTTCCCACTCCTGGGACACCAGGTACCATTTAATTGGCTAAACACACAAGAGTTTCTACAAATTTTACCTTGTTTCTGATTTTGAGGTATCCAACAACTTTCTTTCAGTGCAAGAGAACTACAAACAATCCTTAAAGGGCCACCATCAACAAAATACAGTCATTGAAAAAATTCCTTGGCTCTTTCACTAATATATCACTCAGGCTAAAAAAATTTTTGCAATCAAATTTGCTTCTCCATCCTAATAATATATATTTAGAGCACTGCCTGAGCAAAGTGTTCACAAATCAAGAATCCCACAAGAATCAAGAGATTGACCCACAATTCATGAGAGTTTGAGAAATAATAAATGCTGGGTTCTTTTTATCTGTTTTCTGGGTTTCCAGTCTTTAAAGGTCACATGTCCAAAAAACAATTTGGCAACCATGAAAGCCAAAAAGTTACTTTAATATATATTATGTATGTGAATGAGAGCTGAAAGTCTTACACAGTCAGTTGGAACTTTAAAAAAAATATATTATTAGAATTGAAAATTTGGCAACACTGTATTTACTATTTGCTTTTCATTCAAACCATGAAATAAAACTTGACTGGTGAGAGTTTCTCTTTAGATAGCATGCAAAAGTTAAATATATTTGCGTGCTTCCATCTTTTCCTACCCTTTGTGTCACCTTTCCTCTTAGGCCCTGATCCTTCAGATCCTTAGGGCTCAGTACTTCAAATGGTCATGTGAATGGAAACACTGACCAGATCCTCAACTAGCATCAATTGTCATAGTTTCATTGAAGTCACTCTGACCCAGTGTGGCTATTCACATGTATCTGAAGAACTGAGCATGAAAGCTAAGTTCTCAGTAAAGTTATGCACGCAAATTGGTGTTTGATTTCAGCGGAGCTGTGACAATTTACACCAGCCAAGGATCTAGTCCACACACTCCATTGGAACTATTCATAGTTTAAGCATGAACCCCAGCAAATGGTCGCAGATTTGGACCTTAACACTTCATGTCAGACACTGCATCTTCAGTGCTTATACAGTGCCTAGCACAGTGAAGCCTCAATTCTGACTGGGGAATCTGTGGGGTCTATGACAAAATAAAGAAAATAGTAAATGAATATTTTATTACCAAAAAATGACAGTCCGCTTTACTTCCTTGTCGTCACTCTTCTACCTGGTGCTTTTCTGTGTGGGCTTCTAGCACTTTATAGAGAATGTAAAGGCATGCTGGATTTGCTTTGTTGTTATTTTAAGTTTTTCATTGACATGTTTTAAAGCAAATATTAAGAAAAACGTATCTATTCATGTGAAGTTTTTTTAAGTTCTGTTACACCTAGTTCTTTTCAATCCTAAATCTAGGTGTCTCTTTAAAACATTTCAAAACGAAAGCAGAGGAGAAGCACACTGATAAGCATTAACAACAAAATCTGGAACAATCGAAGAAATGTCAACAATAATCACCTTTTGTTACTAGAGATATTTTGTTCCCAGATTTAATCCTTCACAGTTTGCTGCGTAGGGTTTGATTTGGCTAGTCACAGACTATTTTAAAAGTATATGAGATCAAGAAGAATAGCATAAAATATTTTATGTTTAATTTTTGTTATTTTCAAGAAACAGCCAAAATACGAGTATAAAGATTCAGGAACCTCTCTGAAATAAAATGAGTTTCCCCATAAAGGGCTAGTCCATCTAGCCCACTGCTAATCCACATACACACATATATATACTTATTAAAACAGTGTCCTTGACAGCAATTTTTCTCCTTTAATGATTGCTCTTTAATGATATCTTTTACATCTCTGTGTTGCTATTCAAACTTTGCACATAAATTAAAAGAGCAGAGGAAAACGGAATTATCTTTCAAATAGCAGCAAGTTCCATTACGGTGTCTTGTTTATTCTGTTTTTTTCCCTCCCTCCATTTTCCTTTCTTTCCTCTTTCTGCCCACTTGATCCTTTTTAAAGGATGTGGGACAGATTCATCAATATGCCCTGCAAGGCTGTAGATCCATTTTGGTGAACCTTGACCCTCTGTATTATGGGCACACCTCCCTCCATGTGGAGGAAGCAGAGCTGGATGTGCATCTCTTTCTGGATTCACTGGGTCTCTCTCCAACCATTTGCCAGGAAGGGTCACCAGGCAGACATCTTGCAAGACACTGCACTAGAGACCTAAGTTCTGATTGGTTACATGGCACCACATCACTTTGCCAAAAGATCATCAAGTCACCCCACAGCATAATATTTAATAATGTATCTGCAGGCAATGTGTATGGAAGGTGGACTCCCTTAAAATTCCTGCGATGATAATATTTTGGATCCCATATTCCCCCACCCCGCTTTGGATGCCTGGCTGAGGTGCATATGACATAACTAATACTGGAAGAGGGTTCACTCTTGAGCTCTAAAAGGTGGCAGCTCCACCATGCTTTCATCCTCCATTTTTCACCATCTCGAAACTTTCTTACAGCCATCTAAAACTGAATGCTTTCAGCACTGGAGGTTTGCTGTTGGTTCATAGACACCAGTTATTAAAATGATTGAATTGCTTTATGTGCAGTGTCTAATTCTTTTGTTTTGGGTGATGGATGCTTAAAACTAGATAAATGTAATACATTTATTTTTATAAATACATACATAGTTTTTGCCCATCCAAACCTCTGCTTTGGCAGCAAACAATAAGATCATTCAATGGCTTCTTCCCATGATCCTATCCTAAAAGCTTGGGAGAAAAAGCAGATCTGAGCAGAAGCACTGTAGACATGACTAAATACATCAAACTAGGCTGTAGAGTAGAACTGGGGAAAATGGAAAACTCAGCAGGACCAATCCAGAGATTTTTCTTTATCTCTGAGGACTTAACCATTTAATAGGAGATTTGGCTGTATGGTTATCTCTGCTTCCCAGCAATAATAAATTCTCCTTCTATAGTGCCAATCATCAGAAGATATCAGAAGATTGGCTTAACAATCATAGGATTAAAAAAAAATCCAATAAATTTGGGGTGCTTATTGTTTTCCTTCTGGTTTCTGAATCTTTAGGGTGCATTTGCCTCACACATCAAGCTTTTTTCCTCACCATGATGGCTAGAAATGTACTATTTTTCTTAAAACGAAAACAGAGATACTCATGCAATCTCTTGGTTCCAGCAGCTGCACTGAAAAAAAATAACCTACACCAAACATTGCAAGGCTTGTGATAAAAGCATGACAGCATTTGGCAATAATAAAGCTATTAGCAACAAAATGCCCAGAACTATAAAATACTAAATTCACTGTACTAGTGAGAATACCATTAAGTAGGGCCTATCAAAAAATAGGTATGATTTAACAGAAACAATCATCTTTGTAAAGCACCACAAATTCTGAAAAGCCTATTGATGAGTCTTCATGATCATAACGAAGCAACTGTGATATACAATTGATAGCTCAGTGGTATAGTCTCCTTTAATTCTACACACAGAACCGCCATGGACATCAGTGGGTGGTTTGTGCGTGGGATCCCAGATTTAGTATTGAAGTATTGATAGTGACATAGGGTATTGTTTACAGTGCCGTTAAACACCCATGGCTGGTCCGTGTCCATTGACTCGGGCTTGCATGTCTTGGTAAGTGAGGATGTAAAACTATGCAGAACCAATACAGCTCAGGGAGAATTAACTGGATTTATTTTTAAGTTTGTGCTGGAATTGTTATCCAGTTCCAAATACAAAAATGTTACCGTGGCTGATGTGTGAGCAAAAACACACAAACCATCAGCTTCATCTTCAAAAAGCAGGATGTATTTGAGGTTCTGGCAATGAGGAAACCTTCTTTTCAACAGCAAACTGACAGATTGGATCTTGAATCCCATACTGCAACTAAACACCCGTAGCTGACCCAAGCCAGCAGACTGGGTTTGCAGGGCTCACTTTATGGCATTGTAGACACAACCAGTGAGACAATAAGCATGGAACTTCAAGTGACCATTTTTACAAGATCACTCTTCAGGATGAAAATGCTCCCTTCTGCTCTTTGTTTCCATGTGATGTTGGACAGGAAGTGGAAGAGAATGCATACAGTATGGGTTGATAATGGAGAAAAATAAAGCAAATACCAAGAGCCAACAGAGTCCTGTGGCACTTTTAAAGACTAACAGATTTATTTATCGCATGAGCTTTCGTGGGAGAAAATCCCACTTCGTCAGACGCTTTGAAGATGGGAAACTTCTGTAAGTTTGTCTTTCTGTTGTTTTTCTACAATAGACTAACACGGCTACCCCTTTGGAATTTGACCAAGAGCCAATAAAGCAATAGCTGGACCATTCTGGAAAAGATTGTATTAGGAATGAGGATCAAGACCAACCAGAAGAAATCAGTGAAGGAATAAGAATTTGAAAGAAAACTGTCTTAATCTTTTTGGCATCTCATGCTGTATGCCTGTCTACACTCAAATGTCAGAATTATCTATATTGTGACCGATTGATCTCTGTGTTGACTTTAGCTCAGACTGAGTAAATAGGAGAGAAGAAGCAAGTAAAGAAGACTGGTGGGATGAAAAAAGAAAAGGGTCTTAATGAAACATGCTTGGATCTCTGTATCCCCAAAGAAATTGGAATGAGCCATGTTGTGAACCATTCTCTGAGAATGTACACTTGGGACTGAGATAGAGAGGACCAGTGACCAGGCAAAATCTTAGGAGATATTCCTCTGTTTTTTTGTAGACCCTTGTCTGGGGCCCGGTTACTATCTTCCTAATCTCTGTGCAGTGGCACACACTGCCATTTGCACATTATGCACAGGTTGTATCACTGGCCACCAGGAGGCGGAACCACACTGGCTGCTTCACTGTCCCACTCAAGTATGAATCATTGGCCCTCTGTCATGATGGAAGGGCCATATGGCCAAATGAAATGAGTGGTGTTGCAATCCCCATAGACCAGGTCACAATATCACTTACCAATTTTGGCCCTGCTGTCTTCCCATCGTGACATAGGGGCCATGAAGCCAAACCTGAGGGCGCACAGCTACGGGTGGGGTGGCCAGCACTGCTGCTTCTGGATGCTGCCATGGGACAACTCCTTCACAGGGATCCTATTTGGGGGCCTGCCAGGCCTCATTCTGCATCCAGCAGCCTATGTCCCTTTTAAGGAATGGGGAGTGATGGTGCCCCTGCGCAGGTCAGGTTGGAAGGTGGGGGCTAAGCACAGTATGGACTCAGTAGGTGAGGTGCTGGGGCCAACAGTTACAGTGGAGATGGTCCCATAAAGAGAGACATTTCTGGGGGTTCCCCTGCCTCTGCATTCTCTCTCCTTATTTCTGGTAGTAGTAAAAGGAAAAAACTTAGTATCTTATTTTGTCTACATGAATCATGAACTCTGACAAGTAAACTAAATCTCCTTTTACTACAGCTACCAAATCTCATCTGCCTTCTTCAACGAAACTGGGGTTATGTAACATAGGGAACAAAATTTCTTAACTACACAACAAGAGCTATCGTTTCATGTGCCAGCTCCCTCTTTCATAATTCTTCATTTTGCTAGGCAAGTCCATGCTATATTTGACTTTAATAAAATGCCAACACTGTCAGGAATCCAATAGCCCTTACACACATGACAGTTAAACAAATTAAATCATTCCAAGGAAACACTGAAATACTGGACTTCTGCAGAAATATGAGGTTGTAATAAATTAAAGCACTCAGTAGGTCTCGTCCTTGTATAGGGCCCAATCCTGCTCCTGCTGAAGACAGCAGAGTTTTGCACTGACTGCAATTGGATAAGGACCTTAAATAGCTCCTTTTATGTACCTGTACTTATATCATATGGCCATCCTAAGGGCATGAGACACAACTGTCAACTACTCTGCACCATTATAGCTGGAATTGCAGTGTCCCATCCCTGCTTATGCCAATGTTTGACAGTAAAGAATACATCTTTACTCCTTTCAAAATGGAAGTTTGTAAAGCTAATACATATGCCAGTATGAGCTTAGTTCTACAGTTGGAGTTTATAGTGCATTTATTGTTTGAGTTCTGCAATTTTTGTGTGCACGTGCGCATGAGTGAGTGCCTGAGTGTATGTAGCTTAATCAAAAAAGCAAACTCCAGAATAAGACTATCCACAGTTGGAGCTGTTTAGGAATTGCTATTATGCTTTAAATTCACTCCCTACTTTAATCCAAATTAACTTTTGCATGTGCACAAGTCCAAACACTATAAACACACATCATCTAATGGAATCTTAGAGACAAATGTACATATGCTGAACTGGACCAGCCCACTAGCTCTAGTTAAGTCAAGGATGGTCTTCTTCTTATACGTGTATAGCGTGGGGAACGACTCTCTGACAGGGGCTTTTAGGCACAATATATTATGTAAAACAAGCAAGGATTCTTGTGGCACTTATTTATGTAATAACTCCTCAATGGATATCCTTTCCCTAACTAATTTTCAGGTAGTAATTTCTTGAAACTGGAGTTGGGTTTTTTTCCCATGTTCTGATATTTTAAAAGTTAAAGTACTGGTCTGTAGAGTAAACAAAGACTTCCGATAGCAGTATTTTATATTTCTATAATATCCACCATCCTAAAGGTTCCCAAAACATTTTATAAACGATGGGCAAAATCTTGACATTCTATTCTGTCAAAATTTCCGTTGTTGTCATAAGATCAAACATATCTGTCTGACTAGAATTTTATACTGTGCTCAGTACCATGGTATCAGAGTGCCTCAGCTTTGTCGGAGGAAGGACTAAGTACAGTTTAGCAAGAACTTCAGGAGTTAGTCAAATTTATATTCACCTCACTGAAGCGGAGCCCCTTCTAGAGCAGAGGACAAAAGCCAGGTGTACAGATATAGTGTGAGGAGAAGAATATAGACCAGGGGTCTGCAACCCAAAAGATAAGAAGAGCCATTTTTGAAAATTCCTTCAATAACAAAGTGTTTTGAGAGCCACAATGGGTGTAGCCTCCTGGTGGGAGGTGCAGGGAGGTGAGCCAGGATTTCTTCTGCAGGGTCCCCTTATGCAGCGGGGGGGAAGCCTGGAGCTTGGCATGGGCTGCCCGTGGGGTCCCTGGTGGCTGGGGGAAGCCCAGAGCCAGGCATGGGCCTCCTGCAGGGTACCCCAGTGGTTGGGGGAGCCCAGAGCTGCAAGGGGGCAGCCAAAGAGCCGCATGTGGCTCCAGAGCCACAGGTTGCAGACCCCTGATATAGACAAAGAGCAAACCTCCTGTTGCAAAATGCACATGGGATACTTAATCTCCATATAGAAGATCTTGTATTTTTAATACCAAATCCAAAGCACCCAAATACAATACTAGAAATAGTCGAAGACAGAGCTACCAAGAACAGCTTTCTTGCTACATTGTTTTAATATATACTTGATTTCAACAAAATGAGAGAGAAAGCACAGACAAAGCAGCATCTAATGTCCTTCTTAATCTGTCTTTGGAAACCACTGACAACTGTAAAATAAAGGGTGCTGAGGCATTACACATGGTCTAAATCTAGCAAGAAAAATAAAGGTGGAGAAGCCTCAAAATGTCATATACAACAACATTACAAAAGAAGGGTCTATGCACCAATAACTATACATAGTCAAGTTCTCTCTCTACCCCAGCACCATTCACTGATCTTAAACCTAGTCCCACAAGAATGCACAAACTTGTTTAATAGCCCAGACTGAACTATTATTAAAACATGCATCCTACTACATAAACAGCTCCAAACAACAGCCTCAGAAAGATATTTGCAGCATTATGTATACAGCCAACTCTTGGTTAATGTTAAGTGGTACTAAATGTTCTGTTCCTCTCCACAAGAGTATTTTTAGAAGGAACAGCAAGCATATTTTACTGGAAACATATAATGTGTTGAAAGTAAGTTTCAGATTTTTACTTAAGTCTACAAAAGGAAAAAAAGATCCTGGAGTGCTAAATATAGTTGAAAACACCTCTTGTAGTTTTAACATCACTGAAAGAACCTGCACTGTTTTTCCACTGCTGGAATGAATTGATTGGGCTTTTTCTCCAGGGAGATCTATAGTAACATTGCCTGTTTCTTCCATTCTTTTTAAGTACTACATTGAATTGCCATCAAGTAAACTTTTCAAAAGCTTTATTAGAAAGAAGAGTGTTGCTGTGCTACAGATACAAAAGAAGAATTGAGTAATCAATGTATTAATTAAAAGACTTCTTACTGAGGTACTTTTTTCAAACTGTAAACTCAAGGCCATTGGTTTTGCTATAGAGACTTTTGTGTGCTATTGACAGGCTTACCCAAGCCCCACTATGTATCACTCACTTCCCTTCCCAAGTCTTTGTCACCCCCCCACCGCCCACGCACTCACTAAACTTGCTTGTTTAGGATTGGAATATAATTACTTGATTTTTCTGCCTAAATTTTAAGCATAAAGCAGTAAAAAATTTAACTCCTAGTCCTAGCTAAAAGGTAATGTTGCCCCATTTTTCAAGATATATTTTATAGCCCTGGAATGGTCTATCTTGAAGACATTTGCTCACCAAATCTTTTTTCTTCAACTGTGGTAGCTCTTCCAAGATGCTCCCAGAAATTATGTTATGATATTCATTTCCATACACAGAGCCCTCAAGGACTCTGTAACACCAAACAACATGCAAGTGAAGGACATCACTAGTTCAGTGTAAAGAGCACATCCAAAATAAGAGATATAACTTAAAACTTTACAGAAAGAAGAAAAATGCTCACTCTGAACTAGGATTCATCCATGCAAATGAATCAACATTGGACTGACTATTTTTTAAGCCTGCTGGCACTTTTACAGTTAACTTGCTGCATTTGAAATTGAATCAATACTTCTAATTATGTCAATTACAGTCTTAAAAATAAAGTGATCTGCCGTGGAGGTGAAACCAGGATATTACGTGGTAATGGATTCTGGATATGCTTTACCAGACTTTTTAGATCAATATTCATCATTTATGCAAATATAAATTCCTCAAAAATTGATTATGAAGTTAAATTTAAATGACTGCTATGTTATTGTAGTTTGACTAATAAAAAACAACCCTGCCCCTTTTCTTCAAAACTTCTAATAGTATGAATTTCCAATGTTTTAAGAAAGGTAGAGCTTTAACTTGCTATATTAAATTGCTTTATTGTCCTTATGCTAATTGATGTAATCTAAGGCAGTAGTTTTCTGGGTCACAGACTTTCAGATACTGGGTCGCAGTGCCCCCGGCAGCCACCACCAAAAACTGGAATACATTGCTGAAAGACGTAATTGTTGGGACGCAGGCATACATGATTTTTTTCACCTGAGTAAAGTTTGAAAACCACCGATTTAAGGTCTTTAAACATTTCCATCCCTCTATAAAAGTAGTTGGTGTATCAAATGTATAGGTTACTTTCCAATATGCCTATACACTGTAGTGTTGCCCTTTTCAAATCTGAAGGCCCAATTATGCTCTTATTCATGTCAATGACCAAACTCTCATTGACAGCAAGAGCTGGCCCCAAGCTCTGGTCAAATACATTTAAGAAAAAAAAAGAAAAAAGAATCCTCTATTTAATTCAAAAAGTGATCAAATAATTCTGAAATCACAGATAAATAAAGCTCGGTTTGTTAAATAACTAGTTGCTCAATTGCCTTCTTCTTGAAACTGCCACTATGCAGCACACACCTGTGGACACTAACATCTTAGACGAAGTATAATGTCAATCTAACAGCCTGACCCAAAGCATAGTGGAGTCAAAGGGAGTCTTTCCGTCAACGTCAACGAGATCTCAGTCTGACCCTATGCCTATTCTTAACTGCAATATTTTGGTAAAATAAATCAAAGCCAGGATGAATTTAGCTAAAACTGCCTGCAATAGCTGTATGTCCCAAGATTCAGTTACAGTACTAGCTTGAGTTTTTGAGTGCTGAGCATAGGTCTCACTGATGTTAATGGGAAAGGCAGGTGGTCAGCACCCTTGAACATCAGATCACATTTGTCTAACAACAGGTATTAATTACCTAGCCAGTTGGGAAAAGCTGGGGATTTATTACTACCTATCCAAAACTGGATGAACCCCAGTACTTTTCATGCTGCACCTTTTCTAGACAGACAGAGACAGACAGACAGGTAGAGCTGACCCTGTGATTTCAGTCTCAGGAGAACTACCTACTATTCTCCTTTCAGGAACACAAGTGGTAGGACAGAGGAGTTATATACTATATTCGGTGGCATACCCACATGTACCAGTGGGTGCTAAGTGCCTCTGTGACTGTACCTATAAAATTTGAAATCAGGATCAATCCCATGGTCTGATTCCAGAGAGAGCCTTATGATGAAACACTTGGCTTGACTTAATTATTTTCACACCATATAGATTAATCTGAGTACTTAGATTCCGCTGGTGAGTTCCTAACTAACATTACTTGACTGCAGAATTTCTAATTACAAGTATTACCATTTCTAATCTTCTGCAGCCCTGCCTGCTGTGTCTGCATCCAAGTCATCACATTAAAAGGTCCTCTATTGTCTTACTGCATGTTTCTCAGACCTTCCAATATTAATAAACCAGAATAATGAAAAACTAGGATAACAGCAGGTCTAAGCAGGATGAAAGTACATTTTAGTTTTAGAGTCTCTAGTAATGGGAGACAACTGCAAGCTAATAGAAGCGTAACGGAAGCAGACAACATAGAAGACTGAGATTTCCTGATCAAGACATAAAGAACATACATTGAAGTAAGAGATGCAAGAAGTAACAGACACTAATGCAATCAGTTGCAGAAAGACTGAGATCGCTTAAGGCTTTGGGCTAAACACAACTACTGGAATTTAGCACAAATAAATACCAAATAAGACCAGGAGCAAAGAAGTAAAGGAGTGAATATCAAGTAAATAAAAAGGTGATGTAGACCAGAAAGCACAGAACAGATTTGGGAGTTGTGACACAAAATAAACAGTCCTTAACACTATCAACCCAAATGTGGAGATTCAGTGAGGAAAGGAAATAGAACATCAGAACAAATGTGTAGAATAAATTTATGGAGGTGACATTAATATTATTTTACAATTAGGCATTGGTTAGACATCACCTACTGAATTCTCAGTGTTCTTCCTAGAACAAACAAGTCAAACCACTTTGTTCCTTTTCACTTGGCAATCAGCTTTCGTTATTTCTCAGTGTCTACTCTACAATAAGCTACAGTACAGTGCCCATCTTTAAATCTATAAATCTTAAAATCTGAGCAATGGTGAAGAAAGCAACAGAAAATTATAGTTCGCAGGAGTGAAGTTCAAAATGAAGAAAAATGTTTGTCTGTGTTAGGTGGTGGATTTGGAGTGCCAAAATTATTAAGTGAAGGGATGCAGGTATTACAACCTCTTAATATACACCCAGGAACCTGTACATTACATTGTACACAGGAGTGATCAGAACCTTCTTTGAAAGGAGAGATAGCAATGAAATTGGTCTTCTGAACAGGGAAGAGAAGATTTTGTAAGGATGGAAAGGAACCGGCCAAGTTCTCTGTCATTGCCAAGAATAGAAATTGCCTGTGCCCTCTGATAAAGGCCTACTAGGTCAACCCAGAGGAAATGATAGTTCACTCAGTGTCGCAGGGCAACATTCACATCTTTAACCCATACTAGGACTCACATACAAGATACTCACTCAATCAGATCAAGTTTTGGGACAGAAAACTTCCTACATTTAACATCAGATCAAGACAAAGCATACCACTTTCCTAATCCCATCTCAGGGCAGGTCTTCACTGACAGAGGCAAAAATTCGCTTCCGTCAGTTCGAACTTCCTGATCAACTGATCAGGTCTGTGAAAATCGATCCTGCAACACTACTCCAGCAACTGGGTAAGGCTGGTTCGAAGGGAGGCGTCTCCCTTCGAACCAGCGGTGTGTGTGCAGGGAGTAGAGAAGCCAAACGTAGATATGTTATTTTAGGTAACTTGCGTATCTATGTTTGACTGCCGCCGAAAAGGGCGGGCAGTGTAGAGCTGTCCTCAGTTCACGTTGAATGTAGTACCCAGTTGGGTTCATACTGGAGATGCAGCCTCATCCACTGAGTCTCCATTATACATGTAAGGTCAAGGGCCTCATCCGTATTCTTATCACGGATGATGATGGTTTTGTGAACCACTCAACTTGCTATTGACAGCTTGAACCATAGAACAGCACTCAGACAACCCTAACTCTGCCCTATATTGACAGCATAGTTAGTGGGACAGGAAGTGGAGGGCTCTGAAAAAAACGTTATCTTTACAATTCAGTTTAATCTAATCTGACACCACAAATGCTTTTATGCATAATTATAGGGTTACAGTATGACGTTACTGTAGGAAGGAGTTAAACATACACAGTTAAAGCACCCAAACAACCTTAACATGATTGGCTCTTTTTAAAGGTTAACCTGAACTCTGAATGTTCTGGATTTATAAAGCTTGTTTAGGGATAATTACATCATTGTGAAGATTTTTACCTCAAATCACTCACACAAAATGTAGAGAGTAACATAGTAAGAGACTAGTAAGAGAGGGTTAGTTGAATTTGTTCAAATTTCTCAAACATTTAATGAAAAACAAACAAAAAATGGTGAAAATGTTGGATTTCCCACCCCCAGCCTCCCACTCATTCTAATAATCAGAATCATAATACTCATAATTATAATACAGTTTTGTCCCCAAGAGAATTACCTTTTCAACATCCACTATTTCTTCCCTGTGCTTATGAATCTCAAAAATACAAAACAACATAATGCATCTCTCATATTGCTAAAAAACAAATACACAGTTGTTTAAAAGCCCTTCTTAGGAAATAATTATGACAAATCTCCCTCAAGTAAACTTGATTTTTCACAGGGCACATTCATTGCACATCAAGCTGCATGCAGTTTTGCTTGCTGCTCACCAATTGTAACCTCTGTGCCTCGTGAATGCCACTGTTCAACATTTAAACTGTTTTGTCTCTCCCTGATATATTCCTCTTCTTCCTTGTCTTTCCTTTCTCTTTTCCTGTCATCCTTTGTACTGCCCCTGATAAAGGCCCCCTGCATACTGAAATCCAGTGGGACATGCCTGGAGGCAATAAGTATGGTAGTAAAACAGCAGGGCCTCTACATAGTAAAGTCTTGCAGCCTCTACTGCTTAGATAGGCTTGAGAATGCCTGTCTCCTGCCCTTTCCTCCCTGAAGAGTGAGCCACCTGTCCCTGATGCTTTTCTTGGAACCTGCATATGGCTTCTTTGGCCTGAATTCGCATTTCTAGTGAGGCCATTTGCACCATTCTAACAGTATAAGGGGGCTTTAAAATATATTTATGCCTACTCTGGACCTCTTTACACAGTGGTGTATGGGGCATCAGAGTCATGCCCTTTATCTATACTCAGTTTAACCAACAATGCTAGAAGCATCACTATATGATTTTAAAACCTTGGTGGTCTGGTTACATGTGATTCCTAGGAAGTACTAATGATAAGGATAAGAAACTGTGCACTATTATAACAATTTTCTTCCTAAAAATCTCATAGCGTTTCACAAATATTAATATATTATGTCATACAACACTCCACTTGAAGTATACAAGTATTATTATTATTATTTTCATATTGCAGATAAAGGAACTGGGCAAGGAACAGTCAAGGGTCTGATCCTTTAAGATGAAGCGTGCTGTTTGCAAATTACTAAGCAATCTAACTCCCACTTAAGCGAATGGAAGTTGAGGGAAATCAGCACCTTACATAAACGGTTGATGTGATCAGGCCCCAAGTGACTTGCTGAAGGTTACACCGTGGCAGAACCAGGAACAGGAGACTAATCTCCACTCTGTACACAAAACAAAGAAGGAGTTCTGTGGCACTTTTAAAGACTAACAACTAACAACTCCTTGTTTGTTTTGTTGAAATAGACTAACACAGCTAACGCTCTGGTAGTATGTATACAGTTTACTAAAAATATGATACATATAGTAATGTGAAACAAGGATATACGAATTCCTCATTCAAATAAAAGCATTACTGCATTCAAGACATAGTACTGAATTGCTTTACTCAACCTCTCTGACTTGGAGTTCACAAACCTCCGTTAGAGATAAATTATACCAGTGTATTGCTCTCCTGATTAATGCAAATGGTCAGAAAAGATAATTAATTGCACAAAGCCCTATTCAAATCTCATCTCCTCTCTTGTTCACTGACCAGAAATAATTTTGCAGCAAACTCCTCCCCCCACCACACCAGAGGAACTGCATCTTAGAGTAGTAGTTTCCCTACTATATATATAATGGGAGTTGAAATAAACCTCACTTCAGAATCTGTGTACTTAGAGAGATCAGCATGTGAATGATAACCCCATTCAACACAATAGCAAAACTCCTATTAACATCAGTGGGAGCACAAAAAGGTCCTCTATTAGAAAATGAGGGCCAGATCCTCAGTTGGTGTAAATCGGTGTAGCTCCACTGACTTCAAAGGAGCTATGCCTATTTATAGGAACTGAGTACCTTGCCTGAAATTATTTACCTGTTATGCTCAAAATTAAAACTCTTCTGAAATAATTTTTAAAATGCTATTCCTAGTTGCTCCCTGCTGCCTTAAAACGTGTGGCTCTGTTGCCTGCAATTGCTTTAAAAATCTTTTGTGTACATAATAAAAAAGGCAGAAATGCAACAGCCCTCCAGTTTAGCCTCCTTTTCTTTCCTCCCTAAAATCTCCAAAAGCTACACACTTTAATTTCCTCTAGTTAAATCTGAACATCTAATTAAAAACATGTTAGCGCCTAGAAGAGTGATGCATATCGAGAAAAAAAGAATAGTAGACTAGTTTTTCTGTTACTGGCACTTCTATCATCTGGCATTTAAAAAGCCTGACAGCAAACGCACTTTACCAAGGAAATGCAAACTACATACCTCCAAAGGAAATGATAATGGTTAATGAGATTTAGTTTGGTTTGTGCATCATATTACTTGCTTTTCAGACAGACTGATGCAGCCTTATATAGAAGTGTAATACGACTGTAGGTGGAAGCTGACAAAGATAGATTTGAATATAAGATTTATCTCAAAGAATGTTTTCTTGTTTATATATGCTATGCCATTTTTCATATCCACATTTAACCATTATTCCTCCTTAGCAATAGAAGTCAGGTTCTTAATTATGTAGAATTTTTCATTTTAATGAAGGGAAACAAGATTCTCATGAACATGCTCACATTTATAACTTATTTACAATGTGTTCTCAGAGTTACAATAACTCAGGGCACTAAAAGTGGAAGTCAACACACTAGCTACAGTATTAATGCTTTGAAAAATTACTAGCCAAACAAAAAATTTTATTAGTCCGTCTTTTGTGTTTTATGTGCTCTGCAGGGACTTTGCAAGACCAGAGCTTACTTCATGTTCTGACAATTTTACTAACTAGTCTACAATATTATTATATTACCTGGTGATTTACTAGTTCTATTAAGTCCTGACACTAAAGATGCTTTATGTAAAATTAGGTCTTAAAACAAAGACTTTCCTTCCAAGAAGGAAAAAATAAAGCAAAAAACCCCCAAAACCTGATCTATACGTAGGCTACAGAAGTGAATAAGAAAGTTGTTTAATGTCCAGTCCCATTATGCAAGAAACAGTTCTTTTTCACATAAACCTCATCTGAAAACAAGCTGAACTTGATGGCAACCTATGTAATGTCTATGTCTCTAAAAGTTCTTCCATTGAACATCCTAATGTTATATCAGAAGCTCAGTAATACTTTTTTATGTAAAAAGGAGAGTTTCTTACCCATCAATTATGCTCTTTAGAAGGTCACACGAAGTAAGGATCCACATTCCTGGCTCTTGTGGTCTTCAATGAGTGGCAATAGGAGAACAATTCATAGCTCAATAAGAAAAGATCTTTGCCTCAAGGCAAAACCATTAGACGTATATTGCACAGGCCCCAGGAGCACAGGATAAAAACTGCATCTTTTCCCCAGAAAGCCTGCTTCGAAGTATTACAATAAACCAAGGGCTTAATGCAGCTCCTACTGAAATCAATGGCAAAACTTCCACTAACAACAGTGACAGTTGTGATCTGGTTCAAACTCACAAAGGAGAAGAGACTGGGAAAATATGTGGCTATTAATAATACTATTTTCAGGACATTTTACTTAAAGATATGTAACTCTTTAAAGTGAGAAGTTCCAAGCTGAAATCAATAAAAGTTCTTTCATTCAGAATGACTGTATCTGATAAAATGTCGCGACCCACCTGAGGGTTCTTTTGTAACCACTACCACCTGAGGACGAAAGTCACCCTGTAGTTGTAGATATGTTAGTCCCAGGATTTAGAGAGACAAAGTGGATGAGGTAGTATCTGTTCTTAAATCAAATTTGTGGGTAAGAGAGACAAGCTTTTGAACTTACACAGAGCTTTTCTTGAGGTCTGGGAAACATGCTCAGAATGTCACAGCTAAATATGCTAAATTATCTGTTCCACCTTGCATTTAGCTGTGACACTCAGTGTATGTTTCCTAGAGCTGAAGAAGAGTTCTGGTTAATCTCAAAGGGCTGTCTCTCTCACCAACACAATTTGGTTCAATAAGAAATATTACTTCACCCATCATGTCTCTCTAATCACCCTAGAGAAATCAATTAAGACCATGGAATATCTGTAATTTTTAAACCATTTCTGTAAGTAATGGAAGGACATTGACTATGTGTGGTGGCCATTCCCCCCTCTCAGACCCGCCCCTTCCCTCACCCCTCTCCCGTCGTGTGACCTGCCATACAATTTCTAGATGCAGATGTGGCTGTCAGGCCAAAAAGTTTGCTCACCCCTCATTTAAGGCTTATTTGGCATAAAAAACAGAGTTAATGGACCAGATCCTTAGCTGACATAAATCAGCATAACTCCACTGAAATACACCCAATTATACCTGTTGAGGAGCTATACCAATTTACATCAGCTAAGGATCTAGGCTCAATGTCTTCTGACCCAAGCATCTTTTAAGTTCTCTTTCCCAGTTCCTGCTGGTTCTGTTTTATTTTCCTGACTAAGGTCATCTTCCGTTAGATTCAGATGAAAAAAAATGAGACAGAGTAATTTATGTTGAACCTAAAGGCTGATTCATATACACAAAAATTGCACCACTATAACTAAATCAGTAGAGTCCTGCGTGGATACACATATGCAAGAAATGGCGCATGGATATCTGCGTTATATCCACAGATGCGGATATAATGCGGATATCCATGGATATCTGCGGATTTGTAAGGCTCTAGCCCTGCACAGATACAAATATGTGACTCTGTATCCGATCTGAATCCGCAAGAAATTGTCTGCGGATATCCACATCGTATCTGCGGATGCGGATATCCACGGATATAATGCAGATATCCACTGATTTGCAGGGCTCTATAAATCAGTTTCTAAATCACGTTCGTTGAATTGGTGCAGCTCCCTAGCAAGTACACTCTTCAGCTGGTTTAAGAGCAGCTAATATCATGTTAGCTTAAAATAGTTTTAAGAATGTCCACCCAAGGGCATTGCAATGATTTTATTAAATTGATTTAGCAACCACTTTAGTTAAACTGGTACTACTCGCTGTGTAGGCCAGGCTTTAGAGACCAGCACAAAATCCAGAACATTCCATTGACTATTAAAGTTATATATGCACCGAATCAACTAACATGATTTAGAAACTGATCTAGTTATATGGATGTAATTTTTGTGTGTAATTTTTAAACAAAGTTTTAGCTTCATTTCCAGCTGGTAAATTTGCAAGAAAAGGAAATACCAGTGTTTTCAATGCATGAAGCTTTTGTCAAAGAACTGAACATGCCACTAGTAACTAAAATTCAGATTCTGTTATAGCCATGGAACTATAAATGAAGCTTAGAATGAATACTCTCTGTATTATCTGTACAGGATAGTTATGGAAATTAATTACAACTGTATAACATGTCAACATGAGATGATGAAAATGGAACAGCCTTCCTTTTTCTTTTCTTAAATTTTGGATCAAATGAACATTTGTGAAGTATTGAATATTTACTTTTGACTTACTAAGGATTTTACTTGTTCAACCTAGAGCCCACTTCAATGATGGGGTGATAACAGATCATCTTATATGCCACATCCATTCTAGTGTCGTTGATCAGCTAACTCCATATGAAATCTGTGAATCACTTAAAGATAAATATATTCTAAGCAATTCTTGAACACATACAGTGCTAATTTCAGACCAAAAGGCAGGAAGGACTCTGTGCCTTGACATGAGGGACAGTCCTCCTAGTGAGAGTGACCTGAGCAAGAAGAAAGGCCAAATGACTTTCAGTGTGGGGAAGATTGGGAAATAGCCAAAATAAAACCCCTTTCTATCATCCTCCAGTAACAGAGATGTAATCATGTCATCTTCTAAGAGAGAGATGATGTTTTGGTTGAAGTGCTACCTCATGTTCCAAAGGCCTTAAAATCATTTCATGCTGGGGAATTGGGGGTGAGACTGGAAAAGCTTATTTTGAACTTCTTTTTCTTCCCCACAATCTATAGGAAGCAACTGCCAGTGGTGATCATAGGCCATTGAAGTGTAAATGTCACTTGAATAGCATATAGATGGGTCTTTTCAGGAAGAGATTAGGATATGGCTATATTTTCTGGGGGAAAACCAAGATTTTTCATACACGGTAGGAAATATCTTATGACTCTCAGGGGTATAGGGATAAAAAGTTCTTCTTCCTTGTTCAGGATGCCCACATCTCTTGAAGCCATCTTTTTTATCCCTGTAGCCTTACGTGTAAGAGCAGTGAGAAAGTGGCAGAGAAAGTCTTGCCTCTAAACATCTATTCACATGAATCATGCTTTCCCACATCTTTTCTTTTAACAAGATTCCTTTCAGTGCAAGGAAGGTCATGGAGCAATTCCCTTAGTCATGCGTATTTCTCAGCAAATAATCTAAATAGCAACAAATGTTATTGTGGTCATGTATCTCAAATGATTGTGATACTTGGCTGGCTCCAAATCTTTCACAGTTCTGTTTAGAATCTGATTAATTAGTTAGTAAACACTTTGAAGATGAAAAGAAATTACAACATAAAGGTTGAGTACTACCGTTATTCATTATTATTGCCTCCTTTCATTTGTCCTATGAGACAAATTTCAGTACATACCTAGATTGTGATCTACAAACTCAAATTATATTTGGTTTGTAGTATTCAGAAATATGAGTGGGACACAAAATTTGTGGATTGTCAAACTATGATGGCTCATATTTAATTTCTGTCACCACACTCGCTTGAGATCATTATAAAACAGGCAAAGTATTTCAGAGTATTTAAGTGAGATGTATCTAATAGGTAAGTATTATTATGTTTATTGTTTGCTTGCTGAACTAAGAATAAAGATGTATCCAAATATCTTTAGCAGCTATTCAAGGAAGTGTCGTGAGAACTCTCCAAGGTTAGAGACCCGTCGAAACACTATTGTATCTCTTTTACTGTCCATGTTGCAGTCATTCTTGTAAGAAACTGGACTGTGGAAACTGGGGATTAGTGAGATAGTGGCAGAGAAAGGGAGAGTAAATACAGATATGGTGACAGAGAAAAGCAGACAGAGGCACAGAAATTAGGGAGGGAAAAGAGAAATGAGGGAACTCCAAGAGGAGCACAGAGGAACTAATGGAGAAGACAAATGGGAGAAGCAGCCTCCAATCCACAATCAGAACGTTGCCAGGCCCTCCTCCTGCTCTATGAGGGAGTCCTTGATTAAGGCCTACCAGAGAAGAGAAGCTGAAGTGCTGAACATTATGTCAGGGCACCAAATCCAGATCTTCTTTGCCCTCAAAGTCTAACCGTGACTCATTAAAACTAGTGAAGGCCGGCGTAAATTACCCCTGCATATGCCAATCAGGCCCCTTGCATCCCAGAGAGCATTCATACCAAGCAAAGACAGCCAATTTCTCCCACCCTAATTCAAATTTTCCACTGATGGGGTGGAGCCAATTTTAACCGCAGATAGAGGGTAACATAAGCGCCAATCTACCCATGACTTGCTCATACCAACAATGCACTCTTCCCAATGGAAGGGAGATTGCAGATGTCCTGTGTAGCATCATACCTGTTCCCTAGCAGACCTGCCTCCACTTAATACCTGTGCCAACATTTATGTCTGCAGAAGCTAGCATAAATCCAAGGTGACCAATGCACAGAATTTAATGTGCATGAGAATTACACTGAAGTTTCAGAATTTCCCATGGCAGAATTTCATGCACTGATTACTCTAAACACAGAATTTTCTCCAAGCTGAGAAACTTCCTCCATGACTTGTAGCCTTAATTTGAGGCTTCCTGAAAGGAAGAATTCAATGAAGCATTTCTTCCTTGAAAAGTGAACAATTTTATCTAGAGGTAGGAGAGCAAGATTACTGTATTCTGCTATCATCCTAGACTTGATCTTCTACAGCTAACCTGGCACAGCTTTTGGAAACTTTCAATGCTTGGCTTCCTCCTGGGCATCCTTTGTGGTTTGGGGTGGTCCTGCAGGGCAGCTCCGCACCTCAGTTTCCCCTCCTGGTTCCTCAAATAAATGCCACAAAGGCTTTGGGGAGGGTGTCGGGGGGGAGCGCAATAATGTCTCTTTTCTTAGGGTCTAATTTATTGGCAGAAAACAGAAAAACAAAAACAAAAAAACGAGACAAACTGAGTTCCGGGGCTTCTTTTCTCAATCAAGTCTGCTCTCTATAGCTTTTCCCTGTCTTGGCAGGGCACCCTCAGAACTAACTGACTAGACTCTTTTCTTACATCTGCAGAATCTGCTCTATTCCATCCAAAATAGTTCAAAATAAAGTCTCCTAATGTCCAGGCATCTGCACTCTTATGAAGGCTCCTCAGGCCGTTCTTACCTGCAATCTCAGCACCGGGACTCTCTGCTGGAGCCTACTCTTTCCTAGTAGCCTCTGATCTCTCTGAGCATTTTTCTCCTTGCTTTCCTATTGCATGGATGAACCAGGTGATCCCAATTGAGGTGTCCATCAATAATCAAGGTTGGCTGGCCCTATGACTCTAGCTCTTAAGGAGCAATCCACCCACTTATGGCTCTAACCAACCTCACTGATTTTGAATGGGTAAAAAAGACAATCCCAAAAGATAAAAAAGACGCAAACTAAACTGAGGTCTGAAACACAGACATCAGAGTTAACAATAAGAAGTAAGAAATATTATACTAATATTATAACATGCTGACTGCTACCATGTAAGCAGAAGATGTGATTAGCTGGAAATAGGTAGGATTGCTCTTGCTGAGATCATTTATAAAAAAAGAGCTGATGGATACATAAAGTTTGGTATTCACCCCCCTTATGACTGCATACACGATGCACATCCAGCTTGCCTCAAGGCAAAAGTCTTACTATTTGAGCTATAAATCACTCCCCTGATGCTACATGCTGACCCAAGGGTGTGGAAATATACTGTAGGCACTACTTGCCTGCCTTTAAGTTGATTCACAATTAAAGTTTAGCAGAGAGTTGTAGTCTCTGATACTCTAGAGCCCCTCTTTCAAGTTAGATGGAAATCAGTGTTCCAAATGAATTTTTTAAAAGAATCTGTTAAAACTCATTCCTTGGGGAGGGGAACATTCTGCACCATTCAATTCAAAATGTCTTAAGCAGCTCCATGTAACATACATGTAATCCAGAGTTCCATCTGCATGGGGCTACTGAGGAGGCAGGCATTTAAAGGACTTTTTTGTTCAATTACAACTGAAGTGCAATTCCTTAACAACAAGTGCTTGTGGATTTGTTGTTTAGAGTTGCATCTGTCTTTGGTAATTGGGAGCAGAAGTCCATCTGCCAGAATATGTTTGGTAAATTTCTTTGCAGGCTGCCATTTTGTGAGTAAGGATGAATACAGCCGGCTCAGTCAGGGCTCCCTAAAACCATTTGTATAACCTGCCAGCTGTTCCTTTCTCTGACTCTTCCCCCAATTATCCTTTAGGAGAGAGCTGAAAGGGGAAGGGGGGGGAAGGGAAATAAGAAAGCATTCCCTTGACAGTGTTTTCTGGCAGCCATCTTTGTTCTGGTGGAGAAATGGATTGTCAACAAATCATGCCTTCCATGGGAGTGTCTGGTGCAGTGGTGATTAGGGCATAATGCAATAGAACAGGCTTCGTGCTAATGCGCGCTCTGGATTGCTATGCTTAGTATCTTCTATTTTTCTTTCATTCATTCATTCTAGAACCTGTCACAATGTCAGAGAATCTTTCTTCCCGGAGGATGAGGGATAAGAACACAGGGTTGCAGTAGAAGCAAACCTCAGCAAACAAGCTTTACATAATGAATTTATGTAAACTAATGCCCATAATTACATTAACATTAAAAGGCCTCCTAAAAGCAGAAGATTTTATACGGGCAATTCTTCTTATGCCTCCTTAGTGGAACATGGTGGCTTTTCTTCTCCCTCTAACTAGTGATAGTTCGCTTTTTATTTATGTCCTAAATATTTTAATTGCTCCCAGTGAGTTTCTTCACCAAGGAATTTCTTACAGGAGTAAAATTGGGGGAGGGGGGTTTTAGGGTGATCAGATGTTCCGATTTTATAGGAACAGTGCCGATATTTGGAGCTTTGTCTTATGTAGACACCTATTACCCTGACCCTCATCCTGATTTTTCACACTTGCTATCTGGTCAGTCTAGTGAGGAGTATTTTATTTTCATAAACATGCACCTCAATAGAAATCACAACTTACATTTAAAAAGCTGCAAGAAAAAAGCATAACTGATTAGTTACATTTTTCTTACAGCTTAAAAAAAAAATTAGGGCCCAATCCTGCAGCCCTTTCACAAGAGTAGTTCCACTGATGCCTATGGCACTGCATTGAATGATCAGATCCTTGAACTTACTTCCCATTTAAAGGCACATCCTGTGATAATCTAAGCACCTGCAACTGCCATTAAAGCCAATGACAACTGAGAGGACATGATGCCGTACAACAGATGCTCAGGATCAGGATTTTTAATTTAGCAACTTGCAACCCTCTGAACAACATGAGGCACTGATTCTCCACTCCAGTATACCAGCACCAAGCCAGTGTAACTTCACGGACTTCAATGGCATGTTTCCCCTGGTTTAAACCAGTGTAACAGAGCGGAGAAGCAGGCCCTGAATAGCTAATCAACAAGCTGCTATATTTCAAGAATCTATTTATATTTCTGTCCTGACACATCATGAAAAGTGTTCAACACATAGGATCTTCCAAGCAGACTTTTAAGACAGCAGTACAGTCACCGTTCTAATAAGCACTTTTCAAAAAACAAAAGGAAAAAGCAATGCTCCAGGATAGGAGTCTCTTTGGAATTCAGATTTGAGTTTCTAAAGCTTGTGGATCTTGAATGCCAGCTCCTATGTGACACCAACAGAAATCCCTTGTTTATTTTAACAATTATTAATTCAGAGACCACTGAAGACCTTTTAACTTCCTCAGTGAAAAATAAGAACAGAAAAGCGTCTTTATCGCCATTCAGTCACACTGTATGGAGGGTACTCGATACAAGATCCTGCTAGAACAGCTGGTCTTGTGGTTAAGGTTGGAACTCAGGAGATCCAGGTTCATTTCTTAGCTTTGCCACTGATTTTTCAAAGGGTCAATTCCTCAGTTTCCCATGTATAAAATGAGGATATTACTACTTCCTTTCTCACACGTTTTGTCTGCCTTGGCTTCAGGGCATGGACTTGACTCTAACTATGCGTACATGATCTCAGCTGGGGCTTCTCGCTGCTACTGAAATGTAAATAATTATTCTGAGACTAAGACTCCATTAGAATGATATTTCCTTACAGTTTGGAAATTACCAGTGGACAAAAACTTTAAAATTATGACAGATTTTGATTTTTTTTCTAATTTTCACAAAAATGCTTGCACTTTTTCAACCAGAATTCAATATTCTGATGAATATTTTTCACAGAAAATTACAATACCTGTTTTCACAAAAAATTGTCTGCCTTGATTGACCAGCTGTATTCAAAATAAAATATCTATAGCGTAATTGAGGGCTTTAAAAAAAGAAAATAGATTTTGGACATTTCTGTTGAGTTAGGCACTATATAGCTGCTCCTAGACTCAAGACAAGGAACATGACAACAAAATCTTTCATTATTTTAATTGTCTTTTCTTCTTTCATATCCCCCCACTCCCACCTATACAGCTCAGAAACTGTTACCACTGATTTTGAACAGAAGCACCTGTACTGTTTGAGATATAAATCTCAATTTTTCTCAAGACTTCCAGAAAAATGTTAAAAATGAATAATATCTCTTAATTCATAGTAACAGTGGGACAGATCTTTGGCTGGTGTAAATCAGGATAATTACATTGTATTCCAAAGAGCTACACCAGTTTCCACCAGCTCAGTATTTTTAAATTCAGATCTCTGGATACTAAACATATTCACAAAAGCAGAGACTCTAGAACTAGTTAAGGATTATATTTGTCGTTTTATCTGTCTTAACTGTTTACAGATAAGCATTGCATGTTTCCTTAGTACTTCAGCAACTGCTACACTTAAAATCCTAAAATCTGCCTAGGTCTCAAGTTACTTCTTCCTGCCAGGAATGTATAAAAGGGGCGGAATATTAATCTCTTTAAATATGTCTGCTAGGAATATCACTGTTTTTGTCTAAAGGATGCATTTGGGGGAATTTGATAATCCCTAGCGTTTTTCAGCATTTCAAAAAGCATCATTCTTAAATTCTGTCGTATTATATTTTGGCTTTAGCACATTCAGAAAGGACTAAAGGCTGGTTCTACCCATACCTGGAAGTAGAAAAGTTTTAAGTTTTTAATTGAAATAAGAGCATGATTTTCAAAAATAGGAATCTGAAGTTAGGATTCAAATATTTTCCATAGTGTGGCATCTGGGTGCTCAGCATCTTTGAAAAAAATCAGTACACTAGTTTTCAGCTCTTACTTTTGAAATGCCTGTTTTTGCTTGTTTGTTTTATCTCATCATCAGTTCTTCTTTTAACACCCATCACTGTAGTATTTTGGCGTCTCCCACAAAGAAAAAAAAACACAATATCTCTTGAATTAAGGAATATAATACTCTACACACTTTGCTGCAAAATCATGCTTGGAAGGACTCACAAAATTAGAGAGATATCTGTAATTTCAAGATTTGAAGGAACTACTGTGATCATCTAATCAGACTTCCTGCATAGCACAGGTCAGAGAATAGCACCCATTGATTTCCACATCAATCTCACAACTTTTATTTTGAGCTACAGCATCTCTTTTAGTAAGATATGCTGCCTTGATTTAAAGGCAGTGACTTCTCAGATCATGTGTATTTTTGCCCAAGTAAGAAGCTTTAATGGGAATTTTGCCTGAACTGACCATTGGAAGATTCTGAATAGATGTTTTCACAGTACTTTCAATCATTCTTCTGTGTGTCAACTCTGGTAACTTAAAACCAGAAGTAAGAAAGAGAACCAGTCATTAAAACTTTAAGCAATTCATATCTTTCAAGCAAATAATGAACCTGACCACCCTTGCTTTATGCAAATTAAGTCTAAATGTATTTCACTGTGTTCTAATCATATGATAATTTCAGATATTTTAATGCTTTTTTCATTTTCGCTTTCATTTCCTTTTAGCTGATCTAATTTATTAATTAATCAGCTGTGTTGAAACATAATCCAGGCATAGTGTATTTCATTTAATGAAATTAAAAACCCGGAATGTTTTCTGAAGGGAATGCTTCTGAAGCGGAGCAGGTCTTTCCCTAAGGAATTGCCCAATACTTTAGAGCAATATAATACATAAGAACAGAATTCCTCACTGATGAGTAATGTTGTTCATCAATACTTTCCCCATTTGCAAGTTCTTCTCCAGTAAAGGCAGATGGCCACGTCCTGAAATTTTTACTCAGATCTGACCTACACTACAGAGTTAGATCAACATAAAGCAGCTTATATCGACCTAATTCTATAAGTGTCTACAATACAATGTTGCTCCTGCTGACATAAATCTCCCACCACATTGACTGAGTCCTGGTCTATATGCCATGCTGGGTCGACAGGAGACACACAATCTACATATTGTAGAATGTGCATCTCCCGTCTACTTACTTTTCCTCCCTTACCATGGCGTCTTCACTGGGCCGTGCTGCCGTGAAATGCTCTCCGTTCAACATAGCATTATTCTTCTCTGGGGAGGTGGAGTTACTGCATCAAACAGAGAGCACTTCCAGCATTGATTGAGTGGCTCCCCAGTGGCCCAATCGATCCTGCTGTGTCGATCCGTGGAGATCAACGCAGGGATTTCAGTATAGACAAGCCCTTAACTCCACTTCTGTGACTGGTATAGCACTTAGTTTGATGTAGCTAAGTCAACACAGTCAGTGTAGACACTGCACTGCTTACATCAATTTGCTGTCAGCCCCTTATCAATTTTCTACAATTTTTAGCTTCTAATTTATATTCATTAGTAGCAACTTCCCTTTTTTTCCATTTATTACATATTAGATTTTTTTAGAGATGCCTTCACTTCCCCTCTACATCAGGTCCATTTTCTAACCACGACAGCTTTCTTCCTTGATTGTGGGATTGCGGTTTTTAGGCATCTTGTTAAGTGTTCTTAAACAATTCCCAAAATTATCATTCACATTCTTCTGACTATATCTTTCTCCACGCTTATTTGGCTCATAATTGTTTTCAGCTTTATGAAACTGGCTGGTTTAAAGCACCAAGTATATACATCACTAGTCAGGACTTTGTTCTGTTTGTAAATTATAAACGTAATCAAGTCAGGATCAAGTTCAGTGGTCAGTTCCTCTTTATCTGGCAAGACAAGGTCCAATATAAAATTCCTCCATGCTGGATGCAACACTTTTTGAGTTAGGAAATGGTCGTCTACATTTAGAAATCTCAGCAATGTTTTAGTACTGACAGCAGGAAAGCTCTAGTTTGTGCCTTTCAAATTGCAATTTCCTATGATCACACAGCTTCCCGCCCCCCCACCACATTATAGTTAGGCACATAAGGAGCTCCCCATCCTACTCCCTAGTGTGATTTGCTGATATGTAGCAGACACCTACTAGTACCCCATCTGGTGTTTTATCTGCTAGGACTTTGATCCATAAGGATTCACAATCATTTTCTTTCAAGTTATCAATTACTTGGAAACAGGTAATGCCATTTTTGGCAGAGTGTCACTCTCCCTCCCCTTTTGCCTACTTGATCCTTCCTAAATGTAGGTTATAATTATTTGTTTTTAACTTTCCAATCATGTGAATCATCACACCAGGTTCCAGTAATACCAGCTAGATCAAATTTATCGTAAATGAGCAATTCCAATTCCTGTTGTTCATTATTCAGGCTCCTAACATTAGTTCATAGGCAATAAATATAAGTTATATGTAATGATAAGGATTATAGCATTACAAATAAAAGATTATGACTTTAGTTGTGCGAAAAAGAGCAAAAGCAGATTAAATCATAAACAAGAGAGATCTGTCTTCACACAAATGTCTTCAACAGCAAGGAATATAATATCAGATATATCAATATAACTGTGTCTACATCTACTGTACTATAAAGATTTCAGTGTGAAATTAGCAACTCTAACTGTCAAGATATCATTGACCCAGGCTCACAACTTTTATCAACTTCACTGTGATTTTCACATGAAAAATTATGGGAGGTTCAGACCCAACCATATACTGTGGGATCTCCTGAAGATTTATCATGATTTCAGTTAAGGATAAAGCAGCAATACCAGATGAACTCCTAAAGTAAAAAAACTGTTGTTCTCATGCAAATTTCCTTAGTAACACAATATAGGAGTAGAGAAATACAGGCTATAAATTATACACATTCTGTCTGCCTGTTTTAGCTATTTCTATAACAGTAGTCAGCATATAATCTAAATATCTGAACAGAACTGTCTCTAAAGAGAGTGTGTCTTATAGATTTCCAGGAGCCATCTGCAGATCTATAAACAGTAACAAACAAAAAGCCTGATCCTACTCCCACTGAAATCAATGGGAATTTTGCCATTGACTTGAATTGGAGCAGGACTGGATCCATAAAAGGAGTAAGTGTTTGCAGCAGATTGCCATAGTTGTACAATTGCTATTGCTGTGTTCTAAGAAACCTCAAATCCATGACCATGCAATCTTTATTCAAGCAAGAAACATGCTTTGCAAGGTTGGACTCTTTTTTTTGTCGATGAACAGTTGAATTCCTACAGTAATAGGTCTTTTAATTCCCAGGCCTGGTTAAGCTGCAGAATGGCTATCTTTGAACTTGCACGAATCTATTTAATGGATTTTACATGTGTGAGAGAGGAAGACACTCTCAAAATCGTCACAGGTAGAACATTCATTTGATATCTTTGTTATCACTCACAACTTTCAAAGTGGCAGTTTCTTATATATTAACCTGATTAGATTGCTTAATATTTAAACAAAACAAAACCTAAAATTTACCCTTTGATGGTAATGGGCCAATGACCAGATTTCCAGAAGTGTTCTACACCCATTGAAAACAATCAGAATCACTCCAGGCTGAAAACTTTTCAAAATCCAGTAATGTACAAGACACACAACTATTACCCTGAACATTTATGCTCACAGTTCTTCTGGCTTTATATTTTATTCCTGCAATAGTAACTTGAGTTTCACTTCAATATTAGCGGTCATCTCTAATACTTATTTCTACAAACATAATTCATTTAATTAGTAAATTCTCTAGTGCCTTCTTTAAGTTTTGTTTTCTGTTTCAAGGGTTATAAACAGTAGTCAGAAGCATCCTAACAAAAAGCACATCTCAACAATGCTTGGGATTTGATCATAGAATCATAGAATAATAGGGTTGGAAGGGACCTCACGAGGTCATCTAGTCCAACCCCTGCTAAAAAGCAGATCTCAGATACATATTCTTAAACATGCTCCGGCAAAGAATTTATTGAGAGGTGCGAGCTCCAGTTACCACCTTGCCAAGGATGGGCAGTTAACTGCCAAGTATAAGCTCTCTGGTAGTCAGCAGGAATCCCACAGGGTGCGTCTACACTTACAAATTAAGTCGATTAAGCTTTCTTAAATCAACTTAATTTAATCTGCGTCTACGCTACATTTTCCTTAAATCAGCAGTTTAAATCGACTTAAGGAAAATTAAAGTTGACTTTATAAAACCTACTTTAAAGTCAACTTTTCTGGCTAAATCGACTTTATTAAGTCGACTTAGCCAGTGTAGACGCAGATTAGCCCTAAATCGACTTTAAGTCAACGTAAAGGGCTCCAGGGCTCCCCCACTGACCTCCCTGCCAGGGTGGCTGGCACAGGCAGAGCCTGGCATGCCCCCCCCACAAGGGAGGACAGAGCCTTTGCCCACCCCGCTCCTATGCCCTGCCACTGTCCCTGTCCTGCTCAGCCCCCATTATACCCTGGTACAATGGGTCAAATGCTAAGCCCCATGGCACTTGGAAAGGGGTGCCCCCCCTGCCACCGTGGATCAGTCCCAGGTCCACCTAGCCCCTAGAAGTCGACTTAGGCGTCCAGTATGGACGCTCTAAGTCGATTTGGCAGCGTCCCCTTTAAGTCGACTTGATTTTTTAGTGTAGACATGCTAAGTCGACTTAAATTAACAAGTGTAGACATAGCCACATTGACCCTAGAGGGGCCACTCATATGAGTTTGTGCTCATCACTGGGAGTAAGAGGTTCACAATCTGGCCCAATGGAGTCACCCCCAAGGAAAACGGGACCAGAATCAGACTCATTGTGCCTCTGGAAGGAGCTAAGGGAAATACAGCGTTCCTGGGAGTGCCAGTTGATCACACACAGCAGCAGTCACTGCTATACCTTTAAACAGGATGCCACCCTCCATTCTGGCTCAGCCATAGATAGGTGCTGGCACCAGGGGTGGTTTGAAGTGGTTTCCATCATATCCAGGGTTTACAGTTTGATTCAAGGGCTCTCAACACCCCACTATAAAAACTGTTCGAGCACCACTGGGCTCTGCAGAAGGTTTCCATTCTTTGACTCCTTGCAGAGAATCTAGTATTAGCGTGTGCAAGGATTGAAACTATAGCTATTCTTTGAACCCTCTTCCTAAACAGCTCACAGCCAAAGCTGACCCCAGTCCAGCCGCAATTTTAGAAAATTAGGAACCACTGCCCCTTTAAGAGAATGGTGTGGTTTGTTCCATCATGTCTAGCACATTGAGTGGCCTTCTTTGCACTTGAAATAAAATATAGGCAACCCAAGCATGATTTCTGAGTCTCAAAAATGGTAACCACGCTAGCAGTTTGGAGCTCCATGGTCCACAGCAATAAGTACTGCATGCAATTTATTCAAAGTCAGATCAAAGGCTGTTAGCAAAGGAACTCATATTGAATTACGTCATCTCAATCCTTTTCTTTGCTCGCCAAAGACTGTGATGCTACAGATGTCTAAAGTGAGAGGTCAGCAGCTGACCATTCCGAGGTGAAGACCTTATTTATATGAAAAACAATTAACTAGCCAATAATGCTACAGAGTTGAAAACCCTGAAGATATTGAAGGCAAACAGAACTGTTTTAATGGTTTTTCAACGTTTGCTTGTACATGACAGCTGCTTTTTAAATTTAATCATTGCAGTACACATTTTTCATCATACATAGTAATAGCGGCATTGTCCCATAGAGCTACAGGCTTGAATGCCAACATTGAAAGAACTTGTATTTTACTGAGAAACATGAATGTAAAGTAGATTTGAATGTAAAGTTTGATCATCATGTGAGTAAAGGCCTTTGTTTGATTCAGTTTCCTGGATTATTGGATGCAATGGGGTGGGAAGGGAGCTTAAAAATAATAAACCCAATTTAAAAAAAAAAAAAAGACTTCAGTTCTTGCAGATCTGTGAGTTTTGAAAACCGTGTTGAATGAAAAGATCAATTTCCCATTCTTCAAAAAGAATGTGCTGTTTGTGTGATGTGCTGTCCTTTCAGAAACAGAGCAGCTCTAGGAGAGTAAAAGCCAGAAAATGCCACTAGGCATGGTGTCTTGTAAATGAGTGTGCACATTATTTTGGGTCTGATCCTGTGAGATGCTGAGTCCCCTCACATGCCATTGATTTCAATAGGAGGTGAGAGTGCTCAGAACCTCATAGGAACAGAGGCTCTCTTTTTTAAAGTAACATTCTTACTAAATGCTAATAGAGCTTTCTCCTGAAGAAGATAGTTTTTAATAGAGATGATGAAATGACATTCATAAGGCAGCTCTAAAGCAAACATATGAGACACCATGTGTCTGAACTGCAAAATATCACATCACACTAAACACAATGGACCATACTCATTTTCAGTGCAAGTTTGTTGAAGTCAGTGTACTTAAATGAGGAAGGAATTTGGCCCCACATTGTTGAGGCAGATCATAGCAGGGTGTGCAGAGCCAGAAAGGTCTTATTCCCTGCTGGACCAATACAAACAATTACTTTGGAAATGGAATCAAGTTGAGGATGTCGTAGAGAGAGCATTAAGGTTACCAAATCTTGTTTGTGTGAAAAGGAAGGAGAGCATTGCTTCAACAGCTGTTCCCAACAGCTTTGTTACAAATTTATGAAGTGGAAGTCTTGACACAGAAACCCGAGATGAAGTCAACTCCCTTACTCTGTCAAGTGCATATTTTCCTCATTATTCAACACTTAATGGGGATGACAGCCAAGATTAAGTAGTCAGTCATCTTCTGTGCCATTATGGCTCCTGCATGATTGCTTCAAATTAAATCTAAGAGTCAATGAAATAGTCAATATTTAATTTACTCATTGCAGGTGGTGATTTACCCCCAGTTACAATATTGTTTAATGACAGAAATATTGATATTTATCACTTTTTTATCAGGCTGCAGAAGATAGCCTGTTCCTCTAATAGGCAAATGTCCTTGCAGCTTTGAGTCATATGTTGCTCTTCAGACAGCAGATTTTGTCGCAGCTAAAGGCACTTTCCTTTAACTAGTTTCTGGGCTCTAGCCATTAGTGAAAAGGTGAAACAGTGGCTCCGAGTTCCTGCATGACCTGTCAGGTGAGAGACTCACGACAGTATCTGCACACAGATTTTTCAGAACCATGTTTTCATTTGTTAGCTACATACCGAGCAGAAATATGAATTCAGAAAGACCTAATGTATGAGTGACAGCCCAAAGCATTCAGGGTTAATTTCTACTCTTTTTGACCTCTCTAGCTCAGTTAAATAAAAGCCATTACACAGTCGGGAGAGTTCTAGCAGAAACAGCTTCCGTGACATTTATTTCTGACCTGTTGACCACTTACGAGGTGTGAGACATTTTTTAGCTGCCTTTCCACAGGAGAAAAGCAAGGATGATTCTTTCCCCCTTTTAATGACTCTGCTTCATCTTCTCACTGCATTAGTTGTAATTGGGTGAAACTTGGACAGTCACTATTGAAAGGTGCCTAGTGTGCACTATAGACTACCTTTAAATGCTTTTCAACTATTTAACCAGTATTGTTGCAAAGGCTGGTCAGGGACAGATGGAGAATGGAGGTTTTCCATGGAATCTGCACAGTTGCCACTATCCTGGAAACCTCAACTCCTCTGGCATACAAAATATACAGCATTCTTAGAGTCAAAGGACAAATGGAGCAACTCCATGTATTCAACTCCATTCCTGCTCTGGCCAGGCCAGGCCAGTAAAGGACACAGGATCAAATCCTATAGCTTTCATTCCCACTGCATTCACTGGGAGATTTGCTTATGTAGAGACTGGGGCCAAATCATCACATTGGGACGTGCTTTCAGAAAGGGCAGGACCTCGACTAGTGCCAGCCCAAAGTGGGTCTTGAGGTGCAAAAGTTCAGCAGTTGGACACAATGGAACCAGGCCCTCTACTCATGAAATTTGCATACGCCTCTCTGTGCTTCAGTATCCAAACAGTTTTGTGGGATGAGGCCTGAGGAAAGCCAATTACCACATCCTCAGTTCCTGGAGAGATTTTCTCAGGTTGAGCCTGTCAGCATTCTCTTTGGACAGAATTTCCTTCTGTAATGTGAAAAGCAGCAGCAAGTAGCTTCTGTCATTGTATTAGTATAGCTTAACCAGTCAGCATGTAGGGGGTTCCAGCTATCCCCCACTCTCCTCCCTACCCACAAGCAGTAACAGACACATACCACTCACTTATTTGTGCATCCAAGGCCCAGGAGTATAAAGGGAAGACTTAGTCCCTCTTATGTGCCTGCACAGTCAAGAAAACCAAGGAACACTCCAACCCTCATAAAAGATTACAACCCCTAGCAATTAAATGGTAGATAGGGAAAGTTTCAGAAAATATGTTCTTGTTTCTTGTAAGTAAATTGGTTAACAATCTGCTCTGGGATTAATTTGAGCAACAATCTGCTTTGTTAATCATATGTTTGCATATACTTGTTGGGAATTCCATGTGTTGTGTATGTCATTATGGAATGCACCGTTATGATAATTTGCTGTCTGCTTTTTAGAGCTAGTTGAAAAATGGGAACGTTCATCATGAAAATATCCATGGAACACATTTGTCCCTGGTTTTTATTTTAAAAAATTCAATTTTTAACCTGTTCTATAGTTGGTAAAAAACCAAGATGAATTTTGTCCATTTTTTCAGCCAAAATTTTAAATATTAATTTTTTGAACCAGATTCAATTTTTCTCTCTTAAATTAAACCTGACCTCACACAGGCCAACAAGTGGTCTGAATTTTCACGGTATCTTTATAATGAGTTCAATTCTGCCATCACTGCAAACTTTGAGTAGTCTCTTGTTTGGGAGTTATTTCATTGATTGGAATAGAAGTAGTTGTAGAGAAGGGTACTATTCAACATGAGCAAGATCTAATCCTCAATTACTCCCAGTGCTCCTGGACAGCAAACCTAAGGGCTAACTTTTCAAAAGCCCCCCACAATGAGGACCAAATTTGCAAAAGAGCTCAATATGATGCCTGCTAAGGTCTATTGAAAATCTGGCCATAAAGTATTACAGTGGAAGGCATGGGCTATTGAGCACCTTTGAAAATTTAGTCCTAAACACATAATCTAGCCCTTTGATTGGCCAGGAGGTGTGATTTCCTGAGATCCCTTTCCCGCATCAAATGTAATATTTTAATGAAGGTGTTTAATATTGGTTCATGTTTATGGCATATTTTGGATATGTTGCCTGCGATGATTTACTGTGGATATAAATTTCAGAGTATCAAATGGGCCTGTAGTATTTCAACACAAATGTGCCACCAGATATGGTTAATCCCAGGTAGGCAAATGATTATGAAAAAATTTAACTAATGGGATTGTTTGGGAACCTGTCTCATTCTTTGTTTAAAATTCAACATCTACTGATGAGTGAACGTAGAAAGAATTACAGCAGGTTTCCGCTACTCATTTTTTAAAGCTGATAGGATCACTCACAGAAAAAAATGAATTCCTTAAAATGTGCCTTTCAATGTTTGGGTTCTATCTTATTGAAACCCACTAAATGTCCATGTGTTTAAGTCAGCAATCTTTCCAAAAGCAAGAACACCTGCATATTTCCTTTCCTACAAAGGAGACTTTGGAATTACATTTTAGAAAGGATATTTCTCAGATTATCACAGGCAAAACCAACACACTGGCCCAGAAAATATATTTTTCAATTGCAGTAGTTGTTACTGAGATTGAAAAATAAAAGGGTCTATCTTTTGTATTTTCTAGGTCATTTACTTTCAACTCTGGGTTGTCTTAAAAACAGACCAAAATATGAAATTCACAGGGCCTTCTGCTACTTTTGAAACTGTTCTTCCTTCAAAGGTATTTGTCTTTGCCCAGCTTTCAGAGAAATGAAGATGTAAACTGCGCTGACTGGACTAGGTATCCACACTCAACCTTTTACACAAGACTGACTCAGTATGTAATGGCACAAGACAATAAGAGACTTAGCCTCTAAACACACTGTATGAACTTTCTTTTTGTACATGAAAGCTGAGATTCTGACTTAAATCACTTGTCTCCCGGAGCTGGGGCTTAAAGCAAAACATCCAATATCACAAAAATCGTGAGAGAAATCACAAGAGTGGCAACATGGACAAAAGTACACATCAAGAAATATTCCCGTGCTGTAAATTCATGAATTAGACTAGGGTTCAAATCCTGATTTAGGTCACAAGCAGAAAAGTGTTTTGTCTCATCCTAGTCTCTATGGCTGCGTCTACACTGGTAAATTAAGCCGACTTAAGCTTGGCTTAAGTCGACTTAATTGGCCTTGCATCTACACTACACTTTGCTTGTCGACTTAGGCAGCCTACTAAAGTCGACTTAAGCAAAATAAAGTCGACTTAAGCAAAATTAAGTCGACTTAATGAAAATTAAGTCGACCTTATTAAACCACCTTTCTACTCGACCTAAGGCTTAATTCGACTTTTTAAAGTCGAATTAAGCCAGTATAGCCCTGGGGTAGCCCTAAGTCGATTTAGGGCTACCCCAGGACTACACCAATGCCCTCCCTGCCGGGGGGGCACAGGGGGAGCCTGGCATGCCCCCCAAAGGGCAGGGCATGTGGGCAGGGTGTGACGCTGTCTGGATTTAGGGAAGCATTTATGATATTATTTTCAATTGGTATCTCATAAATGCTATAATCCATAGGAACTATGTCATGTTTGGTATCAATAGAAAGGTATTAATTTGCTGGGAATGATTATATAGTTTATGTCTAGGAATTCTATTGTGATTAGAAGTTAAAATTTGGTGTTATATCCATACTTTAACTTATGTTAAAACCATTGTGTCCTTAATGTTTAGGAATGTGCCAGGACAATGGTCCCAGGGAGTTACCTGATGAGCCATTAAAGACATAAGGAATACAACCATTGTGTCCTAATGACTCATCAGATAACTCCCTGGGACCATTGTCCTGGCACATTCCTAAATATTAAGGACACAATGGTTTTAACATAAGTTAAAGTATGGATATAACACCAAATTTTAACTTCTAATCGCAATAGAATTCCTAGACATAAACTATATAATCATTCCCAGCAAATTAATACCTTTCTATTGATACCAAACATGATATAGTTCCTATGGATTATAGAGCATTTATGAGATATTCATTGAAAATAATATCATAAATGCTTCCTAAATCCAGACAGCGTCACACCCTGCCCACATGCCCTGCCAGGGTCCCTGTCCCCCTTTGCCCCATTGCACACAAGGGGTGCCCCCCCTGCCACTGTGGACCTACCCAAGGTCCCCCTAGCCCACAAAGTCAACCTAGAGCATCCAGTGTGGACACTCTAGGTCGACTTTGTAAGTTTCCCTTTAAGTCGACTTTAATTTTAAGTGTAGACACACTAAGTCGACTTAGTTAAAGTCGACTTAAAAAGTGCAAGTGTAGACATAGCCTATGGCTATGTCTACACTAGAAAGTTAAGTCGATCTTATTAAGCCAACTTAACAAAAGTTGACTTTACTTTTCTAGTGTAGACATAGCCTCTTTTCGACCATATTAAGTCGACTTAACACTTTAAGTCAACTTAATAAGGTTGATTTAGGCACTAATCCCTGTCCACACTGGCTTAAGTCGACCTAATAAGGTCGATTTAAGCGTTAAGTCGACCTAAAACGAGGTGTTATTAAGTCAACTTAACTTTTCCTTAAGTCAACTTAAGGAAATGCTTAAATCGACTTAAGGAAAGCCCAGTGTGGATGCGGAGTAGTTTAGGCTGACATAAGCCTCCATAAATCGACCTACCTTGTAAGTGTAGACACACGCTATCTGTCCAGCTTGAAGAGTGGGTGTCTCTATTCAGAAGAGGCCCATAATAGTAATAATAGGTTCCTGCCATCATGACAATGAGGCAGTACTACCAGAGCAATGAAGGAGAAAATGTGCAGGGTGCCTGTCTGAATTAAGCTTGGCTTTTGTCAGTGTTTCACTTTGAAAAATACTGAGTCCGTTTCCAAATTAAAAACTACAAAGGTGTTCACATCTGCAAACTAGAGAAGTGGGAAAAGGTACTGGAGCCACTTTATTTGATATGCTCTGTGCTTCTCAAAATCCTTCTCCTGCCAGGTCACCAAAGCATTTGATTGCGCAGCATATTCCATGCCTCTTTATAATAGGCTGAGTAATTCTGTCACAAAATGAAGAAGAAAACCCAGTACACTAGGTCAGTGCTGACATAGATCAGCCAAAAACTTCTGCAAATGAATTTAGGTGATCAGTGAGCCTCAGTGGCATTTCCTCTATTTTGAGTTCTGCCAAAAGCTCAGATTAGAGATACTCACTCTTTGAATTGACTATGATTGTCTAGTGCAAGAAAAGAGCTGGGGTTTCCTCCTCTCTCACACATGACAATCTCTCTCATCATGTTATGCAGTAATCCTGCACCCCATGCCAATATGGCCTAGAGTAAGGAAGGCACAGGAGTGTCTGATGGTAAATCAGCAAATTCAGAGAGTTACTAAACTCAGTCTGATTAACCAATCCAATATATTCTAATGACCGAGTAACTTGGACCAATATTTACCAGTGCATGCAGTTGAGCTGATCAGCATAAAGAAGCCTTCTTTGTGCATGGAAGAGATAGTCTGTTATCATCCCGCAGCTTGTCTTTCACACCACATGCACCACTTACTACACATCGGAAGCACAGCTTAGCAATTTTATTCAGCTGCTCTGCCACAAAAACTCAATTGAAAAATAGTATTATTGTAACTTGAGGATATGGATCCCATTAACTAGCTCCTTGTCACTTCCCAGAAGCACCATTTCTTCATATTTCAGTTCAATTTTAGCGAGAGCTTTCCTTCCCCTGTATTATCACTATCTGACCAAAGTTTTTCTCTCCTTCACTGTACATTCTCCATCCCTTTGGCATCTTGAGACGGAGAGATATATTTTCAGAAGACTACTTGCTCACTGGACATGCAGGTCTTTGCCTGCTGCAAAGGGGGTGTCTAAATGTACAATGGCAGCTTAAAGCCACATCACTGCTTTCCAAGGCTCTCCACAGAACAGTATGGATGCTAAATATAGAGATGGTTTTCAAGTCTGAAGAGGTAATTTCCGTTCAACAACAGATGATTTCAACCCACCTAAATGTGAGATGGGAGAATTACTTTGTCCAAGACAGTCCTCTGCTATCCAGCTATTTATACCACAAATCACCGTATCATCGTAGCATGTGAGGATTCCCCTAAAGCACTTGACTGTTTCTCTAGTCTTTTGAAAAAGGAGCTAGAATATACACCAATGCCAGGTACTGCGCTTGTTAAAGTTCTGCCAGCATTTCCCATTCAAAACTCACTTTTATAAGGGATTTATAATTCAGCTATTTAAAAAACAAATCACTCGAGTTAAAATGTGGGAAGCAGCATCAGTCCTGTACATTTTCTCCTGTAAAATGTTAACTTAATCCTTTTGTAGGTGAAGGGTAACGGAAGAACAGATGTTTAGTCAACATATTCCCGCACTTCAGCACAGTACCAATTAGGCTCTAATCCCCGTCCATACTGGCTTAAGTCGACCTAATAAGGTCGACTGAAGTGTTAAGTTGACCTAAATCAAGGTGTTATTAAGTCGACTTAACTTTTCCTTAAGTCGACTTAAGGAAAACCCAGTGTGGACGCGGAGTAGTTTAAGTTGACTTAAGCCTCTTTAAGTCGACTTAGTTTGTAAGTGTAGACGCACCCCATGTGTTTAATGTGAAGTATAGTTTTCCATTGTTAACGGAGATCTCATGAATTATTTGTATTGAACCCTGAAAAATCAACTGGAAAGAGATATTCAAAATCCAAGAGAAACTGAAAAAATATTCAATATAGATTATGGGTTGCCACAGCAAATGTACCAACGGCCTTATCACGACGCAGCCAAGAACACAACCAAAAGTTGCCAAGGTAACTGCCTGTGCAGCTTGACCAAAATATCTATGAGAGCAAAGCACTGATGCTGTGTGTCAGCAAAAGCAGAAAAGAACTCACGTAATATTTTGCACTTCTAAGAGCACTTTCAAATTCGGACCTCAAATCTCTTCACAAATATTAACTAATTAGTGATCACTGTGAAGTAGGTATAATTATGTCTCTTTCATAGAGTGATAAACTGTGTGGCTCACCCAAGGTCATATGTGCATGATTTAACTGTTACTTTAGGCCAATGGAAAGAAAGACTCCCATAGTCTTCATTTGGAGCTGGATTGGCCCACAATGAGCAAGCCACAAGGCTAGAAACAGTATCACGAGAGTCCCAGGAATCCCGAGTTCCAGTCCTGTACTCTAAGCATTAGACAGCATTTCCCAAGGGCATGTGTGAATGGAGGTTCAAATCTAAAGCAACTGGTCCTCAGTTAGCAGGGTTTGCATTGGTAAGAAAAGAAGGTCACTAATTTTACCTCAAACATCCCCACTACAGAACTGCCATTCACACCAAGCTGCCTTTCTCTGAGCACATGAGCATTGTACTCCCCTTCCATCAAAAAGAAGAAAAGTTTCCTATGGAAGGAACATATGAGGAAATTTATTCCAGGTACAACAGATTAGGAGAGCAGGGAAACCCACATTGATGCTCCCATCTAAGATTCTGCCAAAGTGGTCAAATGTTGCAAACAGGCATCTGAATTATTGCCAATCTCCCTCCCCTCAGCAATTATTTTATGCAAATACACTAAGGCACTGAGCCTGCCTTCCTTGGACCCAGGACTCCCACAATTTAAGCATGCATTAGGAGATCTGAGTGACAAGGAAGGTGGGACTGCAAACTGCAGGTAATCCAAAATCAGTCAGTTTGGGGAGAAATGTAATTTTCTCAGAAAGTGAACATTTCTGAGAGGATACTGAAAAAATTGGCCTCACCCAATGCCTATTAAGTTGTTGAGTTTCTTGGACAAAAGGGAAAAAAAAATCTGTTTTCCTTTCTTAATCCCAAACACCAATTAACTGAATAAAAGGGGTTTAAATTTACCGCAAAAAAAATGTCACAATGGTCTTTAGAATAACCTTCCACTAAACTATGCATGAAAAGACAATATGGGTGCATCTAGACTTACAAGTTAGGTCGACTTAAGCCTCAACTACTCCGTGTCCACACTGGGCTTTCCTTAAATTGACTTAAGCATTTCGTTAAGTCGACTTAAGGAAAAGTTAAGTCGACATAATAACACCTCATTTTAGGTCGACTTAACACTTAAGTCGACCTTATTAGGTTGACTTAAGCCAGTGTGGATGGAGATTAGCGCCTAAATCCACCTTGTTGAATTGACTTAATAAGGTCAAAAAGGGGCTATGTCTACACTAGAAAAGTTAAGTCGACTTTTGTTAAGTTGACTTAATAAAGTTGACTTAATAAAGTCGACTTAACTTTTTTAGTGTAGACATAGCCTATCTGAGCATAAATATTGCCTTTGGCAAATAAAATAACTGTTTGAACACTTCAGTATAATTAATTGATACATTCTGGCACCCCACAACACTAGCCAGAAAAAAAAGCAGACAGTCTGAATACTAACAAAAACCAAGGAAAGGCTGGTTGGAGGACGTCTTTCCTTCTTGTATATCCAGTACTTATTCTGTCTTCACTCTCCTTGGTCCTGAAAACAACAGACCAGTTTCTGTGGCAAAAGAGACCGATGGAGATTTTATAGAGGGAGTATTTGTCTTCCAGAGCTCCTCTTTCAAAATGTTAGCACTAGAGGGCTCGGCAATTAGGCATGGCAATAAACAAACAAAACAAAAAACCCCAAACCAACCAAACAATAGTATGTTCTCAATTCTTAAAGGACCTTAAAGAATTCTTAAAAAGCTGTGGACCTATTTGCAAAGTTAACTCACTTAAATGGAGTAAGATTGGCAGGATTAGGTTCTTGATCATCAGTGAAAGTCTCAGTTTTGAGGCTAATGTTATGTAGAACTGTCTGGCTGCTAGAGAGAAGCTGCAGCTGCAGCAATCACACTAAAGAACTATTACACAGGCAGATATATTACCTTGTAATTGTGTCTGTTTTGCAATTCTGCTTGGGGTTTCCTTTACATTAAGATAGTTAGAAAGAGCAAGCTCTAGGTTTTAATCAGCTTAATGCAACTGGCGGTTAAGAGGGTCAGATGAAAACAAAAGTGAGTTAAGGATTCTTTTTTGGCCAACTTTTAATTAAAGGAAAGGGAGCTAAATTTTTAAACTGGAATGAAGCGAGCCCGGAGGGGACATGTTTGGGATGCAAAGCTCAGCACTTAAGCTATGCCTCAATGCACCCAAGCCTGGAGAAAGGCAACTACAGCTGGGTGCAATGCCTACCTGATTTACTGCTTCAAGTGGTCGTCAGAGCAAGTTCAGGCATGGTTCATCATTATTATTTCATCAATTAAATGCACCATGCTCAGCTGGTATCCAGTGAAATAGGCTGTCACAGATGCATCCAAATCCAGGTCAAAGGGGGTCCTTGTTCTTCCAAATATATATCTATATATCCACTGTGGAATGAGATGCTTCAAACCAAACAAAAGAGAAGTGATGGAAAACTAAAACTAAGATCTAGCAGAAGTTGACCAAGAAGAAAAGAAAACATCTTTTTGTCTCGCTTGTTGCTCACCAGACACACTTGAAGCACTTTATCTTCTTGGGTTCGAAGAAAGTTCCATTAGGCAGAAATGCAAAGATTGGCAATACTTCAGCAAAATGCCCTTGCTCCAAAAAGAAAGGAAGGAAGCCTAGGCATGTGTTATTTTTGCTTTCCTCCCAGAAATATTTCTTTTGAACACAACAAACAAAAGAGCAAATGAAGCTAGCCAGACTCTGTAATGCACTCAAGAATTCATCTGATCTCAATGCCTCTGCTACAGACAGTTTTGATTTTCTCAAATGCAGATACAGGTCCAGTGACTTCAACACACCCAAACCACAAAGGTGTTCTATTAGTGGTAAGCAGCCACCCACAACACTCTCCTATGAGCCACATCACAACTGAAAGGAGACCATGGTGTTGCTTCTACTTTTGAAACATATCTTTCCTTTACTCCAAAATCTATTTTTCTATAACCTCATGAACAGACAAGTGAGTGACCAGCTTTACTGGCCTGTGAAATATAGTGTCTTTGCAGCTGTTTAATGTTAGTTTAGTGTCCACTCAGAAGGACTGATGGCAATTATTTGAACTACCAGATAGACTAGGAGTATAGCAGATTTCTGTACACCAAATATTTATAGATTTTGAACCAAGTTTTGTTGACTTGTATCATGGATATTGTCATTTGTTCCAAGTCATTATATATACAGCTTTATACCACACTGAGTGTAAGACTAGGTGAAAAATATATTTTCTTTTCATCAGTTGCCTGGTGATAAATAACCATTATTAATCTTAGCTCTCCAGCTGAGACTTGAGGATTTCTCCCCTCTCTCCTTCAGAAATTTAAACCAGAAGGCATTTCAGAAAAGGAGAGGAAGAAGCAATTCTCAAGTATGAGCCAATGAACAAAGATTTGAAAGACACGGGGAGCCAGCAGGTGTTTTAAAACTAAAAGTCCATCCCGCACCTCTAACAGGACAGTATTAGATCTTGAGAAGTGACTTCCTCTGGACTGCTACAGAAGAAAGGCAGGTCAAAGAGGCCCGATTCTGTACGGTGAAGGATTATCAGTATTAGCCACTTGAAAATAAATAATCAATACAGAAAATCACAATAATCAATAATTGTTCCAAGCCTAATTGCCAGCCATTCTCCATTCATAACAGTGCCAATATCATTAATAAAAAACCATAACAGGTCTGATCTTTCTTCCATTGAAATCAATAGCTAAATTACCATTGATTTTAATAGGAGCAGATTGAACTACAGATCATAACATATTATTGTTCTTCCACTCTTTTTCTTTTACACAAACTTCTAGTCAAAGAAGGCATGAACTGCAGAGCTTTGCTTCTTCTATTTACAAGGCCATACAGAGCCAGATAGGGCAGAAGAGGTTTGCTAAAATGAAATACTGATAGTATATAGATCTCCAATATTCTCCAATATATGTACAGAATCATAATTATTACATCTCTATAGCACCTTCCATCCCAGGATCTCAGAGCACTGAAACATATATTCATTTTCTCAATAAAGTTGATAAGTAATATTATCCTCATTTAACGGGTGAGAAAACTGAGATCTAGAGAAACTATGCAACTTGACAAAGGTCACATAGGAGAGCTTGGTCTAGCAAATCCATTCACATCAATAGGAGGTCGAAAAAGAGAGGCCTGGCTTGCAGGATTAAGCTCATTGCCACAAGATATCAATGAAGCCAAGAGCATACCAGGATTCAAAACAAGATTTGCTATTTATACAGATGTTAATTTACAGAGTTATAATACTTAGGATTTTTTAAAAATAGATTATGAAAGGATAAAAACACTCACGCTTCAGGACACAAGCCAACATCTAACTGATGAGGGTTAGAAAGAAACTCCCACTGAGAGAAAAATTTTCCATAACTGTCCTACGGCAGGGTTTTTGACACTTCCACTAGAATAGCTGGCGTTGGTCACTGTTAGGCTATGTCTATACTGACAGTGACAGATTCACTGCTGTTAGTGTGTTCTTCCGTGTTCAACTGAACGGTCTGTTAAGAGGCACTCAATCAATTTCCAAACCGAAGTGCTAACTCCATCCCTGTAACTGGAGTAACGCTACACCGACCGGATGCCATTTCTGGTCAGCTTAGCGCAGTGTGTAAGGGGTAGTTAGTAAGTCGTCAGGAGATACGCAAGGTATTTACGTACCTTGCGTATCTCCCGTCGACTGCTGCTGAAAAGCGCATTAAGTATAGACTAGGGCTTAGAGACAGGATTCTGGACAAGATGGATGTCAGGGCTGATCCAGTATAACAATTCCTAGGTTTCTAAATCTGTTCAGCAATGACATACAGCAAACAAGATACTACAAGAAAATACCCATTTGTTATGTGTAGGCTTATTTTTAGAAATGCTAAGTAACGCTGAGCCCTATTGTATCACCCCTTCCTCTCCCACGAGTGGAGTCACCCAGATATCCCAGTGCAGGAATGAGGAATGGAATGGTGCCACCCCCAGTCCATCTGTCTCTCCTTCCTGGCAATGGGGTTCAGGATTCATGCAAGCAGGGGACTGCTAGGCCAAGGGCACAGTCACAAAGGTAGAAATATTATTATTTATTATGAACTTCTATTATGTTAGAACCAAGAAGCCTCAGCTGAGATCAGGGCCTTACTGTGCTAGACATGGTACAAACACTTAACAAGAGACAGTCCCTGGCCTGAAGAACCTGCAATCTAAAACAGACAAGAAAAATGCAAGGTATGAGGGGGAACAGAGATGCTTTTGGTCAAACTGCTGTCAGTGGCAGAACCAGGTTGAGACCCCTCAGTTGAAATGCCGGATCTGTTCAAGTCAATGGAAGCTTTGCCATTGACTTCAGTGGGGCCAGATTTCACCCCAGGTCTTCTGATTCACCATCAATTGTGGGGTAGCTGCACAGGCAGAATTGTCCTAGATTTTAATGCTGACCCTGTCAACACTGACTTACGCACCTGCTCCTTCCCTTTTGCATAAAACAAAGGTGAATACTTCAAAACATGCTATGAACCCTATCCCTTTTGTGCAATACTATGCTATATAATCGAAGCTATTTTGCCATACACACATCCTGAAACGGAAGAATTTAAGCAGTTTTTTTATAAGATCTAGGATACTGTTCACTTGGAAGGTGTGCAACTACCTGCCAGACTCAGAGATTGTTTAACTTTACTGCTCCGTTTAGACCTAAGTATTACAGGTCAGCAAAGGATGCTGGGAACTGTAGTCTCTCTGAAATATGCTGTAGCTTCCAGACAGTGTCCTAACACCTCCTTACTTTCTGTGTGACCTCCCAAGAGGAAATACAGCTTCCAATGTCCCTTGAGATGTTATAATTGCTCTATTCTATCCTGCTTAACATCACAATATCTAAGCACTTCAAAGGTATGCTAGTCCCCCAGGCCACATCCACATTGTTAATTGAACCAGATCCAAAGCTTTCAAAGTGTCTGACAAAGTGGGATTTTCTCCCACGAAAGCTCATGCAATAAATAAATCTGTTAGTCTTTAAAAGTGCCACAGGACTCTGTTGTTTTTCTGCAATAGACTAACACGGCTACCCCTTTGGACCCAGATCCAAAGAGTGTCTTTGACACCCAATCTTGAAAACCAGGATAGGTGAAACAGTTGTATTGGCTGTCAGTACCTAGATTCCAGAGCAGCGTAAGGCAACCAATTTCAAAATGATTTCCCTTCAACACATAGGCCTGCACAATAGGGTTAACTGAAATGGATGTTAAGTTTACCTCTTTATTGACATTTCTTTACATGACCCAAATTTTAGTGTCAGTGAGAAAAGGGCATATCAACATACGGTTTGATCCAAAGACTCTGGGCTCTGGATCAGGGGTATAATGCACACTACAGATCCTAATCTACAGCATTTATTGAAAAAAAGCCTTTGTGAAAATTTTGTTCAAGAAAGATCAATCCCTACTTGGCTAAGACAGACACTACTTCAACTGAGCAACCCAGTTACAGACTGCTGGAGTCCTGACCAAACACAAATGCCAACAGAGGTGTCATGTGAAATCAGAAGACAACAAGACAAAAAAAACAAAGTCAAACCTATTAGTTGATATTAATAGCCAGCATTTTCATTCTTCAACTACTGCTTATTTCTAAAAGGTTACTGAATACTTAAGAACAGCTCTGAATGCAGACTTTACTTGTGCATGAAATATGGGTGGTATTTTTCTATATACAAAAGCAACTGTTGCACATAGTTCAATTTCCTCACATAAAATCAGTTTGCTGCACATATAAAAATAGATTATTACACATGTAAAAACACTGAGTCCCAAACCATCTTAAGTATGCTCCATAGTGACATCATGAGGAAAAAATATGAAAAATAAACCAGAACTATTATGTCTTTAAAAATCAAATCTGGTAGCACAAACAATAAAATGCAGTAAACATAATTATAGTGACATTATGCAATAACCATACAAGGCAGAGTTAATGTTGCCTGGATACCTTAACAGTTGTATTTCCATATCGTAACATGTTTGGTATATTTTTAAACTAAACCTTCATTCTGAATTTCCTGAGTGTATAACACTTGTTTCTAAGATAATTACAACATCCCTGTAATATTTTATTTGTTTTTAATTAGATCCAGTATTACTACACACATTTTTTCTCCATTGTATAATGCTAATATGACTAATATATATTGGATTTTGCAACATTTCACATCTTCTTTTGGCAATATTGAAGCCAAGAGTAACTGCATACATATGTTCAAGGATAATGAGGGGACCTACAGTTTGCTTTTGGCAGTGTTCCTCTGAAGTTTGACCAAAACAAAAACAAGCAACGAAAAAGCCTCAAGGGATTCTCAGTTCACATCCATTGCTCAGGGTTTTTCACACTTCCCAACAAAGCAGGTTAATGATAAAATGCCAGCCCAAATCTGAACATTCTGCCTTCTGTCAATGTGCCCAATGAAGTGAATATTATTTTTAAAAAATCAAATGAATTGTCTTATTAATTATTGTCTTATTATTCATTTTGAAAAAGAAAAGGCCAGTTAAGAAAGGATCATTCCAATATTTTAGAAGTATATATTTGCTTAAGTAGCTGCAATTCTATATATTAAACATGCTGGAATTGTACTTTAAATACATGTAAATGGGCAGCAAAATGGCTTCAAAAGGACCTGTTCCCATTTTCTGGACGAATACTTTTAAGTAACAATCCCTAAAGTTCTGTTGGATCGGGCAAATAATGGACTGAAATGCAAGATATTCACCAAGCAAAGCCGGCATTTAAGGTCCAATACGCAGCAATAATGCCTGAAATAAAGGTGATGATTGGCATAAGAAATGCCCTTTAACAAAAACCCTACTTTAAATTACAAAATTTCTTCCAGCAGTCTTTGATGTCTGTCTGTCTATCCATCATAACTCAGTTTTAATGCACCCATCCCAGTAGCATTTTAATACCAAGAGAGAGACCACTGGCACCATAGGGTAAAGTGTGGCGGTGTGACACCTGGCAAACAGCCTGAATATCCTTGTGGGTTTTTATAACATGTAGGGAGAGCTCACAGGAATGAAAGGTGGTCAATCAGCTTTCCTAGAGAGAGTTCTAATTAGAGGTTATTCCAAATGGGTACTATTTATTCATTAGGTCTCCAAGCTAATAGAAGATGTATTTACAATTATTTTAAAATAAATAGCATATACCCAGTAGACCTGAACAGTTTTTACAGGTTTATCTTTGGTGTTGTCACATAAATACGTTTCCAGGTACGTGTAAAAACGTCTGCCATTTCTTACTGGAACATGCTTGCAAGTATAAACACCAGAGCACTGCCTAACCTAGCAGCTAGAGGGGCAAATCTCGCACACAGCTCAGAGACTTACCAGGGTGATCTTGAGGAGCTTTGGGTTTTGGTGCCAGCCTGAGACACTTTATAGGAGTCTGAATTTTCTAAAAATCAGGGCCCTTTGAGGTGCCTCAGGTTGGGCACCCAAAAATGGAGGGACCCCAAATCACTAGTCACTTTAGGAGATCTTGACCAGTATCGCCTTGCTGTTCCTCCTCACAGAAATGCTCAACATTCCACTGGGGAAATGCTTCAAAGAGCTCCAGCATGTTATCCTGCAGTGAAGAGGTGGCCGCTGAACATGGCAGCAAGCAGTTAAAATAAGACACAGAAATAGGTGTCTTTGCCTCCCTCTCCAAAATACAAAAGCAACCAGAGCACATTATGAGTACAGCCGGGAACAAGTTCTTACAGCCAAGATATAAACCCCTGCAAAGAGGGGATTGATAAGGGAAGCGCTTATACAAATGTGGGCGCAAACAAGAGTCTATAAAATTTCTATAGAAAGAACTAAAATGTCCTGGGAACCCAGGCTACAAGAAGGGCTTCAGTGGTGCAAGTGTGCATGTGGGGGGTTGTTTCTGAAGGATATGCAATGGCCGCTGTTCCTCCAGCAGGCCTCAAAAACAAATTGAGGTGGCTCCTCTCCACTCATGGCTAGGCTTTCATTGACCAATTTTCCTTTCACAGTGCTGTTGCTCTCAAGGGACTCTCTGTGCTGCGTCTAGTGTGATCACACAAATTGTATTTTCAGAGCTGTGTGTACCTGGACAGAGAGATAGGGGTTGGAGCTATTACTTTTGCTTTTCCGATGGCATGGCTGAAATTCCAATAAGTGCAGAAGGATAAAGCATGCTGTGCCCTAGTATCACTCAGCCAGCTCTTACTGCTCCCTTTACACTGTTCAGAGAAGCCGGCAGCAGCATAGCAGCTTCACTTCTATTTGCAAATAAAAGCTGAATAAAAACTGTATCATTAAAGGCCTGTTTGCTTTGTGCAGAGTGAAATTAAAATACTTTCCTCTTTTTTATACTGCTGCCTTAAAGCATGCCAAGCTCTACAGAAAATTCACACGACCATATTTATCAGCCTCAAGCTGCTAGGGCTGAGCAAGACTGGCTTCTCTTGCAAAATCTTACACACACAAATGGAGAGGGACAGTTTATGAGAAAACAGGAGGAGTGCAAGCAGGAACGCACAACTCCATAATGACAAGGGCTCCTGTCACTTTAACAAGCTCCTACTATAGTGCTATTATCATTCAAAGCTCCTTATCACCCCAAGTGCAAATATTATGACTAGCTGAACATCTACAGTAATCATTGCTGTAGCTGTGTACGGATATTTGTGGTTAATATTGAGGACTGTTGCTGTCACCACGCTATAAAAACCAAACTGGCATTAACATCAGTACTGTGGATTTGCATATCGCTGACAAGGATAAAGACTGGCACATTGCTTGAGAGCACTGCGCAGGCAGTTTCTTGTTGCAGTGCATAACAAATGTCGGACCAAATGAAAGCCAAGATCAGAGGGTTTCTATCCAGATGCTGACTCGTAAGCAGACCAAATAGAAAGCGGGGGTGTAACAAACGAGTTATGTTCAAAGCCAAGAAGGGTTTGTGCAGGGAGATACAAAGAGGCTTGCTGTAGCGTAAATGTTAACCATCTGGGTACAAACAAGGTCAGAGGCCTGGAAAAAAAAAAAAGCCAATTGCTAGTTCTCCACCTCCCAGGTGGATACTTTAAATTGGGTGCTGTTATGGTTCTCAAACTATGGGCCTCAATCCAGAACAGGTCTATAAAAGACTTCCTGAAGGGGCTGAGGTTCCCATACATTGCCTATATTTTCACGGACACAGTACAGTCAGCTCCAAGATAGACTTTTTTTTTCATAACCTAACAAATGGGTACTTAGCTGCAGAGTTTGAGATTTCTTGAATTACAATACAATGGAGGTCCCCAGAGATATGAGCACCAACAATGGACTGTCCTCTGGTTAAGGCACTAGACTGGCATTCAAGACTTCTAATTTCAACTCCCAACCTCTGCCAAACTTCCTGTGTGTCTTTTTTGCAAAAGTGCTCAAGACTCAGCAGCATTAGTATGACACAATACACCCCCTTGTACACTCTTATGCTGTGATTGTTTATTATGTGTTCACCCTTATAGTGTAATTTAAGTGGGATTTTCTCCCATGAAAGCTCATGCGATAAATAAATCTGTTAGTCTTTAAAAGTGCCACAGGACTCTGTTGTTTTTCTGCAAATAGACTAACACGGTTACCCCTTTGGAATTTGTGTATTTAATGTAAAGTGTGTCATGTAATATTTCTGGAATGCTCATGACACTCTAAACCTTATTGTTATAAGATGTTTCTTGCAACATCCTATGCATGGTTACGTGGCTTCGTTATATAATGTTCCCAAAGCTGTGATTCATAGGTTTAAGCAGATTCAAGCAAAACTCTGCAGAGCTGAGGAGCAGTTCGCTCCTCACTAAGGCATGCATAAAACAAACCAGCTATTCCAGGAACAATGGAGCAGCCTAAACATCAATAAGGGGATATTCACTGACTCAAGTATGGAGAAGCTGAACAAGGACATTGTTTGTCACCTGACCCTGAAAGGGGAGAAAGACACCCCAGACGGGGTTCGAAGGAACATGTTAAAAAGGAGAAATATTTTACAATGTCTCTCTTTCTTCCACCTCCATCTACAAATACTATCAAGCAGCAGAAATGCTGACCTAAGGGAGAGCCTGGCTAGGAAGGAATCCAGGCTATGGTTAGAATCTTCTAAGACTGTAAGGTTGCTGAATTCGTAGCTTAGAATGCGATTTGCTTTGGTTTCATCTTGATCAACTCCAACTCATTTTCCTCTGGCTTACAATCATTGAAAATCTCTGTACGGAATAAATTTGTTTGTTTCATTTAAAGCAGTGCATGTGGTTTAAGGTGTGTTAAGACTCCATATGAAATGATAAGACTGGTGCATATCAATTTCTTTTATAAACTGGCAAATGTCCAAGTGTGCAGCTCGGAACACTACAAGACAGCAGTTCCTAGGATTGCAACTGGGATTGGGGGTGTTGGCTGTGGTCATACCAGTGCATAACGCAAGAGTGGATGGATGGCCAGAAGCACTCACTCACTTAGCTGAGAGCAGCTTGTTGCTATAGGCTGTGTCTGGGTTGGCCCAAGAGAGGGGGTTCACACAGCAGGTCAGAGTAAGATGGACTCCAATAGTGAGGGATTGGGGTGACACAGCACCACACTAGTCCAGATTGCAGAGGAGACTATCACAGTGGGGTACTGAGAATTTTTGAAAATCTGGCCATTAATTTTTCTGTCTCTCAGTTCCTCATCTGTAGAATGGAGATAACATTTCCATCTGGTGAAGTTAAACTCACTGATGCTTGCTAAGTGCTCAGATATTAAAGCAAAGGAGAATACATACATACTTAGGTAGTTAGGCCCTTATCTCCCATTGATTTCAATATCTCTGAGTATCTGGGTTATAGTGCCTCTGTAATTATTGGTTAAGCACCACATTTCATAAAAGTAGCACAAAGCTATCTTAAACATGCATTGGCTTAGTGATTTTGTATCACTGTCCTAATACTAATGGTCTATGGAGACTTTGGATCAAATTCATCTGAGAAAAATCTGATTGTTGACACCAGGGACAAATTTGGCCCTTGTCATTAACTAGACTCTGGTCACAAGTGAGATGGGTTTTGTGGTTTCAGTTTCTTTCAGAACTGAAAAAGCAGACTGTTCTGTGAATTAGTTTATAGTAGGATTACAGAAAGATATATCCATAGAGAAATCACAGACTGTGATTGCCTGGACAACACCTGCTGCATGAATGGCAGGGTGCTATTACATATTTTGAGGGTCTCACTCGCCAGAGAGAAATGTATGCACAGTAAAAGCAAGAAACTTACATAAGAGAATAGGGAGATTATATACTGTACCAAAAGCCAGCTAAAAAGCAACATCAGCATCACACAGCAGAATTTTACACAGAAATTCTGCTGTGCTGTTAGCTTCTTGCTTTTCACTGGGACTAAGTTCATCACTTGGAAAAAAAAAAAAAAAAAACCTATGCAAAGTTTAGAGCCCTGAGCATTGGTGCTATTTTTCTTTTTTTTACATGAAGTGAAATCATAAATCAGATTTTGCAAATTGCTATTCAGATCATTTTTACTCCTACTGAACCAACTGAATGATTTATAACAATGGCACTAGTCAAATTCCGAAAGGCCATATGACCCTGTACATTTACTTGATAACTGATAGATAACGTAAGTGAGCACAGGAAGCTTTGAAATGAAAGTTTCAGAGGCACAGGAGGAAACTGACACCAACTATGCATTGTGTTACCATCCTGGGCTTCGTCAAAACCAAGCCAGCAGATTTGCTGTGCTAGAGATGGAGAGATGCTTTTAAAATAAGCACTAACAAGCTCTCAGCAAGGAAGTTCTTAGGTGTAATGTACAAACACTATGCACAGTGGCATATTACATGCATGTTTAATATTCAGTCTGTTACACTGCTTTTATGAGCTTTCAGTGGTAGGATGTAAATTGCATCATCTACAGTGATTTCGGATCAGGTGATACTGGCACTGGGAAAAAAGCCACCAAGGCCATGTTCCTCATCCATGCATCCCAAGAAGTTATGCAGCCAACAGGTAGCTTCACTATTCCTAATTCCTCTTTTTGCATAAAGACAGATAGATACAGGCTGTGTGTAGGCATCACTCAGTTTTTCAGATAGCTGGACACAGGCATCATATTGCATCTGGGTCCATCAGATTGGGTCTCTTCACCTGACTTGCTATCACCCAGTGAGGCCTGGCACAGCATGATGGGTGTCAAGTAACATCAGACTGGAAAGGAAAAAAAGACAGCTATTTTAAATAGCAGGCAATAATAACTGCAATTTAGAGAGAGATGAAGTCAAAAAAATCTACTTGAAAATTATTAGAGTTTTATTTGAAGATATTTACTTCATGATGTTGATAATTTGTGTTTGAATGGTTATAAAGCATCATCTACTGCAATTATGTAATTGTCTGATTCCATTCCCATAGTTTCCTGCAACTGGGAAAATTTAAATTGATAAAAAGTTTGTTAAAACTATAATTTTTCATAAAATTAAAATAGATAAAAAGATTTAAACGCTTGAAAATAAACATTTCTATTATCTAGCTAAATTTCACAAAAATAACAATAGAGTTCTGCCATGCCTATGTATCTGGGAGCATTCAGGGAAACAGTTGCCAGAGTTAATAGCTGCAAATGTATGCTCACCCAGTAAGCATACCATTCTATCCACTTCTTAAATCATCGTCAGATGGGTCACCCCACCTAAAGCACATATCTTGGGATAGCCAGCTTAATAGCTTATACCTCTACACAGCCCAAAACAAACCCGCATTTATATAAAAGGAGGTAAAAGGTCTGCTTGGGTAAATGTAAACATACTGAACGGGTCACGGGGGTCATCTTTACCTCTACTAATACAATTCTGCACTTCCTTATTTTAAGTCCCCTGTACTACATGGTTACAAGACAAGTCTCCCCTCCTTCCTTCCTCACTTCAACTTTACAAATCAATAAATATGCCTTTAGCAATCCCAATAAAGCAAATGTTCTATTTGTTGCTTTTGTGTCTTTGGTCTGTACACATCATTCATCATGTGAGTAAACCACATAGAGACAGTTGGGTTCCAAATAACCCTATTTACAAACCATATATAAATATACAAGGCCTTGATATATATATACAGTATTGCTATGTTAGGATCCAACCCACCTCATCAGATGCACCAGAGAAAATGGGTTGCAGCCCACAAAAGCTCATACCCAAAGAACTTTGCTAGTCTTTAAGGTGCCACAAGACTCCTGTTGTTCTTGCTGTATGCAGACTAACACGGCTCCCCCTCTGGAATATATTTAGATCTGGTAACTTCTGCAACAAAATATAGGGAGGCCCGCTAAGGCTGCTTCTGAACTATTTAGGGGATATTACTCAATTTCTGTTCACTACATTTGCAGCACTAGAGCTGCATGAGCATAATTACTTCAACAGCATCTTTCTTGTTGATTTTATAAATAGATATTGCATAGATTCTGTGCAGAGTTAGAACTAACTCAGGACTATGCAACTTCTATTCCCAGTTCTGTCAGAAATTTCCTGTGTGGTCTTGGACATGTGACGTAAACGCTCTCTGCCTCAGTTTGCCCATCTATGAAATGGTGACCGATAAAATTTCCCACAGTAGCTCCATGTGGGTAATGTAAAACTTATGAATATGTGCCTATTAACTGCTTTGAGATCCATGGAAGAAAGTGCAATGTACACAAATAATTTTTATTAACAGAAGGTGTAAGATAAAAAGTGAGACGTCTCTAATCCTGAAGGAAAACTCTCAGATGGGAGTTGACCATGGTGGGAGGCATAAATTATATGACTGAGCACTACAGAAGAGATCTGATCAGCCCTTCAGTTGATGGGGCTTTTTCCTGCTTCTTGCTTTCTCTTTCTTCTGTTCTTCTCAATTTTATTTCATTTCATTTTCTATGTAGTTGTCTCAACCAGTGATATTTTTCTCCTTGTACAGGATGAGAGCTGGCACTCTGCTGGTGGTGGTGCTCAATGGCTATGAGCTTTGGGCTCACTCCTGCTAAGTGCTAGAAGCCTCTGCTCCCAATGAAGTCAAAGGCGTTGAGCACACTCAGTACTTAATAGGAGGATAGGAGCACGCCTTCAGAGAACTAATCGGTAAACAATTTTGTCCCAACATTTCTTAATGGCACAGGTTACCTGATCCTTCTCTATTTTCTCTATAACATTACCCTGTTTCTACACTTCAGCATGACAATTGACCTTAGAATTCTACAAGGTACAAGTCATTTGGGATAATTTTAGGATTGTCACAATACAGATGCATCTTCAGTACCTTGTCACCTGAGCTGCTAAAAGGGATAAGTCAGTAGGGTGACCAGATAGCACGCGTGAAAAAATCAGGACCAGGGTGGGAAGTGGTAGGCACCTCTATAAAACAAAGCCCTGAATATCTGGACTAGCCCTGTAAAATTGGGATATCTGGTCACCCTAGATAAGTGATATGCCAGACAGAAGATTCCATAATCAGAAACACGGTTTTCTTGCTCTAAGGCTTGAAAAGTGGTATAGCCCTAAACTATTTCATCCTTAGAACCCCAATACACTGCACAAGTTATTTGTCCTAATTAGTATTTGATATGCATAACTTCACATGGCTGGAAATGTGCACATATTTCTAAAAGATCTGATAGGCATGAAGTGACTGGTCATACAAACTGATGTGATATTAGCACCAGACATTTCTTATGCAGCTAAAGTAGTTTTATGAATCGCTAATGATTTCTCATGCGCAGTTTCAGATGTTCAACCTCTCAGCTTTTGGTAGTACACTGCTTAAGTACAAGCTATTTGTGGAGCTATAGAATAATCCCTTTTTGCTTTATTTACTGTGTCTAAACAATATAGGGCAGTAAAGTACATAAACCCTCATGTCAAATAACAAGCAAAATGTATGTATAAGATATAAACAGGTTTGGAATGTATAAATATATGTTTTTAGCTTATCTGCTCTGAAACAGCTCACAGAGAGCACCTAGGTCTATATATCATACATATCATAATTCAGTTTATTTTGGGTGACCAATAATAGGATTATTGCTCATATACCCAAAGCAAGACATCCAAAATCATTATTTCTAAGGAACAGAATGATAATCAGAGCCGTATGTGTTTATCACTGTGTGGTGGAGCCAGTGCACTTCACTCTAAAGCTCATAGAAATGATGGTTGCGTCACAGGAAATGTATTCAGGGCTTGATATAACAACTGTCTATCCCATGGACACCAAATATGAAAAGGGATTCTCTCTGGAATGGTATCTATCAAGTACCCAGAGTATTTTGTAAGCTTGTAATTTAGGAATGTGATGTGTTACAGACATGTGAAACGCGGTTCCTGTGTTGCCCCCTCACATCTGCTTGTTCTGTTCTAAACTGACCATTTCATTGTACATGTTTCTCTGCATGGTTAGGCCTGGACTAGCTAATGTATTCTGATAGGTCCTTTTATCACTATGGGATATTGCCCCCTAAAGGGCTTTACTTCAGATAATCCTACCCCAGGAGTCATTTCTACTAATCCAGATGAATCAAGGCATTCCTCTTGTGTTTTACAGAGGTCAAGGACTGAGTAGACATGGAGACTGGACTCTTCTCACCACAGGAGTCCCACCTCACAGAAGTCAATGGAAAGACTCCCTCCAAGTTCAGTGGGCTTTGAATCAGGCCCTAGGATCACAACTGAGACATATTTGTGGAGCAGATAGCGCAGGCACTGCACATACAGTAAGCGTTCCATAGAGAATGAGAAGACTTCAGTCTCTAGGGCTGTCAGTTCTCAACATCTGAAGATACTAGCTTCACTATAATAAATCGTTTCAAATTCATAATTTTTTACAGCAATGTGAATTTGTGAAGTCACTAATTACAGAAGCTGTGATAGAGACTTTATAAGTGAATAGCAATTAGAAAAAGGTATTTCCACATAGGAAGCTAAGAACCATTGCAAGGGTAAAGTACCCTCTTATTTTAATACTGTACCACAGAAAAACATCTGTCAAACAGTATTGCAGTCTGAAGTAATCAGTGCAACTAATTATCACTAATTGTAATATAGTTTCTGTCTTGCTGCTAATACATTTAGACTTGCTAATCAAATCAAACTATACCACCTTGCCGTGCTGCTTTCAAATAAACATTCAGCAAGGATAAAAAATGAAGCTTTGTTCTCATTTTTGTTATTGTTGTCTGGAGAGGCCAGTGGCTTTTTCCATTTATTTCACACTGCAACATAAGTAGTAGAAAATGCCATTAGAAATGCTACTTGGTTCTCAAATGTTTTAATTTCAGAGACAGAGCACACAAGCAGGCTGGTACACTGTACTGTACTGCTTTTCATTATCTCAAGGCCATCACGGATTACCACATTTCACCAGTGAAAAAATGGAATGGTTTGGAGTGCTCACAGCTCAGAGACCTGGCTAAGCAACATCGTCCATTGTTTTTAAGGGAAGTCTCTTATTTGATGCATTATTTCCTCCAGCTTAAATCCTTTAAAGAGCTGTTGGGATGCATGCAATCAGAAAAGTAGTACAAGGAAGCAGGTTTTTGAGGTTAAACCATGAAACTAGGATTCAGCAGTTGTGGGTTCTAGTCCTACCACTACCACTAACTTCCTAGACGAGTCAATGTTCTTGTGCTTCAATTTCCCACCTGTAAACATCAGCAACAGGAATATCCATTACTTTTTCTCATTAGCTGTCGAAGTACTTTACAAAGAAGGTTAGCATCATCCCCATGTTAAAGGCGTTGAAACTGAGCCACAAGAGTGTCTTTTCCAAGGTCATCTGGCAGACCAGTGGCAGATATAGGAATAAAACCCAGATCTTGAGTCCCAGTCCAGAGCCCAATCCAGGACACCATTCTTCCTCTGTCTATTTAGACATAGCCTTTGTGAACAGGTATTACCTTTTATAGTGTGTTTGCACAGTGCCTAACACCATGAGGCTCAGAACTGAACTGAGACCTCTAGCTGTTACTGTCGTACAAATAAACAAATAACAACAAGGAACAAATACACTCTCATACAAATGTGTGGTTTTTGTACCAGGAAGAAAACACTGCACGGTGGTGTTTCCCTACAAATTGCACCATCTTGGATCTTTTGGCCAGTTTCTTTCCTTCGTTTTCTTGAAGTGCATGTGGTCTTCCTACCAGAGACACAGTATAGTAGAGATGTGTGTATTCTGGAAGGGAAATTCCAGGTGCTCATATGAAACTTCAGGATAGTTATAAACAAGGAGTCTAGTGGCACAACTAACAAATTTATTTATCGCATGAGCTTTCATGGGAGATGTAGATGTAAGATGCAGCCTACATAAACAAAAGGAGTTTTTCTGCAGGTATAAGAACACCACGTCCCTGAACCACGTGACCTATGCTGACAGCAGCATCTTTTTAATCAGCACAGCTGTGTCTGCACTGGAATATCTGTTGGCGTAGCTATGTCAGTCAGAGGTGTGGGTTTTTTCATACCCCTAACTGACAAAACTATGCCAGTAAGCTTAAAACATAGAGCATCCCTAACTCTTGGAGTAAAGCCTGGCCTTCATATTTTTGAGCGCCTAAGTCACAAAAGGTACAAATGATCTTACAAAGTTATCCACAATACATTTGCAATTGCGGCATTCGCCCACAGAATGTTAGCCGGCATTTGTATAAATGCAAATGACAAGATGACCCAGCTATTAGAACAATGGAGTTGCACTTGAATATTCAGTAGCCCTTTAAAAAAGTAATACTCCAATTAATGTGCAGCTAACATATTTTACTTATGTTGCAAGAGAGTTTGATATTCTTAAAGAAAAAAGGAATCAACTAAATATTTTATATCAGAGTGCCTAAGATTTTAATTAATTTTAAACTTTGAACTTCGTAAACAGCTGCTTATAACAGAGTTTTAAAAGGCCACTTAAAACTGTGACGTTGATGTAGAAATCACTGCATTTTCTCAAAAGGCATCTCATCAGGAGTAAATATATATGTGCCAAGTTTTCTACATACAAGAAGTAGCACCTGGAGGCTACCGACCAGAACAATAACAAGAATTGTAAATTAAGACAAGATGATCAAAATGAGTAGAATACAATAAAGGTGTAAAAGAATTAAAAAAAAAAATCTGATTTGGTTAGAGAATGTAGTACTCAGCATCAGAAAATATTTCATTTCTCACATCATTTAATAGTTCTTTGGCATCTGAAGGCCTCATTTTCAGAAGCACTGAAGATGTCTGAAACCCAAGCCTTACTGCTTTTGATGCAGCAGGCACTAGTTTTCTAATAAATCCTGAATTGTTTATGCTTGACTGGAAAATTCAGTGAGATGGTGAATACTCTTCCTGAGAAGAGTAATTAATCCAAACAGTCCACCATTACAGAACGGCCAGCAACTGAGGGACTCTATACTAGAGAGGATAGGGCAGCACAGATATGCCAGCATAGCCTCTTAGTATAGTCTGACCATAGGCTGACAGGTATTTTTCTGCCAGCATAGTAACAACAGAATCTCCCTGAACACCATTAGCTATGCTCACAGAAGCACTCTTCTGTCAGTATAGTTGTGTCTACACAGGCAGTTTTGCTGGCCTAGTGAATAGTGGTCTGTGATTTTTTTCCCAAATCCCCAGCTAGCGTAGCTGTGCCAGCAAACCTTTGTAATGTACACCAGGTCTGATAGAGTATATTTCTAGCTATTGATTACACTGCTTTTGTGGGCTCAGTGACAAGTAAATAGGTCACTTTGCAACTTTACACAAAAAATAGGATTCATTGGCAGGCTGTGCAAGTGACAGGCTTCTACTGTTTGCATACTGAAGTCTCATAAAAGAGAAAGATACAATCAAGAAGAATTAAAGGGCTGCATTACAAAGGTGACATTCGGCCCTCAACCACACATCCATGATCTCTAAAGCAGACTACATCATGTGCTTCAGGTAGTGCGAGACAACCCGAGCAACAGACTCTTGAGGGCAACGATAAAATTCTCACTGACTTCATTGGAATCTGCATTTGACTCTATGGGCCTGATCCAAAGTCCACTGAAATCAATAGGAGCCTTTTCCATGAACTTCAATATTTTGTGAGTCAGCAAATTCAGCCACCCCCTATAAAGTGCACACTACTTGTTCCATATGATCTCTGTAATTTAAATATATTAGTCTGAACCTAGCTATGCTTGTATACTAAACACTTAAGGAGTTTAGTATAGAACCATCTCTGAAAGACGAATCTCGGGGAGGCAGGGTCTTCTCTCATGCAACCGCATTAATCTCAGTAGTATTACACCAGGCAATCATTTGGCTCAAGAAGTTTGGGGGAATTTAAATTATTCTGGCTTTGAGATGGAACAATTGTGTCTGAGTTGGCATAGCTGGATACATAAAAAAGAAGCTGTGTGGGTAGGGTACATGAGTCTACATAGTGCACATCTGTCAGCTACATCAGATATCAAGTAAAAATCTAGCACATAGGGACATCCTGTGGATTTGGAGACTCACTGAAGGTCTGCTGAACTGTAAATTACTCTGATACTTAAAGGAAGATTTTAATGAGTGCCATAAAGAAATGAATTATATTTTAAATTGACTTTTTATATTATTCTTTGTGTAACTATCAATGTATAACAATGCTAGATACTACTGTAAATTATAAATGTTCTTTACTTAGTAGTTATAGAGCATATGTCTGAAAGAATGCAAATGGAAAGAGTTTATATTAAATGTCGTTGGCGGCTGATGCACGGTGTGCCATGTTGCATGCGTGTCAGTGAAGTGAAAGGCATATCATACATACTTTACAGCTGTAGCAAGATACCATTAGATCTGGATCGCATGTTATATCACTGATATGTGTGCTACATGCCACAGACCCATTCTGCTTTCATATGGAATCTGAACTCTTGGGGACAGCGACCTAGATCTGACAGACAGCCCAGGCTCAGGAACTAACTGAAGCAATCTTGGAACCACCAGCAATTATCTTTGAGAATTCATGGAGGACTGGGGAGATCCCAAAGGACTGGAGAAGGTCATAGTACCTATCTTTAAAAAGAAGAACAAAGAGAACCCAGGGAATTATAGACCACTCAGCCTCTCTTTGATACCTAGAAAGATACTGGAACAAATTACTAACCTCTAAGTACTTGCAAATTGATTGTTTAACAGGGTCATAAGGAATAGTCAGCATGGATTTGTCAAGAACAAATCATGCCAAACCAACCTAATTTCCTTCTTTGATAGGGTTACTGGCCTAGTGAATGGGGGAAGCCGTAGACGTGATGTATCTTGAGTTTAGTTAAGCTTTTTATACAGTTCCACATGACATTCTCATAAGCAAATTAGAGAAATTTATAGATGGATGCACAACTGATTGAAAGATCGTATTCAGAAAGTGGCTATCAATGGTTTGCTGTCAAACTAGGAGGGCATATCTAGTGGGGTCCCATAGGAGTCAGTTCTGGGTCCAGTACTATTAAATATTTTCACTAATGACTTGGAGAATATTTGTGGATGACACCAAGCTGTGAGGGGTTGCAAGCACTTCAAAAGGACAGAATTAGAAATGATACTGACAAACTGGAAAACTGGTGTGAAATTAACAAAATGAAATTCAGGAAGAACAAGTGGAAAATACTGGATTTACAAAGGAAAAAAAATCAAATGCACAATTACAAAATAGAAATAACTAGCAAAGTAGTAGTACTGTGAAGGGGATCTGCGAGTTATATAGTGGATCCCAAATTGAATAGGAGTCATGCAGTTGCAAAAAAAGGCTAATACCATTCTGGGGTGTATTAATAGGAGTATTGCATGTAAGACACTGGTGATAACTGTTCTACTCCACTCAACGCTAGTGAGGTCTCATTTGGAGTTTTGGGTCCAGTTTTCCACATCATTCCCAAAGTATGATGCTGACAAACTGGAGAGGACCCAAAAGAGAGCAACAGAAAAATGATAAAATGTTTAGAAAACCAGATCTATGAGGAAAGGTTAAAAAAACTGATTATCTTTAGACCTGAAAAAGATGATGGAGACTTTGACTATGTAAAGGGCTGTTACAAAGAAGATGGTGATCAACTGCTCTCCATGTCCACTAAAGGTAGGACAAGAACTAATAGACAGCCTGCAGCAAGGAAGATTAGGGTTAGATATTAGTCAAAAACTTTCTAACTACACGGGTAATTAAGCTCTGGATAGGCTTCCAAAGGAGGTTGTGGAATCCCCATCATTGCAGGTTTTTTCTAAAGCAGGTTAGATCCATGGGCGTTGCTGGAGATGGGCACACGGGGCATGATTCCCGAGTGCCAGTGCCAGTGCCAGTGTCCTGAATCCTTGGCCAATAGCAGCAGGATCTGACCCTGGAATCTAGACGAGGACAAGGAACCGGCTGGCGATGGAAGGATACAACCCTGGCTGGTGGCAGAAGCCCAATCCAGCCCCTGGAACCATAGTCAAGGAGCAGGGTCCCAGCTGGTGGCAAGATCCCGATCCAGCCCCCAGCCAGAGACCCAGGTTGCCAGTGGTGGGAGCTCGATCAAGCCCCAGGCCCTGAATCTTTTCTCAGGGCAGCAACGCCTTTGGTTGGATCAACACCTGTCAGGAATTCTCTAAGTTTAGTTGGTCCTGCCACAGAGCAGTGAACTGGACTTGATAACCTTTTGAGATCTGTTCCAGCGCTACATTTCTACAATTCTAAATGTGCTAGCATGAACTTGTTCCCACAAGTTGCTCAGCAACTCCTATAAAGTACTGAATGACAAACTTTCACTGAAATCAGTGGGAATTGAGAACACTCAGCCTTTTTTTGTACTGGGCATTTAGTGATGGTGGTTTTTCTTCACTACTGGAGAAAGAAAAATGATTTATGCATTGTTGCACTAAGGGATGCAAATATTTCTAGTGGGATTTAACAAGCAAAAGAGCAGCAGAGAACACACAAGTACTTAGAGAAATTGCAGTAAATCTAAACAACCTTTCAGCCCATTTCTCAAAGTTCTTGTTTGAAAGTGAATGAAATGGTTATTAAATAATGAGCAAAAAAGTTAATCTGTAATGAGATCATTTTAATACTGTAAATAAGATGATTTTTTGGAAAACAAAAGTACTGCCGAACTATTGGCTCTTACCAATTTCTGTTTGGCAAGTTATACTTTCATAATAATTAAAGTAAGAGAATTCAACAAGTCTAGGTGTATCCACAGTCAATATGAATTAATCAAATAATGTTTCTAAAGTTTATTGAAAATAAAAAAATGCCAAGTATTGTAGGAAAGCTACAAAACAACTGATAATTAGGACTGCAGGTTTTTCATAATGGTGAAAATGTCATGGATACCATGATTTCTCTGTTTATCCCAGTAGCAAAATTCCCATTGATTTCAATGATACCTGAATTTCACTCATCAGAAAGTACTTTTTTCATTATTTTTAAGGATGAACCGTATCTCTTCAGATGTTTTTGAATTCTGGAACAGTGGAAATAAACACACTCCCCCATTGTAAAAGAAAATATATTCTTGGCTGCCGTGGACATAAAGACAATGCTAAATCCCAACCCTTAGGTGTGTCCAGATGAGGAAAAGGGATTGAATTAGAGTCAGGCTATCCCTTGGAGGCCTTTCCATTGACTTCAAACAGTTCTGGAGAAGGCCCATAGTCTCCGCTGGTGATGAGTGCATTAGCTAAGTCTGGCAAAGGAAAAATAAAAAGTTACGTGTAAATGAAAAAAAGTTACCTGTGCACACGCTTCATTTGGTATTTGCTACAATTTTGGTGGAGCCTAATGAATATCTCTCCCATTGCACATAGTCCCTGCTGAGTCTGATAGTCACAGGGACTGTTGGTCTATGGCTGCCACAGGAGATGAGAACTTCACTGAGGAAGAAGCCAAGGATAGGGACAGAAACTGCTTCTATCAGCCTTCTTGTGGGACAACTTACCTGAGGAAGATTGTAGCTATGGGTAGGTTTTTCCAAGAGCGCTCAATGTTGGCTTAAGACTACTCCAGTTGAAATGAATGGTAAAAATCCTATCCACTTTGATTACAGCAAGTACAGGCCAGTGCTGAGTGCCTTTGAAAATTCAACTCTACATCATTAAAGCTCACATGGCAAAAGAGCAGCCCTGTCAAGTAAAAAGGTGCTAGTTTTACACATACTGTGACTTCTCAGAATAGAGCTGCACTTCAATATATTACTATATTTATATCATAAAATATATATCATAAAGCAGTGGTCTTCAACCTGGGCGATACCACCCACTAGTGGACGTTTTGTGATTTTTGGTGGGCGCTACAAACAATTAATTTAACGACAGTGGCAGTTTATAGAAAGTAACTATTTATGTAGGTGGGTGGTAAACTTACTGAAAATGTGAAAATATTGAAAAACTGAGTGCTGATCCAAAAAAGGTCAAAGACCACTGTCATAAAGCATAATGGAGGGAAAATGTTTTTGAGTTACTATTGCTTTTCAACCATTCTCTGCTGTATTTCTTAACAGTTTGTGATTGTAATGCTGTAACTTCAGCTTTACATTAATGCAGGGGTTTTTCCCATTTATTATTTTAGCTTCAACTTACACAAATATAATTTGTTCACCTATGCACTCTTTTTACACTTCTAAGTATCAAAGTTGTTAAATAGTTCACCGATAGCTGCAAAGGTATCAAAATACAAATATGACTCATCACAATGTTTGTTCATAACGATTAGCTAAACCCAGCAAGACATGAAAACTACCTTGAACTATACGATTTGAAAGAATGCTTTTGTTTCCTCACATCTCTGTAGCTTCTAATTTTGAACTAGCCAGGAAGGAAAAACACCAGGAGAAATGCTATTTTTGTGGCCTTTCTGACCTGCCAACAACTAGGAACTACCAGAAACCTCATGAGCCTAAGATTTCAGACAGATTACTTGATCTAATTAAGTTTGGAATGATTACCCAAGTTTTTAAGTAACCAGTTCTGCAGTCAAGAATTCAGACAAGATTACTGACCCCTAAAATCCCACACACACAGTCACATTCGTCTGTTAAATAAAAAACACAGATATAGCATGAAAAACAAACTTCACTACTTGTAAAAATCAAGTATTCTAATGAGAATGACTGCATGATCACACATTCCAATTAATACACCACATGAAACTCAGCACACCATGTGACAGGGAAGAAGTGTACTGAGTGTGCTTATCTGAATGTTCTCACAGCTAAGGAGGATTACACAGTCATAAAAACTGGACCAAATACTCTGTTGGTGCAACTCCATTGGCTTCAACAAAGTTCATCAGCAGAGACTCTGATCCACTATGGGTCCAATCCTGGATTTCTTCATCATCCCAATATATCATTTGCAAAAATAATATTTGGAGTGAATAAGAAATTCAGGATAAAGCCTGATTCTGGTCTCACCAACACCAATTTGAATTCTGAGGAGTTACTCGTGGCTTACACCAAAGCAAGTGAAAACAGACTCAGGCTCCATATGAAGCCAGAAACATCAAAAAATTAAATATGGTTCAAAGTCATAGAGTTTGGATCCAAAATTAGGTCCAAATTCAAACTTGCTCTTAAGAGGAAGTTTTAGCTCCTGTGTTCCAGTTAAAACTGTCACAGAAAATTGCAACATATAGTACCACCTCAGCATTATGAACATGGTGGGAATAGAGTTTGTTTGTGACTCTGCGATATTTGTAACTCTTGAAAGAGCCAATAATGGTTTCTTCAGAGTTTACATCTGAATCTTGACTTGATACAGCTTTGAAAATTTACCACACAGAAGAAAAATTTTAACCATCTTAATTTAAATAAAACAAGCACAGAAACAGTTTCCTTATCATGTCAAATCTTCTTTTAAAACTTTCCCTTTTTTTTAGTAATTTACATTTAACACAGTGAGGTACTATACAGTATTTACTTTTTTTTTTTTTTAAATCTCTGCTGCCTCATTGCATACTTCCAGCTACAAACGAGGTCTGTGGTTGACCAATAAGTTCATAACCCTGCTGTTTATAACCCTGAGATTCTACTGTACTTTTAAGAACTTATGTCTCCTGATCCTCTCTGACAAAGGGAAAGCAATCTGCTACAACACATACCAGTAAGTAACAGATTACTGCCCCTTCACATCACACACACACACACACACACACACACACACACACACACACGCTGAACTACAGTGACTGGACAAGATAGCACCACCCATTCCCCCCACCAGTCCATAGGTAGGTAAGGAGTTGTTGGAATGGGTGGAACTCTCTTCCAGTCACGGTAGTACAGCCAGTGTGTGTGTGATGTGGAGGGGGACATAACTGAGTTTGTACTTTAAACCACCAGGATTGCCAAAACTGAATAAATCAATCCCCAGCCCCAACAAAGTGAACAGACTCAGGCCTCCTACACAGGGAGGGTCAAATAGTATTTTAGTGGCAAGCATGTCCACAATATTTAGTTTTGCTGAAAGTGGAGCAGGAGTGGTGGGAAAGGAGATGGGGATAACTCTGTGCCTATAAGGGTTGAACAGCCAAGATTTCTAAAGGGACACAGAAGTTTCATGTCAAAATAGCTGAGAGAAGATGCAGTCTCTTCACATTACCATCAGTACCCTTTTTGTCAGCCTGACCTTTACAATCCCTGTTGTACCCTGAGTACATCTGATTTTCTCTTTTTGTGCTATCCAAACTGAGGGGAAAGGATAGGAAGGACTCCACTACTGTCCCTCACTGGTAGAAAGAAGAGCTAACACTTAAAAGTATTTTTTGTCCTTTCTTTTCTTTGTGGCAATGTGCTTAACACCCTCTACCTGGGATTAATAGCATCTCCACAAGCTCTCTCTCAAACATGCATCTGTACAAACCATGCCATCTTCTGGTGCTTCCTGGCAGCAGAAAAAAAAATAGAGTTTAACAGGTCACCACTGTCCCTGTATATAGAGGTAACTGTCCCTTTCTCACTCATGTGCGTACGTGTAATACTAACATTGGTGTCACAGTGCTATTCCAAGGACTGAAACTATAGTGATAAATTCAAGTTTCAGAAACATTAACCAGACGCAAGAAAACAAACTCCAACTCTCCTGTAAACAAGTAGTGTCCCATGCTTTGGAAACTTTGCGCCTTTGTAGAGGGTCTTAATCTAGGCACTTACTACAGTGATGAGGTTGGGGTAAGAACCAGAACAGAAGCCAGCAACTGATCTCTCACTCTAGAAAAATGCCCTATATACAGAGAAAATCTACTCTTCGAATGTACTTATCACAGTGGACTAAAATACTGGCCTGCACGTCTCTCTCTAGAAAAAGAAATACTGCCGTATTCTACAGAAATGGTTCAAGAGACTGCAGCCTACAACAGATCAGCTACAGTGTATTTGGACCAGTACTGTAGAGTTAGGCACACACACAAAAGAAATTTTCTTCCTCCTACCAGGCAAACAAATCATTCTTCAAAGCTTAGATTTGACCAGTCAGTGCGTACGCTACATTGCTAGGAATTAAAGGGATATCTATTAAGTTTGTGATGTTTAAAATCTCATTTACCTTGAAAGCTGTCCTGAAATAAGAAGGCTTCAGCTTCCCAGTTGCTAATGGGGGCCCAGCCCTGCATTCCTATTAACTTCACTAGGTTAGCTTAAGACACGCCCACAAAGCCACTCTTTTTTGTTTTAAATTCTACCCCTCTGAATTTTGCCTGACATTCCTAGTGTATCAGTATAAACCAACCATGAATGTCTGATCACTTCTCAACTGCACACATATACATGTGTTTGTATGGTGCCTACTGGGATTTTTTGGAGAAGGAATGTTATGACCTTGCAAAGGTCAATTTAGAAAAAAAAATTAACACCGACATCATGAAATCCCATCTTTACTTAGATTTTTATAAAGTCACTCATCATTGTGGTATCTGAACGCCTGCCATGGTAAGAAAACAGAAATTTACCTTATGAGAATCTTTCAAGATAGGACAGGAGGAGTAGTAGTAACTGCTCATAAGAAAGCAAATATGTGGGCAGAGGTGGCTTTTGGGATAGGCGAAGCAGGCGCACGCCTAGGGTCCCAAGCTGTAAGGGGCCCCCCTTGCCTGCCCAAAAGCCGTGTCTGCCTTGGTTGGCAGCAGGCGGAGGAGCTGGCCCCTGTGTCTGGGGTTGGTGGGGTGGGTGGCAGGGCCAGGAATGGCAACGGGGAGTTGGGGCTGGCAACAGGGGGTCCCTGTGGGCCTATATAGGGCCCCACAGGCCTATGAGGGCCCTGCAATGTGCCTTTGCCTAGGGCCCCCCATAGCCAAAGGTCGCCTCTGCATGTGGGTATACCCTCCCCCAATGTGTCCTGTAAGTGTTAATTAGGAGATCCTGCACGCTGATCAAAGGGAGAGACCTCACTTTTTTTTTTTTAAAGGGACACTGGCAGATTACTACCCCATGGTATTCCCTGTTTACTAACACCTGCTAAGATTATTAAAAATGGAGGAAGTTTAAACTGTTATGTGATATGCAAGAGATCACACTAGATAACCAGGTAGTCTCTTCTGGCCTTAACCTCCAGAACTATGACTTTGTGATCTAATTTATTTTTCACCACGAATGCTGTTTGTTTGATCTCCACATTTCACTCAGCATAGAAAATGAAACTAGGGACCTGTGAGTTTTGCTTTTGTCTACAAAACAGGTTCATCTTCTCATTCTACTAAAAAAAAAATATTCGAGCATGAGGCTGGTGTTTTATTTTCCACTGTGGGAGTCCCCTTTCAAGAGGAGTGGCAACAGTAATCATGAACAGAGATGGAGCCTGGGGGCCAGCGATACCATCGGTGACTAATAGGAGGTGCCATTTCCATAGATACCTATTTGCATTGTGAAGAAATCTGAAATAAGCTAGAGCGTCCTTAAAATCCATGGAAGATATAGGTATGTAGCTTTAGCCATGGCAAGGGATAGGATCAGAAGAGAACACCCCTTGGATCTGACAGCAGAGGTAACAGAAGCTCAGGACCCTTTATCTTTGTTGTATATTTGTCTAAGACGAAAAGAAAGAGGGAGTCTCCTTAGTGCACTGCTCTAGACAGGTTTTGTATGCCATTTAGGTGTATAGGTGAGATAAGAAAACTGCCACATGCATGCTGGGAGTTAAAAAGTGAGTGTATTAAATGACTTGGTTTAAAATTACTCTGTTGAGGAGATATTGTTATTCCCAGTAGAGGGTTAACTGAGCGTTTTATATGGATACTTGAACACAGAAAGGCCAATAATGATACTCCAGTAAAGGGGGGGGGGGGGAATCAATCATGCCTATCCTCATTGCCCATAATTAAAATAAGATGAAGAATGCTACCTTTTAAGAAACAAAAAAGCCTGTGATTTTGAGAGTAGTCTCACTATTAATTCGAATCAGTAAGAAACTCCCTCAACAGTGCCTGGCACTCCTTTAGCAAGATTTTGCTCTGTTTCATCTGGAAAAACTCCACTGACACAAGTGGAATTACCGTGAAATCTGTACAGACCACTAATCCCCTATCTTCATAAACAACCCTGAAGTATTCTGAAAGAAGCTGAGTGCAATTCAGTTCCACCTTTATTAATTCATCACCTCTGTTGAGCAGCCAGTTTTTGTCTGATTCTTCTGTGATCACTTAAGACAAGTTTCTCCACACTCCAGATTCACACCCATGTAACTGAGTAAAATGTGGCCTTTTCTCTACACAAAGACAAATTCTAGTTTACATGCACCCAGAAGCACCTGCTACTGAATTAACTGCTGAATGATCCATACAAATAAAGGCACAAATTCATAGCAACACTTGAGGCAGTCTGCTCAGAAAGTGCACTGGAGGCCACGTGCACAATTCCTAATTCCAGCCATGCTAATGCTGAACAGGGCTATTGTGACCCATATGACCCATTCCAATGAGAATCCTTCCACTGTGTTCAGTGGCGTTTTAGAACATATCCCTATGGGGGGTGAAATCCTGGCCAGGTTTAAGTCAATAGCCAAACTTCCTTTGACTTTTGTGGGCCAGGACTCCACCCAGAATGGACAGCTTGAATGCTGAGATACCTTGCAAGACTCAATAGTGACTTGACTCCAACCTGCAAAGATGTGTTTGAGATCAGATCCAATATAAGTATGATTCTGAGGATGCTCCTCCAACTATCACATGCCACCTGCCTGACTACAGTGCTGAAATGGAAAAAGCTACTCTTGAGAAGAAAGTAGAGTTGATCCTATGATGTTCATGGAGTTGGGAGAACAGGTCACTGGTCAATAGGTGTCCAGTTTTGGGTGTAGTTTGCATCATATATATGTACTCTCTTGATCCAACAACAGTCCTGTATACAGCTGCCAATACAGAGCATTTATGCTTCTAGGAGCAACCTGGGTGGAGAGCTGGAGTTGAGTTAGAGGACTGTGCATAGAGCTTCTACTAGCTAAGGCAATGGTTCTCAACCCATGGCAACCTTGCAGCCCAATCAGCACACAGCTTTGGCCCATGTGACATCCTCAGGGCCATAACTAGAGCGAAGCAGGAGAGGTACCTGTGCCAGGTACAGAACTAGCAGCAGGGGGTGCCAAAATGGGATGGCAAAGAATTGGGTCCAGCAGTACCAGCCCCCTGACCCCAGCAGGATCAGGCCCAGCAGCATGAGCAGCTCAGAACCCCCTGATTGAGAGGCTCTCGGGTGAAGTGATGCTGACTGGAGCAAGCTCCCCAGCATTAGGATCACATCAGCAGGTGAGCTGCATGGCTGAGCTATCTCCAGGCCAGAGGGGAGACCAGTGAGTATGGGGATGAAGGGTGCAGGGGTCTGGGAAGGGAGGTTCATGGGGGAGATGCTAGGTAAGGGGACTGGTGGCCATCTCTTGGGGGAGAGGAGGAGATTAGAGACTGGGGCACAGTCCCTGGATGAGGACTGGGGTTGAGAGAGCTGGGAGGAAAGCAATAGCTGGGGGGCTGGGTGCATGGGTGGGGGACATTCCTTGGGTGGGCAACTGGATGCAGGAGAGGGCAGTCCCTGTGGGGGCGGGGGCTTTCTTCCCTGGATAGGGCACCCTGTCTCTACAGGTCAGGCACAAACGTTATCTCAGTTTTGGAGGGGTCTGGATGCTGGGGGGACAAACCCAAGGGGGTTGGGTTATGGGGATTATTCCCGGCCTGGAGAGCCAGGTGCATGGAGTGACATCTCTGGCTGGGGGCAGGGCATCCCCCCACCAAGCAGGGCTTCCCATCTTTACAGGCAGACTATACAACTGCACTCATCAGGCACTCGGCCCAACTGTGCCGGCAGCAGCAATGTGGAGGCAAAGGGAGCAGTACACCATGCCATGCCACCTTTAGAGTAAATTAAATAATTTTAACCATTCATGTTTTGACTTACTTGACCAATTTAAAATACTCTTGGTAGCCATTTACCAGTGATGAAATGAAAGTTACCATATTGATTTGAATCTTATTGATGACAAATAAATACTAAATCTTTTTCCTTTGGAGATGTACAAGTAGTATATATATTGTGTGGGTGTGACCCACATAATAGAAAGCTGCATATGCAGCCCACAATGGTGAACAGGTTGAGAATCAGTGAGCTAGCATATGGATGTATAATTGTGAATTCCTTGAAACATACATGGGGGGGTGGCTATGCCAAACCCCCCATGTTTGAAAGAATTTAAAACTTTTTCACATTCCTCTAGCTCAAACCTACCAGATTAAAAAAATTGCAGGGCATTAATCTAGACTGTGAATTGTTCCTTTTGAAGGGTGTGTGTGTGTGTGTGTGTGTGTGTGTAAGTAAAAACAAATGAGTTACTTGAGTGAGCCTAAGACCCTGTTATTACATATCCGACATTTAACGGTAAAAGATCATGAAGACGTTCAGCACATGGACTCAAACTTAGTGCTGTTTTCAAGGCCGTCCAGACTGATAATACTCTAATGACTCTGAAGGAGCCATAAATGTCTAATGGATCATTGACCTAGGAAGGAAAAATCCTCTCTGTGGCCATGACCCAATGTGCCATAATGGCTCAGAGGTCTAGTGTGTCAAGAATCTGCACTTGAATAAATCTCAGGTCATGTATTTATCCAATCTGTGAATAGTATGCATTTTAAAAACTTTCTAATTATGTATTTACATGAAGTTTGTAACCACTGAGAAGCTATGCAATGAATATATAACCTGATAATCCGTAACAGCTCTTTCAGAGTCACGGTAAACTGTCATGGAAATATGTGGCAAGGTAATATTTAAATCACCTATTGTTGCGACTTTAAAAAAAACAACTCAAAAAAAACCAAACCACCTCTGCCCCCCCCCCACTAATCACTTTTTAAAATCTCATATTTACGAATGACCCCAAAGTATAGGCCAAATCCTTCAAGACAATTCACAGTGAGTCAGTGGAAAGTGGCTTTTGTGAGAACTGAATAAATCTAGTTTAAACAGCAAGAAGCCATCTCAGGAGCTGGTCCATACTTACTGTGGCTATGGGGGTTAATTTATAAATGGGACTTTAGGTGTAATTAGGTGGGGGTTTTATATCTATGGTCCAGATTCTCAGGTAGTGTAAACTGCCATAGCTCCATCTAAGATAATGGAACCATTCCAATTTATGCCAGTTGATGATCCAGGCCCAGGTACATTTTTTTCTTTTGAAAATACCACTTTAAAAACATTAAGAAGGAATAGGAAACTGAGGAAACTGGTAATGGCATCTGAAGCTTTGCACCTCTTGGTCACTGCTTTGAATCAGATCAGTGTAGGCAGACCTAAAGTTGTTTCTATCTGATAGATGTTTGGTGATATATCTGAAATGTGCCAGTAGATTTGGTTTAATTCTTAATACACAGCTGTTCACATCATGTGAAAACTATCACAATTGGCAGTAATTTGCAGTACGGCTGGCAATCTCATGAGAAACTCCAAGGACTGAAGTGGGTTTTTTTGTTTTGTTTTTTTAAAAACTATATTCTCATATTTAAAGAGGGAAAAGTGTGTTTTTATCAAAGGATTGCAGATATATGATAGTTGACCCTGTAGGATTTCTCACCCAAACATAATTAAAGTAAAACTTCCACTTCCCCTGTCTACACTCACGTTTTGCAACACATTCACCCTAATGGGTTAATTTTCACATTGAAACACCCACTTATTTTACCTAGTATAGACAGATTCCAAGAAAAGTTTTAGACAAACCTTGCTCTGGCAGTGAACATGCTGTAAACCTGTCGGTGGGTAAACTTTAACCACTGGCACTTTCAATTATTATAATATTAATTATTACTTGTGGTGTGGTAGCAGATAGGGGCCCCACTCATGAACCACTGTGATAGAACAAAAGATGGTCTCTGCCCCCAAGCTGTAATTGAGTACCTTCTTTTGGAACTACGTTAAAAAAAAAAGTTAAGGAAATGTAATGCTAAAAAACCATGGCCAAAATTTTCAAACCTGGACACCTAAAGTCAAATGCCTGAGTGCGTATTTAAATGCATACATAAAGGTGACTGGAGTTTTAGAGATGCCAAGGGCTCACAATTCCTATTAGAGCCCCACATAAACACTCTGATTTAAACTCTCAGAGCCAAAGAAAATCAGAATATCTAAACTGAAAATACAGGATAACATTTAAACTCTAGTCTTAAATCATGTCTTAGGCTTTTCCTCCACACACAAGATGTACATTAAAGCTGCAGTGTTGGTCTAGATTTCCAGCCTCAGTCCAGAATTCCCTCATTTTTGGCTATGATGAATAAAGAGTGAAGTCATCTATTCTTTATTCATCATCGCTAATTCTCTGAGTGCGTTTGTTTGCGCGTACACATGGGGGAGAGACGAGATGAATCCTGAGTGTTGCGGGGCGGGGGATCAGGGGGGAGGGAGAAATCAGCTGAATACCGCACTCCTACGCTGGGTTTGGCATACTAAAACTCACAGGCTTTTCACAACCCTCAGTTATATTATTCATGCAGAATGCACTCAACTTTCTATTGTTCCTGCACTCATTGTTTATAAATGAGTCTTTTGCTTCATCTGGGGATGGAAGTTCCTTTAAGTTTCCCTCAGTCGAAGTATGTCTGTAATGAGCTACAATACTATTGCTCAGAGACTTGAGAAGTTTCTGGAAGTGCTTGTACTTCTAGAAACAAGAAAACTTTCTTGTTTTATTGAAATGAGAAGGAAAAAAAAATCAAGCTGGTTGCTTTATTTTGGTAAATCAGATGCACAGGTTTCTAATTGTTTCTTTAAGGTAGTGAATCTTGGAGAAACAAATGCTTCACTATCTTGTTCACTACAACAGTATCTGCAGAGGGGTTTCTTTACACATGTTAAGTCTTCTGCTTTTACATATAGCTTAAATATTGCAGATACTGAAATAGAAAACACAAAATGACAGTGAGACAAGGGCTTCAAGTGGTACACTTTCTGTAAATATTATCCCTTATGGTGGGAAATGTACTAGAAAATGGTGGTCCCTTCTATTAAGGCCAATACAGCTGCTGCAAAGCACATAACCCCTTTTGTCTATTACAATATTGTGAATTTCATGATTTTGCTTGTTCGATAGTTCAGGCTGTCATTATTAATCCTGGCAGTTGTGCAAGATCCTGATACATTCCACAGCTTAGAGTTTTTTTCAATCCAATTTAAGTTAATAAACAGTGGACTGAATAGCAAAAAGAAAAGAATAAGTTAATCACATGGCAACTTAATTGCTTTGGGATTCAGAGGACATCCCACTATCTAGGGTCTAATATCAGAGCATTTTAAAAAAGAGGGATAAAATCTGTCTTGCTCATCCATTGTATTATACATCTTCTATTTTCTCAAGTACAATGGATTACTTTTATGCCACTGACTTGGCTAGGATATCTCAGATGCAAAGGTGAAAAGAGATAAACTACCCTACTGACCCCTCAGAGACAGAAAACTAGAGTCAAATGCATGCATCATTTAGTCTGAAAAGAAAGTTCTGAATTTAATTTAGGATTCAAGGACTGTAAGGGTTTACAGGTGATTGCGAATGAATTTACAGTTAAACAAATGTTAAGGAAAGAATGAAAAAACACAATCCCATGGCCTTCATAAATGATTTACTATCCTCTTGTGACTAGCAATGGAATTTGTGAAATACATTTGTTTAATAGGATCTTTTGAATATTAGCTCTGTTGTGTCAGTTGTAACAAATGTTTAACAAAAGCTTCTCCAAGACCATTATGTTTAGTACTACTTGCCAAAATGCCTCTCTATGTTCCCTGGGTTCCGTCTTAATTTGGTGGCTCTTTTTCCTCTCCCCTTCAAATAACCAGACCAGAGTCAGATCTCTATTACACCACTGCAAGTCCAAAGTGTCTCCACTGAAGTCAGTCAAGCTGCTTTACATTTACATCTTTTAAGATGAGAATCTGAGTCTAGAGTTCAGTTTCTGAGTCACGTGAATATTGTTTAGTTGTGTTTATCAAATGCATTTTCCTTTGTCCACTTTAAAATAGAAACAAATCTTACAGGGCCAGATTTTGCCACCCTGACATGTTGAGTAGTACCTCTTTACTTGATTTGTCCTACTGAAATCAATGTAGCTACTACTTTTAGAGTTGACTATTCAAGACAATACTGGTAGAATGTAACCCATAATTAGCAAAAGAGACAGATCTATAAAGTAGTAAGGATTACAGATTATCCAAAAGAGTGGACAGCAATGGACTGCTTTATATTGGGTTTACAGCTCCAGTTATTTCTGGAAGTATTTACATTTTCAAATCATAGGATCTTGATTAAGAGGGAGGGGGAAAGGTTGTGTATGTTCCTGTAGGAGTCCATTCAGTTTTAGCAGAGTGAAGAATAGATTAAAATAACCCCATTAGGAGTTGAAAGTAAATATTCAACAAATCTAGAAACTGGGTCTGTGCCTTGTCCATGAGTTAGTACACAGAGCCAGCATATGGGGGGAGGTGAATTGCAAGAAGCAAATTTGTGTTTATTTTAAACCCTGTGCCCATTCAAAATAGTCATATCTGTGTCTGTTTTTAAGAGCAAACAAAGTAACTGTGTATTTAACATAGTAAAATACCTTCTTCATCAACTAACACAACAGAACAGATACAAATTAACCAATCAGGGATTTAGAGTGAGCTATTAGTGTTAGAAAGCTAGTTTGAACATTCCAGTTGAGTCACCACAGAGAAGTGGGGGGGGGGGGGTCCAGGGGGAGAAAGGGGGAAATAAATTACTGTGCGCAACTCCATCTGCAAACTGCTTCTCCTGCACTGCTATGTAATAAAATGTGTTGCTAAGATACAAGCTGCTAAAGAAGTTCATTAAAGGACACTTTAAACAAAGCTGCCAGACTCTTTTCCCTTTAAAGACTGCTTATTTGATTCTGTCCCTTGTATTTATAATTAGATCCTCTATATGAAGAGATTGTATTGCACCCAAGCCCACTCAGCAAAGTTGTTAACAAAATAATGTAAATAAGACACTGACTTAGACTGGGTATATTTATGGGCTGCAGGGATGTTTACAGAAATGTATTTGGCTTCCACTTTTATTATTTAATGAGAAATAAACCTTTGTAACAGATTCTCTGTTAGCTGGAAAGCAGAATTGTCAATTTCTATAATGGCACTTTACTTTCTCATCACTCTGACCTAACTTTTAGAGCAGATGAGAATACTTTAGGAAAAAGGAGAGTAGGTCTTTGTTGTTAAGTTTGGAATCTTGGAGGCATCTGTCTCTTAACTTACCTTTCATGTGCAAAACAATATTATGCTACAGTCACTGAAAAAGAGGCCAAGATTATTTATGCCTTTCTGCCAGCAATTTGTCCAGTTTTTCATCTGTATGTTGGTTCCTAGACACATGTTAACAATTTCCAGAACTTCCTTGATCTTAATGCATTAACGACACCAATAAGTCTATTTTGTGACATTTTCTTTCAAGCAAAGATATGTTATCAGAGAGGCCTTTATCTGACCTTCTACAGAATTCTTCTCCTCTCTGTAGTAACATCTTGATAGTGGGGATTTTTGTTGTTGTTGGGGAGAGGGGAGAAGAGAGTAAAATATATTTTTGCATTCATTTACTGTGCTGAAAAATTATATTTTAAGAAATAATTCCAGCATTTATCTGTGGTGCATTTAATAGCACATGAGATGCATAAATCATAGAGTAGAGTTAGAATCACTGATTATAGGAAATGCTACTTGTCACTTTGTAACCTGCATCTCATATTAAATTCTGTATCACAGTCACCAATATGTATATATTTTTAATTACATTTTCAGGCTCATTTACATGCGCATATTGGCTTTCTGCCTGAATGATATCAAAAAGAAAGACCTTGCACATTCACACACAGATACTTGAATTTGTACATTTCTGAGACAGGGATCTTTTCTCATCTTTTTCATACTTAAGAAATCTTCAATTCACCAATAAATCTTTAGGCAATCCTTGCTGATTTAAAAAGATTCAGAAAATGGAAAATTACAGAAAATGCAGGTTAAGCTGTGTTGCATGTCAAGATTTCAATGTTCTCACTTGACTCATATTGCATTTTGATTAACGTAACTTTTTACTTTTCATAATCTTTTTAAGATCTGTTATTAATAGCTAAGTTGGCTCAAAAAGTCTCTTCCCTTCCTCCTCTCCTTCTTCCTGGATGAAAGATAAGCTACCTCACAAAGAAACAGTAACATTATCAAGTGAATAGTTCTGGAAAGAAAAATGTGCTATATACTATACAGATTTGACTTCTGTTTCAAGCCCAATAACATACTTCTGTTGATTAGATGTAAACAATAAGACAAATTTTCAGGCAAATAACCTCGTCCAGCCTGTACATCCCATCTCTTAGGACTAAATCCCAACTCTGAAAATGAGTTTTCCAGAAACACAGATCAACATTGAACAACATTTCTGCAGAGTTTTCAGACAAAATGCTACACTAGAGTTACTTCTTGTGTTGATTTTACTGCAGCCACATTCATGGTAATTTTGTATCTTACTTTCCATCAGCCAAGTGTGTCCATTTCTATCCTAAACTTGGGCCACACATTTAACTCCTCTGTTGATTTTTAAAAAAAAATGCAGCTTCATATATTTTCCCTTTTTCTTTGTATATTAAACGTATGACTCTGCATGGGCTGTGCAAAAAAAAAAAAGTAGTATGTATTAGATTTCAATAGATGCTTACTATTGGCAGTCAGAGGTTGTATCTAGAACTAAGCCGCATCAGCAATTTCATATGACACTCTGGAAATTGCTACTACATAACAATAAGTAGCTGATTCAAAAAAAATGAAAGTGAGAGAATGCTTAAGGAAGTACATTTTATCTTGAGAAGAGCATTTACAAAACAAGAAGGTGATACCACCTTAAGTAATAAAAGAAATCCTCAAATATGATATACGTAAGGGAAATGTATATAGGATGATTTAACGAAGGGAGATGGAAAGGCAGACAAAATAGGAGTCTGTCAGGCTAAAATAAGTGTCTTTATTTTAATGGCAGAAAGACAAATTTGCATTTCAATTAATCCAATTCTTTCTTGTTCTTCTTTGTTCTTATCTTAAACTTGCAGCACATTTTTTAATACTTTGCCAACCTCACTCTACTACGCATGTACAAATTGCCCCCTTTTTGACATCACAGACACACATATACCATTTACTATGGCCTTGTCTTATTGATTTGCAAACTTCTATCCTTTAACTCTTATCAATCAGAAATCGCGTTGATTCCTCAACTTTTGTTTTGTAGGGTAAAAACTATCATTTAATAATCAGTGTTTATTTTATCTTTATCATAAGGAGGAAAACGAGGGAAAGTTAAAAGTGACTGTATTAATGTGTCTTTATTTGCTTTCCTGGCTTTCAAATAATAAAAAAAAAAATCAAATCTAGAATGAGATGAGAATTGTTCAAACTGAGGAAACCCTAAGTGTTTAGAATGATGCTGTGTCCAATAAAAGGTGATTCCATATTACCCTACAAAACCCTTTCCCCAGTCTTATACTATGAAGACATATGTAAGGCCATATTCTACTTCCTCACCACAATCAGAATTCCCATTGAAGTCAGTGGGCTAGATCCTCAGCTGGAGTAAGATGGCATAGCTCCATTAAAGCCACACTGATCTAGATGAGCTGACGATCTGGTCTACTAATGAAACTTCTGTGAAAAAAGAGAGTAGGGAGCCTGGTCTTTAAGCTGTACATACATTCATAAAAACACTTTAACTTGATGACACAGGGTACCTACAAAACAGATTCCCGACATTCAAGAAAAGTTTCTCTGATATATTTGCTATCAAAGCATCAGATATTTAAGAACTGATACCTGCTTACTGCAGTGCAATTAGGTATTTTACATGTAACAGGTAGTAAGTACTTTTAGTGTAAGACTACAAGTGAAATAAAAAAAGTATTGTTGCTATCATTCCTTTTTCTGAATAGACAAAGGCATTATAAGGGAAAAATGCTAAATCACAGGGATAATCATCATAGCCAGCTCCTCTAATGAGGCATCATGGGATTACTGGAGTTATTATAAGAGTCATCTTATTGAAGAAATTCAAAGTTAATTGAAATCAATTGTACTGTTCTGACAGCAGGTGTTTTAAGTGGCTAAAATATCAAAGTGAACTCTTTAAAATGCTTAGAATGAATGTTACATTCACTTTCCAACCCTTAGCACTGCCAAGTGATGTACTGTACATGCAAAGCATAAAGTACAGTAAAAAAATGTTAGAATAAAACCACATTTTACCTGCCAATCAGACTGCCAAACAAATAAATTTTGGTCAAAATCCCTATTAGCACTATGTTTACATTCAGTATTGACAATTTCAGTGTTTTTTATAAGGGCAAATCTAACACAAAATAGAAAGCCACAAGTATATTTATTTGTGCTGTGCCTCAAACTGTTAAAATGCTTTTTACACCGCTTCCTCCGCCCCCACACACACAAGCATCTAATCTTATGTAACTTTATTGAAAACATAAAGAAGAAAGCTAGGATTACCATCATATAAATCTATATTCCCAATTTTCCTCTCCAAGGAGCTGATGGTAAATTTGTCTCCATTTTCTCATTTTTTTATTCAGATAGCAAAGCAACCAATAAATTACTAGCTGATTCTAGCAAAAAAATGAGGAACTGTAGCTTTCTAAATTACCAGCCCAAAACGAATCTTCATTTAGATCCAATAACTTCACTTGATTATCCATTTGTTCAAAGTCCCAGTGAACTCAGTGGAAGCTCTATGTACAGAAGGACTGCAAAGGCAAGCTCACATTTAAATCACATATACCTGTTGTGTCTGCATTTAAAGACTCAAAGCATAACTGAAAAGTTTGTAATTCCACTTTGAGATTCATCACTGATTTAAAGTCTGAGCCAAGGCCCACTGAAGTCAGTGGGAATATTGGAACAAGGACTGTTTTTGTTCTGTGTTCTTCCAGCATCTAGCACAGTGGGGTCCTGATCCATGAGTAGGGCTCCTAGGTGCTACTACAGGGATCGACAAAATTGGCTCCCAGCTAGGTGCCAGCAGTTTTATTTTTGGTCACCAGAGGGCACTCCTCCGCTGCATTTCCACAGTGGAGCTATCATCCAGGTTACAAACCCCAGTCACCATGGTGACATGGTGACCTACCACCCAGGTTTTGTTGAGTCCTGTGCTACTGCAATTCAAATAATAATCATCACTCTATTGACTTCAGTAGGCATTGGATAGGGGCCTTAGATCCAAATTCTGGTCTGAGATACCTACATGGACACTACTCTCACCAAAATAAATGTATGTTAGTTTTCTCTTTCTCTCTCAACCTTGGTTCTCCTTAATGGAAACCCCTTTCAGATCTTATCTCTGTTTTCATTGACACTTGTACCCTCTATTTTATTTCAACAATTTTGAAAGTACCTAAACATATGAAATACTGAGCTTTAGCAAATGTCAATAATTTCCCCTTTAACATGTGTAAACAATACTGCCATTTCCAGGCATAGCATAGCTTGGATTTTACTAGACCAGAAAACAGCCTTCTTCAAGACAGACACAACAGATGCAGAGCAGTCATCTTGATCGAAACAGTCTTCAACAAACTTCCTGTGCTTAAGAAGCGCACACTGATTTTACAAAGTCTAACACATCCCAGAAAGATGCTTTGACTGTATTTTGCCATTGGTTACCTATGTCAGTCATTTAATTTCAAATATGCACTACAAAAAGGCACACCAGCAATAATCCCATCTTGGGACAGCCTGTTTCAGACTAATATTGATTTTAAATTATAGTAAAGAAATGAGGTAGTGCACAAGTGAATGGCATATACAAAATGTCTTTCAGGAAGACATATTTTTATTGCTGTGCTCCAGGACAGACTGTTTGAATTCAGAGTTCATCACAGTTGAAAATAGTAGTCCGCATATTCTTACTATTAATTTTCAAGACCTGGTTTATCACCCAATGCTAATGTCAGTAACAGTTTAACTTGTGATTTGTGTTCAGGGGATTTTTTTAAATCAGTTAAGTATTAGTAGTAGTTCAAAAAACAATTTAATGACTTCAGGGCTATACAGAACATACAAAAACATGCAGCAAAGTACCTCAAGTGTGCTTTTCAAGAAAAAGACTGGTTCTTATGATTACTCTTTTATTTACATATAAATGCTTATTGCTTGACAATTTAGGAAAAAACCTTACTGCTGCTCTGCATGTGATGTGGATTGAAGGTGTAAAACTACTGGACCAACTAATGGAGTCTTCACACATCATATCTTGTTAAAGTAGAGGTAACCCACTCTCAAATGGTATTACAATTCATCAACACTACAGTGTACAAAGTGTGTATATAGACTAACATGAGAAAAGTCTAAATTTGCCTTTCTGAACAAGAGACAAATTGAAGTATTGATTTAAGTGGCACTAAAAAACCAAGGAACATCTTTAATTCCATATTCCTGTACGCTGACACTGTAGGAGAAATACTGGATGACTACAGGAATTTAATTTGGTCGTAAATTAAAATCTAATTTCTTGAATAAGACTGTGTTTTACACAATTGATCCCATCCCCAAACTCTTGCATTTGTTCAGGTTCTTTGCCTGTGTTGTGATTTTAAAAAGTAAATGTTGCAATGTATTCCAATGGCTCAGAAGGAAAACTGATGATTGGAGCAAAGAAAGATACTACTCCCCACTGTCATATTTTTAAACAGATGTAGTTAGTGTGATCATCTATTCATTTTACTATCTATTTCATCACCAACATGTGCATTTTCACTGAAATGTAATCTTAATATCTTTTGTGCTCAGTGCACGCACAATCAAAGGCAAAGATTATCAAGTTCTAAAGCAGCTGAGCCTAAACAATTCTTCAACTGACTTTGAAAAACAAAAGAAAATTAAAAGCCCACTGTTTTCAAAAGTATATATGGAAACTTCCACTTCTTCCCCTCCAAGCTGCATGAGGTTCATTTAAATGTATGGCAGGAGTGGAATGGGTGGACTCCTGTAAATCATGCAAACAAGAGGCTAAAATCAATATCAGATCCATGGTTGGTCAAACAACTATCACATTAATTTTCAAGGTACCTCTGTCATACTCTGAAGCACCAATAATTCTGTGACAGACCTTTTCCTAAGAAATTAGTAGTCGTGTCAATTTCTGCAAGTTAAATGGTATTTTTCTGATGTGGTCAAAAACTGAGACCTCCAAACTCATTTCACTTGTGATCTAAGAAAGATTCAAATCAGGCCTCCAGAGGTGGCAGTCTAGAGCAAGAGCATATAATATCACCACTTAGCCCCTAGCTATAGACCCATTTTTGCACACAATGTCAAAAGAAGCATGGGAAATACAATACTATCGACTTTTGTAGAAAAATACTAGTTTTAATCACTAGGCCAATATTTGCTGTTTGCTTATTTTTATTTTTAATTGCCTGGCATTTCACAGAGATTTTTAGAAAATAAGGTGATAGTGGGAGTTAAAAAGAAACATGTAACCCTTGTTTACTAGTTAGTTTGGGATTCAAAGGAAAATGTTGTGTAAGATTGGCAACAATATTCTACACCCAGCTGCATCAGAATGTTCAAATTGCATGTTCAGATGTCTCTTTCTGCCTTATCTAAATTCCAGCATGTCACATAATAAAAAGCTTCTCATTTACTATTATCATAAAAAATTAAACAGCCTTGAAATAGTTGCTACAATACAGAAAAAATTATCAAATGTACATTTTAAATACGACTTAAAATCAGTAAACTATTTCAATACTGAAGAAAGAACACAAAGATGCATTGTTGCAGTAAAGGCTGTTACCTTGTTTTTTAAAAAATCCTCTACTCAGTGTAGTAGTCTTAGAGAGTCAACAACTTGCTGTTTTACACAGCATAAAAGGACTAACAGCCCTTAGCTATCATGTAGTGTCAGATTTGCTTTTAAAAAAGAAAGTATCTGATTTGATTCTATACAGTGATTAAACATCTTTGTGCTCTGCTGAGTAGGATATTCTATCCCCTCCCCCTCCAAAAATGGCATCAAAGCAATCAAAATGGTAATGTTCAGCATGAATGGGGCCCCATCCCCCACCTTCAAACTCTGCAGACTTTTCTCCATGTTAGGAAGAAACCAACACCCCTTCCTCACAAAATGGAAGCTTCCACTACCAAATTGAGAGTGCTGACAAATTCTGATTACAATAAACTGGGCGGAAAGGGGTTGCATATAATCACCACCATCTATGCATGCATTCTGTGAGCACGTATTAAATATGCACGGATCACTTTTCAACTTTAAGCACAACTCCACGTACACACACACAGATCCCCTCCCTTCCCCCCAGGAATGTTACAAATCCTCAGATTTCTTTCCCAGAGTGAAAGATTTTTGCTTTGAGACTGGGAGAAAAAAAGGCGCTGTTCCAAGTTTTGGTGCTGAAATCGCTGCTGCATTCCGAAGGAATCGCGATCGATTCAGGCAGAGGAAAGAAAGGGGTGGGGGAGCACGATCTAGCTGCCAAAGGGGCTTTTGGAAAGCTGCATGATCTTGCAGAGTGGAGGGGGGGGAGAGAAAACGGTGAAAGTTCTTCGCTATGGGGACTCAATCTGGCAGATCATGTACTTTGTTTCCAAGCTGCTGCCGCTGCTTGGTTTAAGCGTTAGAAGTACTGAAAGTGGAAGGGGGAGGGAGGAAGGATAGTTGTGAGAGAGAGTGTGTGTGTGCGCAGCGTTTGCAAAGCGCTGGGGAAACATGGGGCTGCTGAGCGTTCAATGGCATCTGATCGTGGTGCTGAAACCTAACAATCACAGCTCCTCGCCACATCAGCTGATCTAAGCCAAACAAAGTCACAATAAAGAACTTTCTTTCATTCTGGAAGAAAATCGGGGACTAAGGGGGTGTCAAACATTGCACCATACACAGGGGGTCACCTAAAACAAAAACACAAAATAAAGTTTTTTTGCGGGGAGGGGGGGTTGAGGTGGGGGAAGGAGAGGAAGGTTCCTATTTTGTTTTGTCTCCCCTCTTCAATCTGGAACGGTTTATGTAAAAACAAAAAAGTGAAAGTGCCTAAGAACTCGAATCCAAAGCTAACGTCAGATCAGACAAGGGACGAGAAAGACAAGTGCAAAAAAAAGTGATCAATAAAAATCAGTTTAGCAATCGACACCAGAAATGGCTCCGACCTGTGCTCCGGTCTCCTTGTTCCCAACTCTTGCTCAGCACATTGCATGGAAGTGCACAAAGTAGCCCAAGATAGGAGAATTTTCCATATTCCTAAAACATGTCGACCAACTCAAAATGGACGCCTCATTTTTTTATTATTTTTTTAACGTTTTAACTACTGCTTATCTCTTTACTATTATTATAACCCCCACCCCAGACAAGGGGTCTAAGAAACGGATCTCATTTTGAAAACACACATTTTCTCACTTCACACTTAGGAAAATGGATGTTTTATTCTCTGCTCTCGATATGTTTTCAGCTAACGCAGCCACTTTTAAGATGTTTAGAAAGTGCATGTGTTGGGGGGAGGGGGGGGAGGCGAAACAGAATCGATCTATTCCTTACTTGTTTTTCATTAAGAGCTGCTATTCTTGATTGCCTTTCATGGATTTGTTTCTTAAGATCACCGTTCTGCAAAAATGGCAATAAAATGCATATTAAAGGCAAAGTGTAAACTAACCCCTGTCATGAATAAACTTGAGATTAGACATTGTTCAAAGGCAAGCCCGTTCCATCAACGCCGTACAAAAGCATGCACACACACATAAACACCCTCTTTAATAAGAAAGCTTAGTGAAGACTACAAAATGAGATCTCTTACTGATAAAGTTTCTCATCCTGCTGTCCCAGCACAACTGCGCTTATTACAGCAGGGATAAAATACCGAAGAAGACGGGGGGCTGGGGGGGGGAGAGGATCTGCATTTACCTGTGGATCTTGCTTCATCTGTGCAACTAGTTTCTATAAAAAAAAAATCACCCCAAAGAAAGGAGGAATTAGAAAGTGTTGCAAGTTTAATGGGGTTTTTTTTAAAAGAAAAAAAAGAAAAAGCGTGTGTGTGGAAGGGGGAGGGAGGGGGGTAAGGAACAAAGAGGCAAGTAAACACTGCGAGTCAGTTTCAAGCAAAGCTCATAAATATTCAAGTCTCGTCCTAATCTCTCCGACACACACCAGCCCCAACCGCAATGTGCACTCCGGTTCTCCACCAGACACACAACTCAGCCGAGCGGGCTCCCGAACTACTTTGGCCAAGTGTGCCCCATGCTGGGGGGGAGGCGGCCCGGGGGGGGGGGGGTCCACACCTCGGCTCCAGCCTCTCCCCCCGGCCCACTCTGCCCCCCCCAATCGATGGCCCCTGCGACACGCAGCCAGCGCTCCTCGCCCGGCAGGCCGGGCTGACTCCCCCCCGCCCGCTCGCCCACCCCGGGGCCGGCCGCGGCGCGCGTTACCTGGTGACACTGCAGCTCCACTTTCAGCGCCTCCTGCAAGCCCTGCAGCTCCATCCCCGCAACTTGCCCGGCACTTTGCTGCCACTTTCGGAGCCCGGCGAAGTTTCTTTTGTTTTTGCTCCGCCGGGTGGCGGCCGCGGGGCTGTCTCCCCCCCGCCCCGTCGCCCGGCGCCGCCACAAGCCAGCCAGCCCCCCCCCCTCGCGAGCCCGCCCCCCACCCCCCCGCCAAGCGGTTTAAAAAAACCCCCAACAACAAGCGAAAGAAACAACTACTCGGGCTGCACGGCAAGTTCTTCGCCGGGGACACGGACTCATCACTCACTTTCCGCCAAACTGGGGGGGGACTCCGCCCCAACCCCCCCCGCCAGCGCTGCGCCCGGCCCCCCTCCCCCGCGGACCACGCTCCGCCCAGGGGCCGAGTCGCCGCCTCCCGCCGCCCGCCTGCCCCTTCGGGGGGGGACGTGGGGGACTTAAAAGGGCAGGGACTATATTTCCTCAGAGTGCGCGCCTTGATTTCACTTTGCCTCGGGAAAAGTTGTGCCTCGGCTGTCAATGCTAATTCGGAGGTGCCCGGATGGAGCAAGGAGGGTGGGGGGGAGAGAAGGAAAGGGACTGAAGTCTCCTTGCCGTGGCGCATGCGCCCGGGGGCCGCCGCGGTGGGGCGGGCGAGGGAGAGAACAACAAAGTAAGTGATGTGGGGGGGGACATAAGCAGAAACTCGCGCGGGGCGGACCAGGGCCACGGATCCCCCCGCCTGTCACTGGTGGAGCGGGCCGGGGAACAGGCACGCGGCATTGGTGCCGCCCTCGCGCACCCCAGCGCTCAGCCAAGGGCCACAGCCCCCTCCCCTGCCCATCACCCCGGCCGCGGAGCTGGGCCTGGAGCAGGGGGCATTAGGTCGTCCCTAAGCGACACTGGCTAGAGCCAAGGGAAGTTTCTCTGAGCAACGCTTTCCTGCTATTCTCCCTCTTCACTTTTCCCCTACACACTTTTTGTTCTGCTTTTTCCACCACTCTTTCTTCCTTTCCCCCTTCTCTCTGCATGCCTGCAGTCCTCCTCCCGTATATGGAAGTACCCGTCTTCGCATCTGGCAAAGTGGGATTTTTCTCCCACAAAAAGCTCATGTGATAAATAAGTTTGTTAGTCTTTAAAAGTGCCACAGGACTCCTGAGGTGCTTTTCAGCCAATAAAGGCAACAAACTTTTTTTTCAAAAAATCTTCAATTTAATCAGGTTACAAACTGGTTTCTTTCACGTCCCATTAACCCATGCACAATATTGATAACGTGGCATTAATGGTTTTAAAAGTTGCTCTCATGGGAGGGAGGGAGGATTTGAAGATAAGGTGATTTTTCCAACGCAAGCAACCTAACTCTGAAGGGGCAGGCTAAATTTCCAGCCTGTTACAAATAAATAAAAATTGGAGCATGTGGAAACATACAGTAACCCATTCCCCAAACAACCTTACACTGCCTGCACACCATCACCCTCATAACAGCCAGAAACTTGCCCTAAGCACAAGGTTGCATTGGTTTAACCAAAGGTGTAATAGTGCAGTGATGTGTGGGTGAGTGCATAGATGTGGAGGGCTGGTTTCTGCTAGAAAATTAGATTCACCCAGCTACATCATGCCGGCGTGTGAGAAAGACTACACCCCTGAGCAACGTAGATAAGCCAACCTAAGGCCGTGTGTATAGGTACAGTGGTGTAGCTTGACAAATGCCGCTGTGCCATTTCAATGCATCTGGTGAAGACACTCTAAGCACAAGTACTTATGTCAGTGTAATTTATGTTGTTCATGGAGGTGGTTTATTCATACCCCTGAGTGACCTAAATTATGCCAACATAGGCTAAGTCTATGGTACAGCCTAAGTCTCAGTGTAGACAGCAGTAGGTCAATGGAAGAATTCTTCCATCAACCTAGCTTCCACCTGTCAGGGAGATGGATTACCTAGGCTGAGTGGGGGAACCCTTTTCCTCAGCCTAGGTGATGTCTACACTGAAGTGTTAGAGGCACAGTTGCACCTCTGTAGCATTTTGAATGTAGACAAACCCTCAGCTTGCTAAATTACAGGGACAAGACTAAATGAATGTTGGACCACACCCGTAGTTGCACCAGTTTAACTAACAATACATCACCACATCTATAGTTAAACCAGTGAAACTTCTGCGGGTGGACAGGTCTTAATGACACTGAAAACCAGAAACAAAGCTCATGTTAGTTTTATCTGTGCCTCAAAATTAAGAGCATACCTTAATTAAGTAGTCAGCAACTACCCTGATGAGTGCAATCCAGATAGATGCTCTCATTTTTAATAGTGATTTCAAACTACAGTTTTGTTGATACTAATCTAACACACACAGAAACTGAATGCCACAATCCTCCAACTATGCTTGGACATAACTTTTAACAACTATAGAAATCTCTCCCCCAATAATAAATGCATGACACCAATACCTACCAAAGCAAGCCTATTAAAATCAAATTTGAAGTATCTGCTAAGAGAAAAAATATGGTCCAATTTGCATTAGACTTTCCAGAACTAGCCTATCCTATACTGGTATAAGTTCCTGTCTTTGAAATTCATGGTGAATTGTTCTTGGTTTGGCACAATTACAAATGAGGTGTCTTAGGAAGACAATTAAAAGCTTGTTTCAACCGTAGCTATTATAAACACTAGAATCTTTATGTAATTTTTAAAGTCTTTATTTATGTTAACATTCTTTATTGAAATTCAACAAATGGTGAAAAGTAAATTAGATTTAATTGTCACTTTTTTGAATATTTGGCATGAACAATGAAAACAGATTAGCCAGTTTCCATTTTCTTTAAAGAATTGCTAGTCAGTTTCAATTTCTAGTGCTCTTTCACTGAAGCATTGCTTCTGTGTCTGGATTGCAAACATTGTATAGAAATGTTTATATTCAAAAACTAAAACATTTTATTTTTATGTATGGGGTTGTTTTTGTTATGTTATCATAGGTTTAATGAAAATACGTTAACAAATATTAGATTTAATAAAATATTATGTAAACAATCTAGATTGTTAGGCCTTATCTACCTGCTAGTTTCTTTTTAAATATTTTTCTTAAACTCAAATTGTAACAGAGTTTTAGATTTAATGGTAAAGAAATAGTTGAGGATCTAAAGTTAGACTGCAAAGTCCAACTGCTTTAATGACATATGGACTTGTTTTTGCAGCCCTTACTCACATTAGTAAAGACTGAGACCAACCCTATGCAAGAAAGAAAGAAAGAAAGAAAGAAAGAAAGAAAGAAAGAAAGAAAGAAAGAAAGAAGTACATACGACACTTTATGAATGTTAGACAATGTAACTACTCCTAGAAGCAAAGTTGCATAAGTGCACAAATATTTGTAAGATCATATCTCAAGATAACTAAAGATGTGCAGGATATAACCAGAAAAGCCCTGAAACCACATGTGGGTAATTTTGCATGTAAGTAATCTGATTGACCACTAAAATTTCATAAGTAAGCTTTAAGATAGGGGCCTAAAAGTCTTCCTAAATCAGAAGTAACTCCTTTGGAATCAGTCATTATACTAATGCAAAACAGATGTGAGATCAGTATCAGGCCCTCAAAATGGACCACCATTTTGTTCTATGTTTGTACAGCACCTAGCACAGTGGGCTTCTCCTCCATGATTAGGGCTCTTATGAGCTATATTTATTGAAGCATGATTAGGGCTCTTATGAGCTATATTTATTGAAGCATGATTTAGGTATTTATTACTCATGACTATTTCTAGTCTGCTGAGTGTTCCCAATCAGAGTTTTGTTTTAAAGGCTGGTCTCTTGTTACAAAAAGCATGCATAGACCTACAACAGCAGCAAATCATCTTTTAGAGTATTTGTAAACTAATTATTTTTCCATCAAAATAAAATGGATATTTGCATTTGTCTAATTTTTGTCAGAAAGTTTTGAAAATGTTCAAGCTCCTCCCAAAGCAGTGGGAATGTAAATCTTTATAAAATGACATGCAAGCAGTTATTATTTTGTCCCTACCACACCAATCAGATGACTATAATAAAGAAAATAGTTTGGAAGTTTCCTTCAGCCTCTTTGCCATGCAAGAATTGGTTTATACGTTCATAATACAATGATGGGTCACAGATTACAATATCCAGGAAACATCAATATAAAGCACTGAACATAATAAAGTTCATTGCTATTCATCTATTGATACCGTTCTATATGTTTTATAGGCAAATTGTGTAAAGTATGTTAATCTGTCAAACATATTTCAGCAATGATTTTCTACTGCTACCTATAAAGCCTTTAACAGCTTTATGGAATTTACTCAAACATGATGGAAGCTTGGTGGCAAAATTATGAATGTACAGTGGTTTTTCCTATATGGAAGAGAGTGACGGTGAGGCCCCTCTACCTCTGTTCTTGTATAGAAGGCATCCATAATTTGGCTGGAGAGTAGAAGGGAGAAGAGAGACAATCCAGCACCCTTGGCAGTGCTCCACAGAGGTATGTCTACACACGGTGGGGAAAGTCATAGCTCTGCTCCTCCTGAGCCCCAGCTAGTAGATGTAGCATAGCTCGGACAGAACACGTGCTGTCCCATCAAGTGTAGCATATCCCATAGGTAAGCACAGTCTCCCCGCCCCCACTCCTGGGAGGTATTATCACTGCTCCTGGCCTCTGTAGAAACAGCGTTCCCAGAGATCACCACACAAGCTCCTCCATTTTCCCCATTGAAGCTTAGGTTCACAGAGCCTTGCTATGGATTTTTGCAACAGAATATATTTTAAATATACAAGAATGTGCTTTATAATGTGCAGTCAATGGCGTACCATCTGTGCATGCCCAACCAGCTCCGCACTGTCCACAAGGCAGCCCATAGAACAATTCTACCAGCCCCCATGGAAGACACCATTTTGTTGAACAAAGTGGTGTCTTCCACACAGCACGACCTCGCACATACCATACATGCAAGGTCACTTTGTATGGAGGACACCATTTGACCGCCTAAGACAAGCAAGTGAAATGTTGCAAGCCTTACTCTCTGTCATGGCACACCACTGTGTACCATAAATGTAAGGTATGTGCCACTGAAAATTTTGCTTGTGTATGTGCAAAATTAAGTATATATTGGTTATATGGCTCCAGCTCCGTACTTCTCTTGTCTGTAGTGTAATTAGTGTTTGACACCGAACAGAACTGGGGCTTCTGGAAAATTCTAGAAAAGTTTGATTGTCATTAACATCATATGTGTCAATTGCAGAAAGACATGGCTGGTCTAGTACTCCCCAGGCTTCTCTGCACTATTTCTATATCTAATGAGGTGAAACAAAGCTACATGCTGGCACTGGTCCTCTTTGGTCTCCTCTTCACAGCCATTCTGACTTACACAGCTGTCAACTTTCAAAAGAGAATTTACATAAGTTACAGAACTTACAGAAAACATTTCCAGAAGTTTTTGACATAGACAGAAGGCATGGAGGAACTCATATGTGAAGCCCTTTCTGCATACATTTGTGCTCTACTACATAATGCTGCAGTGAGTTGTGTGAATTGCACAGTGCACCAAAATGTTGGATTAACTGCCCTGTGCACAGTTAGCATGAACTAAAAAGGTACCTTTTTAAACACAGTCCTCTTTCAAGCAGTAGCATCCCCAGAGGGCAGTTAGAGCACATTGTTTTAGTGTGCTCTGCAATTCACACCTCTGTAGTCCATGGTGCAGCACAGTGTAGACCAGTGGTTTTCAAACTTTCTTTCTTGGGACCCTGCTGAAAAAAATCATTTATGCTCGCAACCCAACAACTACATCTTTAAGAAATGCATTCCAGTCTTTTGGCGGCAGCAGCAGGGGGTGCCATGACCCAGTGCCTGAGGGTCTGCAACCCAATACTGGGTCCCAACCCTAAGTTTGAAAACCACTGCTGTAGATAAACACTCAATCATAGTAAAAGTGACCTACAGCTTACCCTTGATAGGTTCTCAGAAGCAACTAAACAGATTGGACTCACTAACAGCTTTGAAACAACTGAAGTCCTCTTTCAGCCAGCCCCATCCATTATATCACTGATCCAAATATTAACATTGATGGTACAAACCTAAGGAATGTCTATCACTTCAAATATCTTGGCAGTACCATCTCAAAATATGAAAGGCAAGCCAGGCCTTCAGAAGACTTTGCCATGGGACACTCAACCATCAAACTGCCATAAAAAATGATGCCATACAATGCAGCTGTGATCACATCTCTTTTATATAGGTTTGAAACGTGGACAGTTTACCACAGACATCAAGCAACTTGAAAAATTTAATGTATTGTCTTTGTTTTTTTCAAGGATGTTGATGTTTCAAACTTTGTCCTGCCTGTGGACCGTCAGAACAGAGCAAACATGACCAGCATCTAGGGCCTGACTATTAAAGTTCTGCTTAGGTCAGCAGGTCATGTTACCAGACAGGGTGACGATGAACGTGCTAAAAAATATCCTCTATGGTGAGCTGGAACTCAAAGCGCAGGAAGGGCGGTCAGTGTAAACATTTCAGTGACACCATTGTAAGACGAGACTCTACTTATGTGGCATAAACATTGATAACTGCAAAGACATAGCCAAGGACAGCTCTGAATGGAGAACAATCAGTAGAAGTTGTAAATTCTTTGAGAAAGACAGGTGTGAAAAACTGACTGAAGAAAGAGTTAAGTGTCATGCCAAGTCTCCAGTGGGAGCCTACGCATTCCTATGTGACACCTGTTTACAATCTCACTCCTTGCAGATCAGATTCAATAGCCACAAGAAAGCACATGAGATCTCATGGCATTGTCAGATATGATGGACAGATGCAGCATAACTAATAATGGATTCCTGGGCTCTGCTATTCTGGGAGCTGCAGTTATTACCCTGAATCCCTACATGAGATTATAATCTTTATCCTTACTAAAAATCATTACTGATATAGATGATTTTTAAAGTTACAGAGAGGAGCTAGGCACCCCACTGCCATTGACAGTGACTAATTCTCATGTGTGCCTTAGAAAATGCCCCCATCCCTCTTGGTGCAATATACTTCCTTCTGTTACCCACATGGAGCAGGTCATTCATGTACAGAAGTGAGCCACAATCCTTCTGAAGGCACTACTGGCTTAGCTACATGTTTCCTTCACTTTGAGTCTGCAAAAAACCCCTCTTCACAAAATGGACATTGGGCTTCCACAGATAATTGGACCATGGCAGTCTTAAAACATGGGGACCAGCTGCTCAACATCTCCTGTCCTAAAAAAGAGTGCTTAAAACCTATGGCAAGGCACCGTGGAGAGTCATGTGTGCCTTTTGGGGGGGGGGGGCAATACTCACCTACGTGAGCAATACACTCTGTGTATATAATAGCAGCATGGCACAGTGGAAATGAAGGCATATGAGAGCCAGCTGGTCTAGCAGGAAGGACAATGGAACCACTAGCCACATGGAGAGACTCAAGGTCAGCTGATCCAGTCATGAATCTTCAGCATTTAATCATGGGTTTCCTATTTATCTCCAGCCTACACTATTTTCCTCTTTATTGTTCTGTGAAGTTCTCTTCCCCATAGATTGGACTGTAGAGAAAAAAAATTACCTACTGGAAAGTAAGATATATAGCCAAATTATGCCTTCCCCAGAAAAACCTGCAGGAGAGGCAAAGGTAAAAAGGAAACTCCATATGTAAAAAACTCATGAAGTTACCAACTTATCCTACAGAAGAACATAAAAACAGCCATATTGGGTCAGACCAATGATCCATCTAGCCCGGTATCAGTATTCCAACAGTGGCCAATGCCAGGTTCTTCAGAGGGAATGAACAGAATCGCTAGTCAACAAGTGATCCATCCCATCAGCCATTCCCAACCTCCGGCAAACAGCAATCCCCTACCTTTCCTGGCTAATAGCCTTTGATGTACCTATCTTCCATCAGTTTATCTATTTCTCTTTTGAACCCCATTTAGGTCAGGGGTTAAAGGTGCTGTGGGGCTGGAGAAGTCCCAAGATTTGTGGGGCAAGCCAGCGGGAAGCTGGGACATCTGTGTAGACATCTTGTCTTTTGACTTGCCCCCCATGTCACCTCTTTTGGCATTATGGCTGCCGCACAAGCAGTGCTGTTATTGTCTCCCAGTCTCCGGTCCTGCCTCCCTACTCCCATCCATTCCCTGCAGAGCATTTGCTGTGCACAGAACTGGGATGCTTCCTTTCCCTTCCCCCTGTCCTGGACCAGGAGAGCACAATTTTTGTTTGTTTCATCCCTTCTGCACCATTTATTTGAGGGAAGAGCTGGCCCCTAGTTATTACTGGCCTGTCCAACCTTTGATAAACAATTTAGCTGCACCTTGGATTAGGACAGGAGCTCACAACTTCCCAGCTGAATCTCTCCACCTAGGTTGCTCTCTCTGCTACGTTCTGCACAGTTCCGTTGGTTCCTTTTTTTCTCCTCCCCCTTTTCCTTCCTCCATTGCACCTTCATTTCCTTGCCCCCACTGCTGCTGCTTCCCTTGCATGTTTTATCCAGTGCCTTCATACCCCCTCATGAGGATGGCGGAGAGCTGTGGAGCACAGACCTTTGGTATCACACTAAGCACAAGCAAGACTCAGGCAAGCACTTAAAGCTCTTCAGCTAGTCAGCCCAAAAGCTCTAGCCCCAATCCATATTGACACCTGCCTCCAACCATCATGTCCCTCCCAAGCCCCCACCCGGTCCTCACCAACTGCCATAGAACTACCCATTCTTAGCAACCTACCTCCCTCTGCAGCAGGCAAAGAAGAGCAGCAGCAAATTAAATTTATTATCAGATTCCCCCACTTCCCAGTGCTGACCTGTGACTACTCTGGGAATCCATCACATCAGCTTCCTGTTAACTTTCACCTACTGGCAGTGTTCTTTCTTCCTCACAGGATCCCTGATGCTGAAAATAAGCTTCCCTCACTCTCGTACTCCTTTCTCTAACGGGCCAAATCCAGCTGTCAATCACAGTGGTCCAAATCCAACAGCCGTTCCCATGTGCCTAGAACTTATCGTCTCTCATCTCTTCTATTAAAGTAACCATCTCCAACTTTCCATTCACTGCTTGAATATCAGCAGGGATGAAATCATTCCATGTTACCCTATTGCATTTAATGGTATTTTTGTTCTTTAGCTTGATGAGTAAATGAAGAGAACAGACATCGAGTACAATAAATAAATACCTACTTACCAATACAGTTCAAAAGTAGTCTAGAACAGTTTGATTCAGGATTAGTTATGTTTTATTTTCTTGTTTGGGTATCTGCCGCAGTAAAAAGAAGATATACACGTCCTGACTCCTAGGCGAAACTTGAAATGTCATTCAAGACAAAAATAAAACCTCTTCAAACTTGAATAGTAACAGAAGACCTATGCCCACCCTTGTCTTTCCCTATGTGGTGAGAAAGGAGAACAAATCAAAAAGTAAAGAAGCGAAAATGTTTGGGTAATAGCAGAGGACGTTAAAATGATATGGTCACCATCCAAAAGCTGATACCCAGCAATTTTGGAGTAAAACTCTTACATAACCAGGAAACCAAAAGATTATGTATTTACAATAATACTCACTTTTGACTACTCATAAAAATAATCCCACAAAATTGGCAATCACAGTTGAACAGACAGAGTCTCAAGCTTGAGTCTCTCTGTCTTCACTCTGTTATGCAAATCAATTTCCATTGCCTCCATCAGACGCCTGCCTAAGGAGTGAGCTCAGGATTTGGTCCATGAGATTGTCTGTCAAGCATTCCCACCCTATTCTCTGCAACCCAGCTATTGCATGCACAGCTTCCCAGCCACAAAGGACCAGACCCTCAGCTCTAGTGTCAAGGTTCACAGCTTCAATGGGATTTGAGGGCACTCGGGTCCAGATGCTCAGATTTGTAGGTGCCTAATTCCCAGTGATGTCCGTGGGACCTCGCTGCCTAAATTCCTTTGAGGATTTGGGCCTCAATACCTTGCAGCAGGCGTTCTCCACCGTGTAGCCTCCAGCCCACAGTTTGTAGTCAAACAGTTCTTCCACTGTCAAATCAAAGCAAGCTTCCCAGTAATGGGGTCCACTGCTTGTTGCGGGGGCCATCCTCTTCACCAGCCTTCAACCCAGGGCCCTAGGAAGGTCAGCAGCTTTTGGCCTCTGAGGGAGGGGCCATGTGAGCTACTCTCCCTGGGTTGCTTCTTACCATTGCTTCTGGTCTCAGATAAGAAATAAAAGAAGGAAACCAGAACTTGCTAGCCCCAGCTGGGCTCTGCATATAGTCTCATCCTCCCTGAGAAGCTTCTTGAGCTCCTTTTAGCAAGAGCCTCCCAGTTAGATCTGCCCTCCTCCTGCTTCGGAGGTGGGTTGCTTCCTTTTAACCCTGTCTCCATTTGGAGCATGCTCTGCAGGGTTTGAGAGGTGGGGCTAGCTGGGGCCAGTATAGTCCTTTAATCCTTTCAATTTCTGGGATTTGTATGCCCCATTACACGCCCATTAAGCTGCACCGCTCTTTCCTGCCTCCCTGTGCTAATCAGCTTTCCTGTTTTCGCTCATCTTGAATCTCTCATTTTTCGCCATGGTTTTCCCATAGCTACCTCACATTCTTCTGGCTAGATGCACCAGGGTATTTTGCCTGTGCATGGGTTGCAGGTTCAGGCCTACCAAGTCAAATTTGAGCTTCAAGATAAGGCTATCACTCATGGCTGTGTGCGCACAGGTCCCCATTGATATCAGTAGGAACTGTGTGTGCACACCCATGGGCAGAATTTGGCCCTATAATGCAAAATACTGTCCAGTGAGTTGAAAAAGTAACTGAGTGAGCTATGATGATAAAACAGCAGCTGGATTTTTAGTTTTTAGTCCTAGAAAAGTCACTCAAAGTTTTCCTAAGCCACTGTGCCCACAGGTAATAGGACTTTGGAAAAACATAGGTACTCCAATAAAAGAAATGTGTATTAAAACAAATTCTTGGAACATGGGCAGATTTGCCCATATTGTTCTTATGAAAAAGAACTGAAATGATACAAGTATAATGCAGAACTTGAGACAAACTGGATAAACAATACATTTTTGTCTTGCCAGGCATGACTATGGACAGGTGACTTGAGTTATGTCACTCATCCCTGAAAAGTCACATACACAGTCATTCTTAACTTGCGGAGTGAGAGGAAGTGTCTGCTCTGTTTTTCCTGCAGTGGATTCTCACTCTGTATTTAGAGTGTACCTTTGAATAGCAGCTTACATGTCAGGTAATCCACAGTTTACAAAGCAATCAACTGAATACTGGAAATTTGATTCTTCACTGCAACAAGAGTATTCATTACACCAGGGGCTTAAACTATTACATCTGTATTCTAGTAGTATTTTTACACCCACTTTAGACTTAATTTTACACAGATGTAAATAACCACACAAGGAGCAAACCAATGAAGAATTAAGAATGGATCACTTAATGATTACGTGTTCGGTTCACTTCTTCTGGCAGTGGCCAATGCCAGGTGCTTTAGAAGACAGGATACTAGGCTAGATGGGCTATTGATCTGAGCCATTGTGGTTGTTCTTATGTTCCTATTAATGTACCAATAAGCACATAGCAAACACTGCAATCAAGTCTCATGGATGGCCCTGGATGTTTGGGAGGGGAAGTCAATACCTTTACTCTTTTGGAGAAATAGGTGGAAATCTTTGACTGCTACCTTCTCAGTTAACATAGATGTGCAGAAGGAATCTCTGTTCAAAGGACAGCATCTATGCAGAGCTTCTCAGTTTAGTCATAAGATTGGAACAAGCCCTGATTGACCACTGTCACATCAGCATGAAGTAAAATCCCATCACCCACTGTTTTGTTTCTCTTAGATTTAAAAAAAAATGCAGTGTGCTTTTCAAAAATACTCACTGACCTAATGTTGTGCCCACAAGAGTTGGTGGTTAAATTGCCATTGACTTCAACAGATACAGAATTACATCATTGTTGAGCCCTTTGAAAAATCCCATCCATGACGTTTAGTATCAAAGAACATTTTAAAAAATGATAAGTGATTTTGAGTGCCCAAATTGAGACCCTTTTAGATAATAGGTACCCAACACTTCATGAAAAAAATCAGACCATTATAAAGTGTTACTGTGTTGGGCACCCAAAAACGGAGACTAACTCAATTCACTAGTCACTTTAGAAATGTTAGGCCAAAGCTTCACAAACTGAGTCCTATAGTCACAAATACAAGATGATGGGTAACATTTTTAAATGCATCTAAATTATTTAGAAACTTGAGTCCATTTTCAGAAGCGACTTAGGCACTTAGGAACCTAAATGTCTCTGAAAGTGAGTGGGAGTTAGTTTTCTAAGTTACTAAGTAACTTGTTAAAATGGGGCTACCGTTCTAGATCATTTTGATGCATTTGAGAATTTTACTCAACTCAGTAAAATTTGGACTCTAACTTAAGTCCATTTTGAAAAAGGGACTTAGATGCTTTTGAAAATGTTAATCTATACTCGCAAACCCTCTGATCCCCTTTTTCATAGAAGAAAAAAGAATGACATGTCAGACATTTTCCCTCAAGTTACATACAGAAAATATTCTTCCTCCTCAAGTTGCTTCCGTCTAGAGGAGCAAATTTCAATAATTTTCTTGGCTTAGCAAAGTTTGAAGAAGACATGCATCCAAAAGGGAGTGGAGAATAATGGACAGTCTGTGGAAACTAAGGCTTTGGTATGTGCTGTAAAAGCACATTACTCAGCAAATCACCCCAGGTCTCACTAACCTAGCTAGCTTTGAGTGGCTCATATCTTTACAAGGAAGAAGGATAAATTATTTTTAATACATTAGAAAAATTGTTCGAGTGGAAATATGTTTCCCTCAGAATCAAGCTTGCACATCTCTTCATTCCTTCCGTCCTATTTTCACCCTCTGAACAAATGTATTGTGCCTATGTGCTAGATATATCTCCGTTTTCATTGCTCTTTGAACTCCTGTATGTTCCTCTTAAAGTGGACAGGAAAGAGAATACACACCCTAAAACTTGCAATATCTTGACATTGATTTCTACTCAAAATTCCTCCTTGATTCAAAAGTGAAGTTTTTCACATTGATCAATGGAAATAGATAGCCTGACACACAATGAAGTCATGTCTTTAACTGTTAGCAGAACAACTCCTCCAAAATTAGCTATTGGGCCAACTAATGGTATCACTAGTACCACTTGAGCCTGATTATCCAAAGTTAGCCTCTTGTGAGATGGCATGATTATAGAGAACACCAGCAACAAGAAAGGACCCTTTCTCCCTCTAACTACATTAACAGCATTGTGGTAATCAGAAGTAGCAGTGACACAAAGATGGTGAATATGTTGGTATTTCTCCCATCCAAGCAATGCCTGACTATGCAAGTGTCTTTCCAAACCCGCTCAACAAACAGCATATACAGTCCAGAATCACCTACTTCCAGAGCTTTGGCCTTAAATAAGAAGTCAACTAGATGATAAAATTCAGCTCAGACCTTCTCCCCAAAACTGGGCTGCTCCTAGGTTTCCTTCCTCAGGGCTGATCAGCCCAAACCCTAGAGCCTCTGTCTCCAGAGAGCCCCTCCCACTTGCCTTATATACAGAGGGATAATGAGTTGCCTGCCTCAATGAGTCAGCAGAATCCACATGACCCTTTCCCAGCAGGATCAACACCCAGTAACACATGGGATGTTTCAGGAAAACACCACCAACTTGTTACACCAACCTTGGTTAAAAAAATCCTAAAACTTTTTTTTTTAAAAATTACAGTAATACAGAATACACTGTATATTAAGGCTGAGATTTTCTAAATTTTTAGGGGATTGAAATGCATAATTTTCATTAGATGTAGAACTTCCATTGGAATTAAACCCTTTTGATGTCTTGAGGCTTGTCCTCACTGACAGCGGCAAATTCACTGCTTTCAAATCGATCTTCTGGATTGGATAATCGGGTCTGTTAATCTCTGAACACCACCCCGGCAACTGGAGTAGCGCTGAGTCGAAGGAAAGGCCTTCTCTTCAACTCAGTGCAGTGGATGTGCTGGATGTAAAAAGTCAAAAGGGAGATACTCAAGTTATTCTAAGTAACTTGCGTATCTCCCTTCAATTGCCACCAAACATGGCAGGCAGTGTAGACCTGGCCTTAGAAAATCTCAGTCTCAAAGCTTCACTGTTCATTTGTGGGAGCGGGAAGAGATTTCACATCAACCAAACATTACTCAGAGGCCAGAGCTTTACCATATTCACTGTGGAGCATGCCATACAACCAGTGCACCCACCCTACCCAACAAAAGACCTTTTAGGGCAGAGGATGGGGTGTTATAATGCACCAAACTCAGGTCTGCCTGGGGAAGGCTGTGATATTTATCTGCTTCTCAACACGTGTTTTGCCAACTGTTACTTTGGCTCCAGCCCAAATGATTTAGTCACCTGATGTCATCTTTTCCTCCCACCAAAGTGACTGTGGGCATATCCCATATATTTTGTTTTCTCTTGTGCTGCCACCCCTTCAACTCAAAGTCCCTTTAACTTCAGACAAAATATAAAATTAGCTACAAGTTTTTGTGTGTAGTGAATAGACAGTGTTACACAGGAGATTGGGAGTTTTATAATGATGTTTTCACCCCCTTTTGGCTCTGCAAAAAGTCCCAGCAGTCATAAGAAATAGTTCCCTGGGACAAACAATTTTCTGCTGAATAGGATGAAAAGATGAAGCCCGTTTCACTGTATTCAGCAGGCTCCTGCACACAGAAGGCCTACATAACATTTCTGCTGAATAGAGCCCTAGGGTAGAGAATATATTGAACTGCCGTAGTAGAGTAGTAATGGCTCTTGAAAACTAAATCAATTTGTATCATTTGCAATGCTCAAAAATGTAAACGGTTTTTAATTACACAGAACTCTCTGACATTGCATTTGCTTCTGTAATTCCATCTACATGTAGTTTCAATTTTTTTTTGATAGTATTGCATTTCCAATCTCTCTCTTATTTGCAACACTGAGCCAGTCATCAGAACCTTTTCATCGCTCCTCTTTGAAAGGAGGCCTATGTTTCTTTTGTTCATTGGTGTGAATTTGTAAATAACACTCATTCAACAAGTCTTGCTCCAGGGATCACTTTGGGAATATTTTCAGATCAATATCAGCACCATTATAACCAGCTGATAGTAGCACTACATTCACCAGTTACTAGTGTGCAGGAATATCAGCTTCTAACATATGCCATTCTGAGTAAATTAAATGAGAACTGATGGTCAATAGAATATTTTATAGTGTGTGGATATACATGTATACACACATTCGTCTTCATTATTGTATTTCAATAGCATCTGGAGGCCACAGCCACAAAGCAGGGCCCCTTCTATTAGGTGTGGTACTGACACAGAACAAAAACAAGAGTATTTATTGATACATAACAAATCTTTTAAACCAGAACCCAAAGTTCCATGTACAATTTATTTTTTTATGTTACTCCAAAGAGCATTAAGTGTATAGTTAGATTTTTATTTAGTTTTTTAAAAAAATATGTACACTAAGATACAAAGCTACAAAACAAAACCTCCCCCAAACCCCCAAACAAACAAAAAACCCAACACACACACCCCACCACCAAAAAATGAAAAGCACAACCCTGCCCTTCAGTTAATCAGTTTATTTCCTGAGATTATCAGCCAGCTAGCGTATTCAAACTCTTTCTCCAATCCATATGCTCTTCTCAAAAGTCTAGTAAAACAAAATGGACTTTGAATGCACTCCCAAAGTTCTTAGAGTGACTGTCAGACCAAAGTAGAGAGGAAGGAGAAAATGTATCCCAAACCAGAGTGCCGCTAAGGAAGAATGTCCTGCCAATGCACCTCTTTAGTTGAGCCAGAAGAAAACCAGTCTGAATGCCTCAACTGATCTCAACTTTGGTGGTGTCAAAAAGGGACAAAAGTGAGTTCTCAGCCAGACACACACTTAAGACTATACATGTCATGACAAACACCTTCAAATGAACACAGAAACAAAATGGAAGCCACTGCCAATCTTTAACTTGTTGGATCCCCAGCTAAAAATTTCAGAACAAAGAGCAAACATCTTTCTTGTATCAAAGAAGTCCAATGTGCAGAAAGAACAGCAAATGTGGACAGCGCCCAGCATGACTTAGTGGAGAACTCTGCAGTGAGCTGAAACATAAAAGGGAAGCTTACAAGAAGTGGAAGCTTGGACAGATGACAATGGAAGCATATAAAGATGGTGCTCGGGACTGTAGGGATAAAATCAGAAAGGCCAAAGGGCAATTGGAGTTGCAACTAGCAAGGGATGTGAAGGATAACAGAAAGGGGTTCTACAAGTATCTCAGCAACAAGAAAAGGATCAGGGATGGTGTAGGTCCCCTTACTGAATGGGGCAGGTGGTGGATGATGTGGAAAAGGCTGAAGTACTCAATGCTTTTTTTACTTCAGTTTTCACAGGGAGGGCCAGCTCCCAGGATACTACACTGGGTAACGCAGGATGGAGAGAAAAAGGGCAGCCCTCGGTGATGGAAGGTCAGGTTATTAGGGACTATTTAAAGAAGTTGGATGTGCACAAGTCTATGGGACTAGATTAACTGAATCCGAGGGTGCTGAGGGAGTTGGCTGAAGTGATTGCAGAGCCTCTGGCCATTATCTTTGAGAACTCGTGGCAAACGGGGGAGGTCATGGAGGATCAGAAAAAGGCAAATACAGTACCTATCTTCAAGAAAGGGAAAAAGGCAAATATAGTACCTATCTTCAAGAAAGGGAAAAAGGAGGATCCGAGGAACTACAGACCGGTCAGCCTCACCTCAATCCCTGGGAAAATCATGGAGCAGGTCCTCAAAGAATCCATCCTGAAACACTTGGAGAAAAATAGAGCAATCAGGAACAGTCAGCATGGATTCACTAAGAGCAAATCATGCCTGACCAACCTGATTGCCTTCTCTGATGAGATGACTGGATTTGTGGATGCGGGAAGAGCCGTTGACGTGGTATACCTCAACTTTAGCAAGGCTTTTGATACCGTTTCCCATAGCATTCTCGTCGGCAAGTTAAGGAAGTATGGGTTGGATGAGTGGACCATAAGGTGGATTGAAAACTGGCTAGATGAACGGGCTCAGCGGGTAGGAATCAATGGCTCAATGTCTAGCTGGCAACCAGTAACGAGTGGAGTGCCCCAGGGGTCGGTCCTGGGGCCGGTTCTGTTCAACATCTTCATTAATGATGTTGATGATGGAATAGAATGCGTGCTTAGTGAGTTTGCGGATGACACCAAGCTGGGAGGAATGGTAGATACTCTGGAGGTCAGGGACAGGATCCAGGGAGACTTGGACAAACTGGAATATTGGGCCGAAAGAAACCTCATGAGGTCAACAAGGACAAGTGTAAAGTCCTGCACTTAGGACAGAAAAATCCCATGCACTGCTACAGGCTGGGGACCGATCGGCTAAGTAGCAGCGCTGTAAAAAAGGACCTAGCGGTTATGGTGGATGGGCAGCTGGGTATGAGCCAACAGTGTGCCCTTGTTGCAAAAAGGCAAATGGCATATTAGGCTGCATCAGTAGGAGTATTGCCAATAGATCGAGAGATGTGATAATTCCCCTCTATTCGGCACTGGGTGAGGCTGCATATGGAATACTGTGTCCGGTTTTGGGCTCCCCACTACAGAAAGGATGTGAACAAATTAGAAAGAGTCCAGCGGAGGGCAACAAAAATGATTAGAGGGCTGGGGCACATGACTTATGAGGAGAGACTGAAGGAACTAGGCTTATTTAGTCTACAGAAGAGAAGACTGAGGGGGGATTTGATAGCAACCTTTAACTATTTGAAGGGGTGCTCCAAAGAGGAGGGAGCTAGGCTGTGCTTGGTGGTAACAGAGGACAGAACAAGGAGCAATGGTTTCAAATTAAAGCTGGGGAGCTCGAGGTTGGATATTAGGAAAATCATGCTCACTAGGAGGGTGGTGAAGCATTGGAATGGGTTACCTACGGAGGTGGTGGAATCTCCGTCTTTGGAGATATTTAAGGTCCGGTTAGACAAAACCCTGGCTGAGATGATACAGTGGAAGTGGTCCTGCTTTTAGCAGGGGGTTTGACTAGATGACCTCATGAGGTCCCTTCCAGCCCTATGATTGTATGAGTCTAAGCAGTGCTAACCTTTTCTGCTCTCATCATCCCCATACGTAGAAGTATTCAATAAGTTTTGTCTGGGTTGAGTGTCAAGCTGATAGCCCTCACCTCAGCCCTAGATAAGCTGTACATCTGCAACAAGCAGCTTCAGTTGCCAGGTTCTGTAATACCAATTTAATTCTGCTGATGTCTCTGCACAGCCTTCCTTTAGCAATGCTGCCAGTTCTTGCAGTGTTACTAGAAGTCTCAAATCTGGTGTTTTTCTTAAAGCGCCAGCTGCTGGAGCCATGTGATGACTTAAAATTTCAGCTTTCACCTGGAAAAAATATTCTAGGCCTTATGGTTGCAGAGAAAAGCTTGAAAATATGAAGGAAAACAAAACAGCTGCTCCCTCCCCCCATGAAATTGTGATTTAAAAAAAAAATCTCAGGATTAGGGGGAGGGACTTGACTCATGATTTTTGACTGTTTGACCTCAGCTATATTGCTTATGTTGTAGAAATATCTACTCAGGTCCTATCATCCCTACTCTCGAGCTCCAGCTGAGTTGATACATATTGTGGAAATAAAGCATTAAGAAACAGTTAAAAATAACTGAGACTAATAGAACATGATTGAGAGGCATTTCCTGTATGGGATTCTTTGTGCTTGTAGAGATTTCTTTTCAAATTAAAGACTTTTCAGGAAACATACAAGGCAAAAAGCTAATATTTCAGGCATAGCTAAATTTCTAGAGTGAAATTTATCATGTGTATATGCTTCTTGGCACAGAAAAGTTTGTGCTGTAGAAACAGTATGTACAAGTGGATTTATTCAATCAGTCACAGAATGTTATTATAGAGATGCACATAATGGAAATAAAGGATAAATTGATCATATTACCACCAATGGGCCAGCAGGGTGACATTCTGTCAAGAGGCCCAATTGTAACCCCACTGAAATTAATGAGAGTTATCAGCACTAACTGCAATGGGCCCAATGACTCTGAACCAGCTTCCACTGAAGCCAACATCGAGGCTTTCCATTCACGTTAGTGGGAGTTGGATAGGGTCCACACTGAGTGGTATAAACACAAGCTAGCCGCACAAAATAAATTAGTCAAAAGCCATGGTATGGTCTCACATAATTATGTCTGACTTCAGAATAAGACTAAATGGCTTATTTACACATCTAATAATGTGAAACACAGCAAGCAAATGAGAGTATTTTAAAGCCCCAATCCTGCAAACACACATGCCTATACTTAACTTTAGTACCACGATTAGTCCTGCTGAACTCAATGGAACTACTCACAGCAACATAGTTAAGCAAGTGTGTGTTTGCAAGATCAGGGCCATGGTTAAGACTGATTCTGTCCTTAGCTTGTATCATTGTAAGAAGAGAAGAGAAGACCAAGAAGCTTATGCAACCATGAATTCCCATTTTCTTGGTTGTCCCGAAGTCAATGTTGCCTTAAAAAGGTGCTTTTTGGTGATTTTTTAAAAAAAGCTGGTTTAGAACAATTATCTATATGAACGGCTCTGAAACATTACCTATCCTGTTATGCACACTTCCTTTTAATCAACACTCATCTACTTTGAAGTTACAGAAATGCTTAAAAATATACAATGTGATTTTTAATAGAATCATAGAATAATAGGGTTGGAAGGGACTTCACGAGGTCATCTAGTCCAACCCCCTGCTAAAAAGCAGGACCACTCCCCCTAAATTATCCCAGCCAGGGTTTTGTCTAACCAAGCCTTAAAAATCTCCAAAGATGGAGATTCTACCACCTCCCTAGATAGCCCATTCCAATGCTTCACCACTCTCCTAAAAAGGTTTTCCTAATATCCAACCTTGACCTCCCCAGTTGTAATTTGAAACCATTGCTCCTTGTTCTGTCCTCTGTTACCCTCGAGAACAGCCTAGCTCCCTCCTCTTTGGAGCAACCCTTCAAGTAGTTGAAGGTTGCTATCAAATCTCCCCTCAGTCTTCTCTTCTGTAGACTAAATAAGCCTAGTTCCTTCAGTCTCTCCTCATAAGTCATGTGCCCCAGCCCCCTAATCATTTTTGTTGCCCTCCGCTGGACTCTTTCTAATTTGTCCACATCCTTTCTGTAGTGGGGAACCCAAAACTGGACACAGTATTCCAATAGTTCAACTATTATATCTAAAATGCTAATACAAATACAGACGACACTATTGCTGGTCAGGAGAGAACGGCCATGTTGAGCTTCAGCTTTGTGCAACATAAACAGTTTTGAGACCTGATTCCGCAATTTGTATGAATTAATCTTTACACATGAGACTAGAGCCACTTAATACATTTCTTTATTCAGGCACAATCCGCATTGACTTCAATGGGGTTTGTCTATATAAAAAATGAATAGGGACATGCTGGATTTTTCCCCACAGTAACAACTTGCTTGAGTAAGGGCTGAGGAACTGGGCTCTCAATTTGCCTTTTATTGAAACTGTGGGCCTGATCCTCCTGACACCAATAGGATCTTCACCACTCATTGGAGTAGGATTGGGCCCAATATTCCAGATTGCTCTAAGTAGTACATTGAAAGAGACATAAAATAGAGCAAGAGAGACTACAGGAGGTAAAGATAAGAAAAGTTATGTTTTCTTCAGCTACATTGTGAAGTGGGTCCAGTTCTCAAGGGCAGATTACTGCATGGTCCTAGAGGGCCCATGCCCACAGGCCCCTCACATCTGGGGGCCCTCCGGCATCACTCTGCCAGCACTGCAGGGGGTGGGGCTCCACACTTCCACCCCACCCCGGAGGTGGCTGGTCTGCCCTGGCATGGGGTGAGCTGGCCTGGGGCAGGGCTCTGCACTCCCCCCCCCCCCAACCTCTGGGTCGGCTGCTCTGCCCCCAGGGACAGGCAGCCCAGCCTAGAGGACAGGCTCCACACTCCCACCCCCACCCCTGGGCTGGCTGCTCCACCCCAGGGGTAGGGAAGCTGGCAAGGGGGGAGCTAGCGGGGGGACTAGGGCCTCAGGACAGGAGGGGGAACACCGGGAGACCAGAGCCCAGGTCCCCAAATCCCCTTACTCCTCTTCTGCAAGTCCTGGCCCTCTCAAGCATGCCAAACTCCCATCGAGTTTTGTGAGGATGAGAACTTAGATAAATCAAGAGTGTAAAGGATGGAGGGGAAAGCAGTTGTAAAGGAGAAGGTTTTTGCATAAAAATTGTGTGAAGGAATAGAGAGGAAACAAGAAAGGGGATAGAAAGAAAAGCTGTCTAAAATAGATGCAAATAGAAATTTATAATGGGGAATAATAATTTCAATTCCAAACTCAATCCTGATTCTATAGGAAATTATTGGGAGATCAGTTCCATCATTGGAATAAATGGTACCACTCTAATCTAACGAGTCATCTCAAAAGTGTATTGCTCTGTCTGCAGATACAGGCTGTGATGGCATATGGAGGTTCCAAAGAACAAAACACAGTGTTGCAGGCATAGAGCCATTGGTCTGCCCTAAAATCAAAATTCAGAACTCCCATTAAATTCAAGGGGATTTTTCTCTAAAACCTGCTGGGAGTACACAGACATGAGAGTCATATTCATGTCTGAGTACGATATAAATTTTACACCAAAAATATGATCTTCAGGAGTCTAGCCTTCCTTCAGTACATGCATACAACTACCAAGGATTGCATATGCCAGTCATTAGGCCCTTGATCCAGCACAGAGCTGAATCATAGTTCAGGGTACTCAGTCCCTTGGAGGAATTGTTCATCCACTCATAGGATCAGAACTTAGAATCTAACAGGAAATCTCTTTGCAATTGTGAGTATTCCCCCCACCCCTCAAATCTTGCAAAATCTCTAGACTGCTGGGAAATGAGAATTGGGCTAGTTAAAAAAAAGGAAATGGTTGGCTGTGACTCAGGCTACACATTCATCCAAGAACTACCCCTCACCCTCCACTACAAACCTGGTCCTTGGATCCTGAAGCAGGGTGGACAAGGAGTTGGTGGGGAGCAGACACATCCCTCAAACACTCATTGGGTGGAGTAGCTGAGCCATCATAATAGGAAAGGTATGTTGAAAACAGTAATATACGGATGGTGTAAACCAACAGTAAATGACTCTCTCAGAGATAAGGAGGAGAATGTAACTCAGGAGGGTATGTCTGAAGCACAGTCCCTACTGAGGCTACTGACTCCTTTCACAGAGTTGTGCCTCAAATAACAAATCTAGCCCATGCCCATGATAATTAATAGCACTAATAAATATCACAGTAGCCCCAAAATGTGCTGGGTGCTGTACAGACAGAAGACATCAATGTAAATAGAAATGTTCTCTACTTTTAATGTCAGAAATTTTTTGTTTAAAAATATACATTTAAACATTCATCAGCAATGCTTAAAATGCAGATATAAAAGATGATGGGAACTGTAGAAAGAAATGAAACATTAGCTGGCACAGATAAAATAGGCTAAAAGCAAACAGTGTAGATGTTGAAAATGAAATCCTACACTTAAAATCATTCCAGGTGGAACAATTTAAAGTATTATTAGTAATGCAAGTAATTATTTTTAACATGTATGTTTTATCCTAATGTTTCTTTAAAGTAAAATAATCATGACTAGAAAGCCTAGGTTTGAAGATAAAAATATAGCAATGACAACCACTGGAAAACAAGATCATTTTCACAATCTTCCTAACCTATCTTTTAAAGAAAATATAAATCAGACAATAGAGTAGACTTGCTTTTGATACTATTTTTGCCTTTTGTTATGAAGACAATTGCAATACACGCACAAGTGCAACCATTGAATTTTTCCTGTAGAAATTCAAATCCACACACATACCCCAGCACACAATGGTGTAAATTGAATCAGCTCCCTCAGGAGGAAAGGCCTGGCTAGCAGTTTCTTCTGTTCTTTATAGTATCCACCTTTGCTCTCTTGTAGTAGAGAAAAGGTTCATCACCAGGATCCTTTAGAAACATGGGGCAAATTCTCCCTTCATTTACACTGCCATCACTTCATTGAAGTCAATGGTATAATTGAGAGAAGAGTGTTTAAAAGAAAGCCACTTCAAACCAGCAATTTTTTTTGTTAAACCTTTTCTAAGAACATTTCATCTCCCCCCCCCCCACATTGTTATTTGTGTTAATCTCTGTCAAACCAACAGGTTCAAAATGAATTAAGCAAACTTCCTTTCACTGATTCTAAAAAAATGCATAGAAAGAATCCTTATTACAAAAACACCTTTTCTTTAAATACCCTGAAACACCAAGTACAATTTTACATGCAGAAGGCAGGTAAAGCAATGTCATGCAGTAAAACACAATCTGTGGGATCTGTAGCAACTGAAAAAGGAGTATTTATTTGGTGGCAAACTACATTAAGCAAGACAGGAGTGTGCTCTAGTCTTATCAGAATGTCACTTAAATACGCATATCATGTGTTGAGGATGGCAGTGACTAGCAAAGCGCTTGATTTATCCCGGTCCACAAAAGTATCATCTCATTATTGATCCATTTGCATTTAAGATTTAAAACCGTAGGCACTGTTTTCCCTGCCTACCTTCCCCCATTACACGAGCTAACTGCCTTCAGGAATTTTTGCATGTCTCTCTCTGGAGTTTCATTTTGGAGGAGCAAGTTGCTGTTTGTTTTCAGTGATCGGCCTTTTGCATGCTTGCCCTTGTTGTATGCTCAATGCACATGATGTGTCAGCAAAGTATTTATATTTCTTTATTTCTCTGAGGCAGTAGTAGGAAGGGAAGGGGGGCGCAGCTCCTCAATAGCATGCTCTCGTCGCATAGCCTGCTGGGAAACGTAGTCCAAACTACAGCTGCCTCTGAACAAAAGAAAGAAGCAGTTGCTGCTGTTAAAGCAGCTCACCTAAAACGCCTTCCAGAATAAGACGGTTTACGCTGCTTACGTGACAAGTCAAACTTGCCAAAGAGACACACAAAAAGGAAACAAAAGTGCCTTTCTGCAAATCATACTGGCGGTAATTGTTTTTGAGCCAACATTTATGGGAAAGACCCATCCACACATACTAACTGCTCTGGGATGATAGATGTAGGGCAACGAAGAAGACATGCCACTTTGATTCAATATTTTAGAGATCAAACAATGCGAATTCCTGCTCCTCTCTCTTTTCTTTTTTGTTCTGCACAAAAGGACTGTCAATTAGGAAGTCTTCCCTACTGTTTATAAGCTGCATTTAATTGTATTAATAGGAGCAGAAAGAATTATCCAGAGCACAATCATATTCGAATTTTATTTTATGTCAAATTCAGCTTCCCGCTTGACAGGGGAACAAAACAATGGTCATGGCTTTTTTTTTTAAATAGTTTCAAACGAGTTATTCTGTGGTTTTTCTCTTCACTTAAATCTATGTTTATTAACCTAACCTTGATTGTACAATAAAACAAGCGCATCGTCGTTTATTTATTTATTTGCTGGCGCTCAGTAACATTCTGGAGCAACGTCTTGCTTTCAGACCCCTGGGCGATGAACTGGGGTATAAATATGCAAATACTTGTAACCCCTCTGGGGACTGTAAAAAAAAAATCAGTTGCTTAGGCTCATGTTTTTAAAAGCAGTAGGGGCATTTGTGCCTTACAATGCAAACAATTTTGCTAATCTGTTCTGTAGGAAGAACTGGGAGCTTTCTAGTGGTCCTTTACAGAGACTGTAACGCATAAATGGTACTACCCTAGATCGCCCTTTCTCTCTTGCCTGGGTAATTACTTTAAGTTTCAGCTCCCCATCCCCCCTCTTTAACCTTGGCTCCCTAGTTTCTGACGCTGCCTCTGTGCTCCTCTTTACATCAGCTGTTACTTTTCATTTCATGGCTCACTGGTGAAACTCTTGAACTCTTTTCTCTTTGCAGGTCCAACCTGTTTTGTTCCTAGATGCTTCGGATTTTTTTCAAGGTCTTATCTTTCATCACGTCAAAGCTTGGCTTGCTAATAAGCGTGCGGGGGGGGGGGGGGTAATGGGCTTTAAAGGGGGGGGGGCAGAGAGGAACCCGCTTAAGTGTCAAACCGGTCAGGGATGCGAGTTCCATTAGTCAATGGTGAAACTGATCAAGAGAGACCTTCGAATTGAATTGCCGGCTCGTGCATCTCCACGGGACCACGCTGGTAATTTACCAGGAGCTCGTTCTGGATCGATTAAGGCTTTGTTCTAACGCACACACCCCCAAAGTGCGGGGAAGTTAATCTTTCGCGGCTTCCACATTACCAGCGGTTTTTCAGGGGGCTCACAGGACTATCACAGCCAAAACAAGGCGTATAAGAGAAAGCTCCACCCCCCCGCCAGCTCTTTAGGAATTATTTTTCCCTCCCCCATCCTAGCCTGCAGCCTGATATGAAGGGGTGTTGGCTGGTTGAACGCCCCTTGCAGCGCTATCAGTCCTGTGCTTTATAAGTGACAGTCAATAATAGGCCAGCAATGAAGAGGGACCTCGACTGCTTTAAAATATCCAAAGCAGCAAATGACAGTGGGTGATGATCATCACAGTCAGGTCATTAGAGGGGGTGACAAGAGAGTAAAATCTGCTGAATAGCGTGATTCAAGTGAGAAAAATAGACTTTAAGGGGTTAAGGTTTATTGTTAGAGACACCAGGTGGGTGAGGTCATATCTTTTATTGGACCAACTTCTGAGAGTGAAAAAAGAGAAACTTACACAGCTCTTCTTCAGGTGTAAGCTTGTTTCACCCACAGAAGGGTCCAGTAAACTGTAAAAGATATTATTAGGTCACCCAGCTTGTCTAATATTGTGGGACCAACGCTGCTACAGACTGTAAGATTTGTTATTGTTTTTAAATGCAGGAGCAGCTGGTGAGAAACACCTCCAGAGAATAAACTCAGTTTATCCACCAAATGGGGACAGCAGAAGCAAAGTAGTTTCCCCACTTTCCCCAGCCATATTGCATCATATTATTAGAGCTCACTGGAAAAAAAAATAAGCCTGTTGAAAAAGTGAGTTGTGTTTTTCTATCCGTATTTGAAATTTCAGTTTTCCTTACACACATACAAAAAAAATCAATCCTGGAACTAAAGAGATATGACAACCTTACACATGCCCCACTAAAAACTTACGCTGCGTAAAGCTCTTTGCATATGATACTCCAATGGACAAAGTAGGTGAGTGTTTCACAAACATCAGTTCATTTATTTTCACAAAACCCAGGTGAAGAGATGGGGTTATTCCAATTTTACAAATGGGGAGCTAAAGCCAAAAGATGAAGATCAAGGGCAGTCACTAATTTTGTGTTCCAATTTGAGATACCTAGGAGGACCTGATTTTTCAGAGAATTTCGTATGTTCAAAGTACATCTCCCATTGACTTCTGCAGGAGTTGTGAGTGCTCAGCACTTGTGCAACTCAGACTCAGGAAGTGAGGAACCCACAGTTAGTGACCATGTAGCAGCAGTTTAGTTTAAGTGACTTGCCCAGCGCCACAGAGGAACTCTGTTGCTGAGATAGGGATAGAATCCAGTTCTCCAGGGCAACCTTCAGTTCTTTAAGCATGAGCCCAGCCTCTTCCTGTCAGTCCTCATCTCCTTCCAACTTCTGCAACAAATGAAGCAGGGGCCCTTGAAAGAGAGTTGACTTACCACTGATGCATTCCTTCCTGCCTTTGTGTGCTGTAGCAGGCTCTCCTGATCTACCACTCCTTGCCAACAACCAGTTCCGCCCTGATGTGGTCTGTCTCTTCTTGTGACTCAGCCCTTCAGCCAAGTCACTTACAGTCCTGTCTCCCCGATCCTCCTTCTGGGCGACAAGTAATGTCCCAAGCAGACAACAGTCCAATGTCCTTGCAAAAGGTCTTCATTTCCTGACCCTGTGTCCTTCATTGTTCTTGTCTTAGGGTTTTCAAAAGCCCTTGACTGCTTACATCAGGGGGCTTCATGCCACCTCACTGTTAATTGGTAGGTGACCCCATGCTTTTCCTCTCCTCCAGGGTCCAGCTCAGGCATCTTGTGATGAGCAGTCAAGGTCTGTCTACAGTACACAAACCCAGTCCCTACTACTGCCTAGGGCTTCACCCTATCTCAGGATATCAATGGGCCTTTCCCTCAGCCCCTTCCTGGGCTCTCTGTGTACCTGCATTCTTCTCAACTCCATGGCCTCTTGACACCTTTTTTGGGGGCCCTCAAGCAGGCCCCAGTGAAAATATAAACAAACCGCATCTGTCTCCCTCAGGCAGGAATTTTCATCCCTTTTAAAATTTTTGATGCACTCTAGCCCTCTGCTAATGCTCCCTGGAGCTCCAGGCCCTGCCCTTGTAATAGAGCTCACCACCACAGTTTTCTCCATCCCAGTGGCTTCTCCTAGCCTTGTAGAATTCTCTGCTCAGGAGAGGATACCAAGCCAACTCTTTCTTCCCCACACTTCCTCTTCAACTCTACCAGCCTATTTACTGCCAAGAGAAGAAACCACACAGTCTTTTCTTCTCTCCCTAGAGGTTCTCTATACCAATTGCCCATCTCTTCCTTCAGCTGAGACTCACCTTTAATTGGGCCTGGCCCACCCTCCAGGTGCAATCAAGTGACCTAACTAGCTCTCCCATCAACTTTTTCTACAGCCAGTGAGAGACATAAACCTCCTCACTATCCTTATAGACAACACCTGCTTCATTAGACAATCCTCATTCATCTCCAGAGGATCCATTTTGTGCACTGAAGGAGTCAGGGGTCCTGTGGAAAAATTAGTATGCAATTATGAAATTAAAGACTGATCATAATACATATGCACAAGGAGGACAAATAAAGGATTCACAGGCAAACTTAATTCTGATATTTCCTAATTTTTGAGTTTGTCTTTGCAACCTTCATAATGTTCTGTGTGTGTGTAAGTAAAAGTTCCTTACATTTTTTTTTAAAAAGAGTAAACTGGAGAAAAAAATTAAAAAAATCATTAGGAGTCTTGTAGCACATTAGGGACTAAGGTACCACTGGACTCCTCAACTAACACAGCTATCCCTCTGAAACCTGTCACCAGGCAAGAAATTCCACCACCACCCATACCCAGTTCCTGTCCCCTCTGGATCCCAGTCTCCATCTTCCTCCCTGGGCTCCTCATGGACTACCAGTCGCTATCCCTTCTCCTGCATCCCCAGTGCCTTGTCCCAATCTCTTTGTCCAGTCAATCCCAGTTCTCCCCTACAGCACTATGGCTCCTTATCAATTTTTCCCTCTCTCTCACTCTCTCCCCCTGCCCCACTGGTTCTCAATTCCAGTCTCCTCACCCAGCCAGTGCTAGTCTCCTCCCACCCCAAATCAGTCACCCTCTTCCTCCTGCAAGCCTGCGATGCCAGTTTCTGCTCTGCCTCCCCTCCAGGCTCCTTGCCCCAGTCTATTCTCCTTGAAGCCTCTCCTGTTTGGCTCTGTGTCTCCTCTGAATTTGGAGCAGAAAGTTTCATCTATGCTGTGGGACTTAGAGTGATCACTGAGAACACAGCCTTCCTGCTCCCAGTACAGACCCATGGGCCCAACCCAGCCTGCAGCAATGCACAGCTACAACTGCAGGGGGAGGGAGGAGAGAGAGAGAGAGCACGCACGAGCCCTGCTCAGTCTCAGGCTGGAGCATGCTCACTGTGGATGGTGTGACCGGGGCCTCCTGGGATACCCTCCTGGACATGCAAAAATCAGGGCAAGCTGCAAAACCAGGAGCCAAACTCCCCACACACTGATGGGTGGTACGTAAACCAGTCTCCCTATCAGTCACAACCAGGCTTCTGGTTCCCCACACCGGGTACCAAGAAATCTGCCCAAAATAGAAACAGCTCCCTTTATTGCACTCCAGCTCCTCCGGCTCCCACCTAGCCGCACGGTCCCTTAAAGATATAGGTTCTCCTGACCCCAAAGGGCCAGCCACAGCACACAGGACAATATAGGTTTGGATCTTACTCGAAATACCACACTGGTAGCCAATCCTTTAGCAACTACAACTAAAGGTTTAATATAAGAAGAAAAGAAGTAAAATATGAGAGATGTTAACGGGTCAAAACGAATCACATACATACAAATTATTTAAAGTTCATGAAAAGCAGTTTGCAGGCTTGTTCCTCTGGAGTTTGCAGGCTTGTTCCTCTGGTAAACACCCAGCACCAGGGTGGGCCTCAATCCTTTGTTCAGTCTCAGAGGAATAGTTCCAGAGATGGGTGTTGGCTGTAGACTGGGGACTTGAGAGCAAGATGGAGTCGGGGCTGCTGCCTTTTATCACCTCTGGCCTTCTCCATGCTGTGTGCAGTTCTCTCCAATCAAACTGGAGTTAGTCACATGTTCAAGTCCTAGTGGCTCAACAGGTTTTCTTCTTCAGCCCATTGTACTGGGGAGTTTCCTTAATGGGCCATTAAGGGGACAATGGCTGGATAGACATTCAGTCTGGGGAATTTCCCCAGACTCACACAAATTAAAATATAACAATCATATTCCTAATATGAATATGAATCCTACACAAACTATATAATCGCTCCCCACAAGTTACTACCTTTCTATTGACACCAAACATGGCATAGTTCCTATGGATTATAACAATTATAAAATATTAATACAAAATAATATCATAAATGGTTCCCTAAATCCAGACAGCGTCACAGATGGAATCCTCAAAGAATTTAGCTGCTATAAACAGAGATATCTCTACTCACACTCTGTCTCTGTTGCAATTTTTCAAAGGTTTATAATAGCTGAATTTGTGCAGATTTTCATAAGGACTGCAAACATCACATCCCTAACATACACCCCTGTCAAATCCCTGCTCTGGAGCACAGGGGTGCTTGATCTTTTAAAGGAAAAGGTCACCGGAAATTAACATGGGCAAAACATATTTCTCTAGCCTTGTTTTCAGAAAAAGTTGTACCATTTTGGCTAATGTTTTTCACAAACATTCAGCCTGAGGTAGTAATCAGGCATGGAAACATTTCAGCCTAAATAGTTTAAGTTTGATTAAATTATAAGAAACAGACAACAGGTTCCTAGAATGGAAAATTTCTTATAACTTTCATACAGAGCTGGATGAACTGGCCTGGGAGCACCAGGCTGCTCCCTGCCGCCCCCATGGGGTCTCCCTGCAAGAGTCAGTCCCCCACCCCCTGTTGCTGGTGATGGGAGGGGTGTTGGGGCCAGAGGGTGCTCCCACTCTGGCCCCGCTCCAGCCAGGCTGCCCGGGGGGGAGGGGCAGCTGGTGCAAGGCATGAGGAATCCCGATGCAGCCCCCCAGTGGGGCTGCCTGTTGGCCAGTGCCCAGGGCTTCAGACTCTCTAGTCCCTGCTTTCATAACAGGTGCAGGGGCATAGCCAGCCCTTGTTTTCTGAATCTGCAGGGTGGGCCTGGCCAAGGGCAGCTCTGGTCACGTGACCAGAAGCTGCCCAAGACACTCTAGTTGCTAGGTAGCAAGTGGAGCCAGAATGCCAGTGCTCTCTCTCCACTTGTTATTTAGCAAGTGAAGCTGTGGGAGGAGGCAGCACAACAAAGCCTGCCCCCTGCAGCACCCAGCAGTGGTGCACCAGGTGCTACGGTGGGCAGCTCTCATCTCCAAGTGGGTGGGTCCTGGCCCACCCATGGCTACACCCCTGAACAGATCATGTAACTGGCCCTGTTTGTAACATTAATTGCCAAAAGCTTAAGTTAACATGAAGCGGAGGTATGCCTAGGAATGGCTCATTCCCAGAATGTTCCGCTTATACTTAAATCTCTGAAAGCCAGGAAATGAGTTGCTAGGTTATGCAAACTTAAACTTGTGAAAACTGGGGAAAGGCTACCTCTGCAATGCAACTATAGGAACTGCCATAACAGACATGAATAACCAAGATGATGCCATTTCGGTGGGGTTCCACAGATGTGAATTGCAGTATTTATCCAAATGCATTCAGCTGCCTTCTCTATGTAGGGTGTAGGTGTGTGGCACAGTGGAGGGACTAGGGGGAGCAGCTTGTCAGAGTTATCACTGAGATAGGAGAAGTGCACACTGTACCTTGAGTGATCAAGTATTCCTCATATCCATGCTAACCTCTATGGTAGGGGTCTCAAACACGCAGCCTGCAGGCCCCATGGAGTTACTTCCTGCGGCCTACAACATCTGGAATTTGTAAAATAATTATAATGTAAGATTTTCAGCATGCTTATTTGCTTACTCTGTGCCTTGCTGATCATACCACCATCTTGACTTTTAATTGCATACCATATTATATTACTCTTCATTTATTACACTTTTATATCATATGACAAGGTTTCAGTGATGAAGCCCTCAGGCCAATATCCTAGTCCTCAAGTGGCCCTCATGGTGATTTGAGTTTGAGACCCTTGTTCTAGGAGGTGTGTCAGCAGCAGTGCACAGGAGACTTCTTGCCTGGGAGATGGTTGGGGGTCTAATTGCACACAGGACAGTGGGCTCTAGGGGTTCGTGATGGCTGTGTCTCAGCAGGAATCCTTGAAGCAAGGACGAGCAGATGGTAACATTTGATGCCTGTGGAGCGATGGCATTGTGAGGCGTCAACTCAATGTCTGAGGCTATGTACACACAATCAGATTAAAAGCGCAACATGGCAATTGCGCTATAAAAAACACGTGACCTTTATTGCAGGATAGCGCGTACACACATCGCTCCTTGTAACGCAACAGAATTCTTTGCAATATTGCGGTGTAGCGCAATGAATTCTGGGCACCTATCGCACAATTCAATTTTCCCTCAATCTGCGCTTGGAATCATGGGATGAAGGAAAGGAACGCAAAGCACCATGGGCAAACTCTCAGTTTCCCGTGGTGCACTGTGTTCCTCTTGCATCTTCCTCGTTGCCAATAGCAACTTGCGCCTATTTCCAACAGTGCAGTCACGCACCGCACCACTTGCGAGCAATCACAACAGCGACAGCATGGATCCTGCTCTGATCTCCACCGTCGCCTTCAGCATTTCAAATACAACTCGGCTGGTTGCTCAGTACGCAATGAGCTCCGAGTCAGACGAGGACGCTGAGGAGCAGGGGCTGATCGATGCCATGCAGAGCAACAGCACCGCATTGCTCAGCTCCTTCACCGATCATCTGCACACGGTGCAATGCCGTTTCTGGTCGCGAGAGACGAGCACCGAGTGGTGGGATTGCATTGTTATGCAGCTGTGGGATGACGAGCAGTGGGTACAGAACTTTCGAATGCGGAAAGCAACCTTTCTGGAACTGTGTTCAGAGTTGGCCCCTGCCCTGTGACGTAAAGACACCAACATGAGGTCAGCCCTAACCGTGGAGAAGCGTGTTGCAATTGCTGTCTGGAAGATGGCGACTCCTGACTTCTACCGGTCGGTTGCAAACCAGTTGGAGTCGGGAGGTATGCTGGGTCTCTGAGGATGACTATGGGCATCTCCACATCCCCCACTGTAATTTTTTGATCAGGGAAGAAGGTACCCCCTTGCAGCTTCCGGTACAGAACAGTGTTCCTGAAAATGCAGGCATCATGCACCTTTCCCAACCACCCAGCATTGATGTCCGTAAAACGCCCCTTGTGATCCACGAGTGCTTGCAGCACCATGGAGAAGTAGCCCTTCCTGTTGATATACTCGGTCGCGAGATGGTCTGGAGCCAAAATAGGGATGTGTGTGCCGTCTATGGCTCCCCTGCAGTTAGGGAATCCCATGGCAGCAAAGCCATCCACAATCTCACGAACATTGCCCAACATCACTGTCCGCCGTAGCAGAACGCGATTGATGGCTCGGCAGACTTGTGAGAGGGCTAATCCGACGGTGGACCTCCCGACTCCAACTGGTTTGCAACTGACCAGCAGAAGTCAGGAGTTGCCATTCCACTGGAAGGTGCAGGGCAGTCAACATCCTATGCTTCGCTGAAGCGGACAAGGTACGTCCTAATAGAAAGCTTACTGGGGGCTAACATTCTGCACAGGGCACACAGATGGAACCCAATATCTCTCTCCTCAGAGTGTCCCTACCAGCTAGAATACATATCCTACATGCCACCGGTTGCAAGCCAGGACCGTATGCTGCTGCACTGTGTGCTGCCATGGTTCCCAGGGCTGTGCTTTGCAGCTGGCAAGGCAGAGTATCCGTCTTTGGGAGCGTAGACACAAACACTCTCCCATCTAACCTGAGTAGTAGGCTCTGGAGGTACATCGAGGAAACCTTTACTGACCTAAATACAGCTGATTTTTTGACAATCACTGCTTGTGTTGATGCACTTCTAATGAATGCAGAGTAAAGAGCGTGCACAGCAGGGACTGAGACAGCAAGCACCCCCACCCCGGACAATGATATTTTAGCAGGATCCATAGCTGCATGGAAGAGAAACTTACCGGAACCCCCCTCTGCCGCCTCAGAGGACACGCTGCAATTCATGTCTTGGGTGGAGGTCTCAGCAGGGGTGCAGAAGAGCTCCTGGCTACACACTGTTGCGCTTTCCTCCAGGTCATCCTCCATCTCCTCCTCCTCCATGATCACGTCCTCATTCTGCTTGGGTCTGGCATTCACTGGATGAGGGGGGGACCGATGTGTCCATGGGATTCTTTGCAGTGGTTGTGGGGTCCCCACTGAGGATAGCTTCTATCTTCTTATAGTACCTGCATGTAGCAGGCGCTGATCCCAAACGGTGGTTTGCCTCCTTCGCTCAGTGATAGGTTATTCTTAGCTCCTTCACCTTTGATCTGCACTGCACAGTGTCTCTATCATAACCTCTCTCTGACATGGCCCGAGAAATTATGCCAAATGTATCATAATTTCGCCTGCTGCCGCGTAGCTGCGCCTGCACAGCGGACTCTCCCCAGATGCTGATCTGGAGCACGGCAGAGGTGCTGGACCTAAGGGGAGCGCGTCTTCCACAATGGGCCGCCATTGCTACTGATGATCAGAGCTGCACTCCACTCCACGAGGCAGAGAACAGGAAGTGAAACAGACGAGAAATTCAAAAATCCCAGGAATCTGATCAGGGCGGGGACTGTTTTGTCATGGGCACAGAGCGGGTGGGGGGAAGACCAGAGAGAACGACTTTGGAATGCTGGGACACTTCCGGAGGCCAATCATTGCGCGGTAAGCGTACACACGAGTGGAAAGGCGCAACAGCTGTTGCGCGTTAACTGCTACCACCCTCATCGAGGTGGTTTTTGTATTGCGCTACAACAAGGCAGTTAACACGCAACAGCCCTATTGCACGTGTGTACGCTGTTGTTGGTATCGCGCGGTAATGATTGTTAATGCGCGATAAAGTGATCATGTGTACAAGGCCTAAGTGTCAGCCAGGTACAAGTGGTCTGTTTGCTATGCCTGACCTAAACAAAAGTTTTGCCTTGCAAAGAGGAAGAGTTAAATTATGTCCTGTAGGGCTCCTGTGCTCTGATCCTAATGTATTCTGTAATATCTGCAAAGGTTGAGTACTCCTATAACCATTATTGGCATGCTGGGACATTGTTCAGTGAGGGCAAGGAGAAGGCTGGGGCACTGTAGGTGCAGCTTGTAACTTAACTCTTCTTTTCTTGATATTCAGAGGTTTTGATAGCACTTATGAAAGGCATCTGTTAAACAGTAAAAGACTCCCAATCTCGCCTGAGAGCAGTAGTACTGTTAGAGTTAAGTGACTGTGCTGCTCAAAATCTGTAACACTGGTTTGTCATGTTTCATAACTGTGTTCATGGTTTGGCACCAGCATTTTTATATCCCCTGTCCTTTGAAGCAGAGTGAAAGATGCCATTTTCCTTAACCCTGCTACTCATTTTAATGTACCTAGAGTTAATACTGACTGTGGAAGATAAGAATTTTTGGTGCCACTAACCATTTGAATAAACTACTTGTTACACTGAGAAAAGGAAGACACTATGTGGTTTCAACTTTAACTTGTGTGGATAAAAGGAGTAAAAAAGTTAAATAGCATAGATCTGTAAGTCAGTTACCACTAAGTAACCTAACAGCCTACAGTGTTTCCTGATACTTTATACTAAATACATACCACCCTCAAGACACAGCTGTACTATGGTGACAAAAATAAGAATTTCTAAGTCTTTCCAAACCAAGTGTTGTGTACACCTGGTGATGGTGTTCTAAACTGGGACAGCAGAAATAAGGGATACATGAGTGCAGCAGACTTGCATGATCATAACTTAGAGTTAGTTGAAAACTAATCAACTTGAACCCATTTCTCAACTGTCAACTCCCCCCGTCAGAGACGAGGCACTTTGGCAGGGCTATAGAAGTTGCTAATGCTGCTACCCATCCTGTATACCTGTTGTGTGGATAAATAAGAGACAAATCTTCAGGACAGCCAGATCAGCTCCTTTCATCAGTTCTAGCATTAGAGAAAAATGTACTTTGTAAGGCAAGGCTGACACTCTGGAGAGAAAAAAAAAGGAGAAAACTGCTACTGGAAAATGCATTGTGAAGCGATCTGTCCCTGGCCAAAGATATGAACATTGGAACATTCTGGGTTTTCATACAAAACTACTCCATCTCCTTGTTCCTTTCATGTTAGGATAGCAGTATTTTTCAGTATTAAGAGAGTCATTGTAATGTGCTCATTTCATAAGGCCTTTTGTTACCTCCATATAATTCTCATAGCCAATCAGTCATTGTTGCACAATCCAATTAAAAACAGCTCTTTCGTTTTCCCCCCATCCCTTACAAAAATAAAGTGTTTGAATGGCTTGTTATTCAGCTCACTGTAGCACACCATCCAAAAGGAAGCTAATGGAAATGACACATTAATTAACAAGCCCATACTGTCAGATGATATTTCTGTGCCTTTCCAAGCTCAGGGACAGGAGAGGAGCGCAGTTTCTCTTTGGCAAAAGGGCCTTTTAAAAAAAAAATATATATATATTTACACACACACACACACACACACACACACACACACACACACACACACCTACCTACCTACCTACCTGCTGGAAAGTTACCTCTTTTCCTACGAGAGAGAGTCTGTGCAGCTGAATGGGTATGTCCTCAGAGCAGAAGTCTTCCCTCCATAGGCAGAGGACTATTGCTTATGTAAGAGTAGGAGTAGATAGTTAAATACACTTATGAATATTTCATGATATTGGACCACAAACCTTCCTACTGAAGGAATTATGACTTTGCAAAGTCTAGGTCTATTTGCTTCAACTATCACATGTCTCTGAAGGGGTAAACTATAGACCAGATGCAAAGGGGTGGCCGTATTAGTCTAGTTCAGCAAAACAAACAAGCAGTCTTTAAAAGTGCCACCAGACTCCTTGTTTGTTCTACATACCAGAGTGTCCATGAGGTGAAGCTCTGGATATAGCACTACTTAATCTACTCTGGAATCTTGGATGTGGGGCAAATCAGTACTGCTCCTGGGGGCCAAAGAGAGTTGGGCCACAGTATCCTTTTTCCAGAAGAGTTAACAGAATCACACCAGGTGGTGTGTTCGAGAGACAGCAGCTGGCGATTACTCAGTGAGCAAGCTGAGTTTAAAAGCACCTGGGCCCACTATGTGGGTCCAACCCCCAGTAGCCTGGTGAGCATCAGCAGACCAGAGTCATGACAGAGAGGAAGGACCATGAGACATCTGGCCAAGGAGGAGGGATGAGAATGTGACTATGTGGGTGGGGACCTGTATCTTTAAGTCTCTCTGGCAAGAGCCAGCTGAAGCCAATTATGTTACACAGAATCCTACCTAACACTGATCAGTCAGAATACAGACACTGAAGGAAGAAGCCCTCCATCAGATTCCTTGGTGCACCCACTAGGTGCTACAAGGGGTAAATAAAACACCAAGAATGAGCACGGAGCAGTGACTTGAGGAGACTGAAGGCAGGACTCAGTGACCGAGGAGTGCCATGGCAGAGAAGAGGGGAAGCTGAAGAGAAGAGAATTGCTGATGGGAGCCTCCTAGGAAGTGAATGAAGCTTCCTTCTCATTTATAAAGCATCTTATGGCCCTTGGACCAAGGGTGCAAGGGCAGGGCAGGGCATGGAGATAATTCTACCATGGCTGTCACCACAGGAGAGAGTAATAGAATTTGAGGGCCATTTCCTAGGTGATGTTCCCCAGCTGTGGGAGATACGTTGGCTTCTCTGCCTTTTCACTCCTGAACAGATTGTACTAAGGACTCCCCTCCATCTCAGCTGTGCCTACCATTCCAGGGGAGTGAGTCATTGAAATGCTTTATTTTTAGGAGTGAAATTCATCCCCTCCTCCAACATAATGTCAGAAATTTTAACAGAAGACACAGGCTGGAAGTCAGCATCCATACCCAAATCCAGAGTCAGGGAGCAAGCCCGCAGTACAGTCTACTGCAGCCTATGGCTGACATAGTGGCCCCAGCAATTTTACACAGCCTGTGTGGAGCAGTAGGGCCACATAATTAGAGCTCCCATGACTCCCCTCTGGACCACTTAAATCTCTTCCCTCAGAAGCTCCATTACATGAGGGTTCATGAGAGGCAGGGTGAATTTCAGCCAAATATGGCCAACATATGCATTTATTATAAGAAGGTACAAAAATACTGAAAGTATATGCCTAACACAATGAACAATAAAACATTTCACAATTATAGGGGGAAACCCTGGCCCTGTTGAACTGTATGGCACAACTCTTCTTGATTTCAGTGAGGTTAGGATTTTTTTTAGTGGATCAGGGACGATCCCTGATGCAATACCTACTGCAGCAATGGAGAGCTTCTCCTTGATTTTAGTGGTAGTTGGGTACTCCAGAAAAGTGAATACACTGACTCATAAGACAGAACACGAAAACAAGATCTAGAGATGGAACCTGGTTAGAAAAAAAAAGGCGCGCGCATGCGCGCGCGCGCACACACACACACACACACACACACACAGCAAAGGTGCAGGTCATGTTACTTTAGTACTTTAATAATTTTTTTTAAAAAGTACACTGTCCCTTAACTCCTCTTCCTATTGTTCAGGCGGCCCAGCCAGTCTATTTCCCCTTTCCTGACTTAATACTCATTCCACCCTGCATACAATATTTCATTGGAGAGAGATGGAAGGGAAATTTCAGGCTCTGGCCCAAAGATGACTGAAGTCAAGTGTCACTGACTTCAAAATTAGGCCATTTATACACACTTTTCTGGAGGTTTTCAGTTTGATGTTTCTGGAATGGAGCTATCAACTGAAGCCTACAGAACCCGTATTGGGGGCCATCTCAACATTTCAGCTGTCAAAGTCTTTATTAATTTAAGGGTTTGACTACCTCAATTTTGACCATCATGAAATTGTGAGTATTTAGTTAAATGCATCTCTATAACCTACTGAATTGTTTTTATCCAACCTTAGCATAGACTAGAACCTCAGAGTTATGAACACCAAAGTTAAGAAATGGCCAGTCAACTACAGACTTCATTTGGAATTGGAAGTATGCAATCTAGAAGCAGCAGACACAAAAAAGCAAATACAGTACAGTACTATGATAAATATAAACTACTAAAAAAATAAAGTGAAAGCAGCATTTTTCTTCTGCTTTGTAAAGTTTCAAAATTGTATTAAGCCAATGTTCACCTGTAAACTTTTGAAAGACAAACCATAATGTTTTGTACAGAGTTAAACATCATTTGTTCCTGAGGTGTTTGTAACTCTGAGGTTCGACTGTATTTTCAATGAGACTTAAAGATACAGCCGAATTAGAAAATAAAGATCAGAAGAATTAAAGTCTTGAGTGTTTAAACTTAGCATATACATTCTAAGCTGCGACAAACTTCCCCTGAAATATTGCACAGGTAAAGTGGATAGAAATATTTTGCGTGTTCATAAAATAGGTAATCTTATTTACTACTTATAAATTTTAAAATGTTGTTCTTCAAACTTGGCTTGAACTTTTGGTTTTAATGAAGCTACAAAACAAGCCAAGTTTGAACTATGGGAGCCCTATGCTGTTCTTGGCTGGAGGAGTAGAAATCCAGCATATCTACTGAAATCAGAGACGTTACTATAGATTTTTACTGACATAAATGGCAGATTCTCACTTTTGTGAATGTCATAACTTCAGTCCCTTGGAGAGGCTGCTCCTAATGAGACTAGGTATTGCAGACATCAATTTAAGTTTAGACAGGCTCCATCTGACAGGTGTCAATTTGCCATTTAAACTCTTCTCTCTACAACCATTATAAAAGTAGTAAGTCATCAGGAAGAGGAATGCTATTGTTACGTAGTCTAATAATATGCAATCCCTTTTCTGTTTGCAAAAGTTGCTATAGTGGAATCAATCTCAAGGGCAATACTAATATTGTAGATTTTAGGGATGTAGATTATTGGTATGTGGAGTAAACACACTTGCTCTTAACATCTAAAGACTTTAGTGCAAATATAATCAGGTCACCTAAGAAACTGAATTTGATGGTCTCATCTTCATATTGAAGGGAGATTTGTCCGTCAATAATTCAACAAAGTTATTCAAAACTGCCCTGTGTGGAGACCAAGGATAGTTTGCGTTGCTCTTACTTAAAATGGAAGTGCTTTGACTCAGTTGCTGTGGATTGAGTGGTTACAGCAAATCAATGACTACAGGAACTGTGTAGCACTGAGTGGCAGGCAGGCCTGGTTCTACAGCATGTACAGAAAAAAAAAAAAAAACTTGCTTAATTCTTCTGCATTGTATATCTGCCACTTGTCAATTACATTGATCCCCCACTTGTCTGTGGGCACCATATTGGCTTAAATTAAAGAGAAGTCTAATAATGTGATCAGTAGGTTAAATACTGAAATAACAGGACCCAAAATCTAGCTGGCTGTAGAAGAACATCTATACACTTACTGAGCTGAATTCAGACAAGTGGGCACTTGATAAAGACAATAAGTAAAAGAGATATTAAAGCAAATAAAGTTTGTTATTAATCATCTGGCATTTTTTTGCTTCTAGTCACCACTTCCCTGAATCAAGTGCCATCTGGGAAAAGGACATCCCAGATGAGGTGGGTTTTTGCCTTTTGTGAATACCTCAGAAAGATGTGTGGGTGGGAAATGAACCTGTCTCCATGAGCACCTATGTTCTGGCAAGCTAGGGTGTGAATCTACCCCTCATTATCCTGCCACAGACTATCTGTATGAAATCCAGTGTAAAGTTGAATTAACAGTTTGAGTCTGCTGTAAATTTTATAAGGAAAAAACACCACTTTACTGTGCCGAGATAAATTTTGCATTGACATCTTGTTCAATCCCTTTAATCTCAATAGGCATTGGCAGTATTAGAGCATGGTGAAATTTTTGGACCAACTCTCTTTTGGAGCAGGTATATAAAAAAAATAAAAATACAGAATTGGTGACACCATAACATTTTGTGAAGTGGTCAGTTTCACTGAATGACTTGTTTTCTCCTAAATAAAAACAATTTTGAAAAAATATAAAAATATTTTGTTTAAAAAATTTCAAACCAAAAATGTTTTTATTAAAAAATGATAGCTTCAAAATTTCCTTTAGAAAGCCCTTTCAAAATGCTCAAAGCTTAAATGAAATATTAGCTTAATCCAATCCAATATAAATATAAAAAGTGCTTTTTTGACCCTTTTCCAAAAAACTACTTGTTAATTCACCAAAAACTCATATGATTTTTTAAAACGTTAGCAATTTTGAAGTTAAAAAAAAAAATCATTTTGCCCAACTCTAGCATGAGTTAAAGATGGCTCAAAACTTCCCCCATTAGTCATACATTTATCATATCTATTACAGTAGCATCTTCAGACTCGTCTGAAATCATGACCCCATTGTGTTAGGCATTGCATAAACACATAATGAGACAGTCCTGGCCCCAAAGTGCTTACAGTATATACACACAACGAGTGAAAGGGGAAAAAGATGACAAATTGTTCAAAGTCACACAGCAGGTAAATGGCACAGTTAAAATTAGAACCCAGATCTCCCGACTCCTATGCCAATGGTCTCTTTATTGGATCACCGCCCACCCCACATACGGGGCATCTAATGATTTGATTCAGTGATCACAGATCTACAAAGAGATGTGACCAAATGTAAAGTGAAATGCATGCAGAAATTATAACACTTTCATATTCAGGGTGGGCTGAACAGGAAGGTAGGCACTGCCATTTGTACAGGATGCCAGTCCATTCAGAAGCAGATGTGTAGCAAAGATGCTTCAAATCAATTAGAGTCTGCTTTCCTTCTTCATGGATTGTACACAACGCAACAAGAAAAACTGCATCTTTTTATTTCTCTTTTAATGTATAAGTATGTACTTCCTACGTGCATACATCCACACAATACATACTCCCTGTGCGCATATATGTCAGGCAGCCTTAATAAAAAGGCAGAACTGGTAGCAAGTCTTTGATTAAGAAAGAATTCACCACTTCTTGGCCAATGTTGTCTTAGTTAAGAGATTTCCACTTAAGGAAAAGCAATGCCTTCTTCCTTCCTTCTCCATCCCAAAGAAGAGATAGGCCTGCATTCATTCTGTCCAAGTACTTCCCCTGGTCACTTAGGGTAGCTTTGAGAGACTGGCTACTAGGGATCAGTTTAACTCTCAGCGCCAATTCGCAGAGCAAGTCAGGAATTTTGACAAAACTCTGCTGGAAAATGCCAATTTGTCAAAAGACTGAAATTTTTCACAGACATGTAAACGCTTCAGTGAAACTACTGTCAAAAAGTTCTCATATCCAGGAAGGAATTTCTGGACAGTACAAGACACAAGAACAGTCAAAACTCAGTGCGTTCCTCTAGAATGTGAGGACAGATTCAGATCCCTGCTCTAAATCAGGCACATCAGAGCTTTGAACATGGTTCCACCCATTCTAAGGGCATGCCCTTACCATGTGCACATGCATGGAAAAATGTCAAAGATCTCATTTTTGTTCTGTATTGGTTTTGCACTTTGTTTTTGAGCCAACTTTTTCCCCACAAAATTGAATTCTTGTTTTCTGGCCAGCCCCATCAATTTGAGTCCAGCTGCCCATAGTAATTTTGAGCCCTCTGGCACCTTGGGAGTAGCCAGAGCACAGGACAGCTGTACCCTTCTCCCCTCCAATTCTCAGAATGTTCCTTGGAACATACACTGGAGGCACAGAGCAAGCAAAGGTACCCTGCATTCAGGGTACAATGAGGTCCACAGGACAACAGAGAATCAGATGCCAGAACTTAACACTACACCTTCAAAGGAGTCAGGCTTGGTTCTTCAGGCTTGGGGAGAAGCAAATCAGCATGATAGTAACAAAAAGCAATTTGAAACTGATTAAGTTTACAGAGGATCAAATCCCCATTGCTGTACTCACAAGAACAGCCCTACTGGCTTCAAAGGATAGTTAAAAGGTCTTTTATCAGAGTGACATGTGATCCACTAGATAACACACTGAAGAGATAGAAGAGAAAATAAAAGAGCCCTTTCTCCTCCTCCCCAACTCAGCAAGTGATTGTTTTTCTACTAGCTGGAAGGAAGTCTGATGAGTTCCATGAAGTTACTCAAGATTTATACCAGTGTAAGTGAATCAGATTTTGTTCCACCACATCCATTAACCTAATAAGTTATAAACATGTAAAAATTGATTTTTTAATGTGTTAGATTCCAGCTGGTAAAACCCCCAAACATTTTGCAGCTGAAGAAACGTACACATTTTAAAGAGGGAGTAGTTACTAAACATTTTTTCCCTTCTTGGGCACGCATGTCACTCTGAGAAAAAGCCTTTTCATTTTCTTCTTCTATGCTGTGCCATGGTCTAAACAATTTCCATACATACTAACATACAGCATCTGAACCCTAACCCATTCCACAGCTGTGTGAACATCAAAGGGAGAAATCCTTTTATATTAAACCCTTTCTTTAAAGAGCTGTTTCCCTTTTGACATAGATTGGGATACTTCTTTGCTTTGTGCTTGGACACCCTCCAATTGATTTAATTGATGATGCAACAAAGTCTACTCACCATTCAGTGCTCTCTCATTGCCAGACATGGCATAACAGCTCTCCTACTGGGCTAGATGGTTTCTCTGGTGCTGGGGTGGTTTCTTCACTCAGCCTTCCAGTCAGGCCATAGTCCAACTCTACCAGGGTCACAAATGTCTTTAACACAAAACAAATCCTTCTGCCCTCTCTGGGGCTCTTGTTTGCCTAGGAGCCCCTTTACTGGGTTGAGCAATCCTTTCAATGATCTCATGCAAACCCATTCCCCCTTTAGTTCTAAGTTTCAGCCCACAGCCCTGTACTGAAAAGTCAAGTCTGCACCTTTACATATAATGCAGTTTACACTGGGCCACTTCCTAGCCTGCCACTTAAATTCATCTCTCAGTCTCTCCCCAGCTTAATCAGAGCCCTTCCCAGGCCTGCCTGCTCTGAGCTTTCTACCTAACTCTTTCATACCAGCTCTGTTCCAATGTCTGCTTCATCATTCTCATGAGTTTCTCTCATTCTCAACTACAGCCACCTTCTGCTCTTTATGGGGAATTGCCTGATTCCCTTCAGATGAGGCCCATTGTGTAATCAGGTTGGCTTAATCCCAGGCTCTCCAGCCCACAAAACAAACCAGCCTGTTACAGACGGCAATGGGATGTCAAGCCTTGTAAATGAAACACGTCACTTCTTAAAGGTGTTCTCATACTGCTGGTCTCTTTGTCCAGGCATTACTGAGAACTTGGAGTACCTGAGTTAGGCCTTGTCTGTGGACCCTGTTATATTGTTTTAAATTTGGCCTGTGTTGGTGAACTAAGCCAATATAACCGGATGATGGGAAAATTGTCTTTCCTAGCCACTCCACCCATAATTAGTGTTTAAAGTGGCCTCAATTAGTGGAAGAGGCCTATCATAATTTGGGAGAAGCAGCTTTGATTGAATAGTGCTTAATGTGTTCCCCTCTGCCATCTGGCTTGGTTTAATTCTTTTTGTGGGGGAAGCAGGTATGTGACCCCTTTGTGTACATTCTGTCAATAAACAGATTATGATAAGAAAATACTCTGACTCCACATCACTAATTTTCATCCAAATGGAAACCATCTTCAAGTCCACAAATTTCAGCCGGAGGGGCAACAAGCATATAAGGAATAAAATCAGAAAGGAAAAGATACAAAATGAGTTGTGCACTGAACAAAAGACATAAAAGGTAATAAGAAAAGTTTCTTTAAATAAATTAGGAGCAAGAGAAAGATTAAAGAAAGTGTAGGTCTTCTACTTAGCAGGAAGGAGAGCTAATTGATAGTACCAAGAAGGGTGCATTGTTTTGATTCAGATACTCAACAAAATTAATATTAACAAGGCGGAAAGAATGCAAGCCAAAACTGGGAAAGAACAAGTTAAAGAATATTTAGATGTTAGATGTATTCAAGTCAGCAGAATGAGATGAAATTTATCGTGAGGTACTTAAAGAACTAGCTAGAGCAATTTTAGAACCATTAACAATTACCTTCAAAACCTTCTGGAAATCCCAGAGGACTGGAGAAAGATAAAGATTGTACCTATCTTTAAAATGGAGAACAAAGAGGACCCAGGGATTATAGACCAGTCAGTCTACCTTCAATACTTGGTAAGATACTAGAACAAATGATTAAACAATTTGTAAGCACCTAGAGGATAACAGAGTACGAAAGAATAGCCAGCATAGATTTGTCAAGAACTACCGGTAATCATTCCAAACCAACCTGATTTCCTTCTTCGATAGAGTTATTGGCCTAGCATATGGGGGGAAGCAGTAGATGTGATATATCTTGATTTTAGTAAGGCTTTTAATGGAGTCCCACATGACATTCTCATAAGCAAACAAGGGAAATGTGGTCTAGGTGAAATTATTATAAAGGTGGGTATACAAATGGTTTAAAAACAATACTCAAAGAGTAGGTATGAATACTGGGAGGATATATCTGGTAGGGTCCTGAAGGGATCAATCCTGGGTCTGATGCTATTCATTAATGACCTGGATAATAGAATGGAGAGTATGCTTATACCTTCTGCGGATGACACCTGTGGATATTGGATGCTTAGTGATCAGTGTGGATACCAGTGAGAAACGGTACACCTGATTTGCAGATCAATAAGGTTTAATGCACAATGTTTTTCATAAAGATACTAGTTAAATACAAAGCTTAAAATTAACGACACTCTTTCATACTCACGAAACCTGGAGAGCTAAGCAGTTGCTCAGACATCTGTATACGGGAATGGCTTTCTTCAGGGGCCCCTCCAGGAAATCAGTGGATTCTCAAGTCCAACCAGCATTACTGGTATCAGGCATTGATGGAGTGGGCCCCATTATCTAAGAGGTAACCTTTTATAGCTTTCTATGCAAACTTTAATCTCATTACCTATCTATGAATTATTATATATTCTATTACCTACATCTGGTTCTCACCCTTAACTAAATTCCATTCTCACCATAATAATTGGGGTTGTCAAAACAACATCTGATAATAAGAGAGGCGATAAACAAAATATGCAGAAATATGTCCCCCCAAGGCATTCACTGGTAACTTGTTCCTCCCATCAGCTGCAAGCATACATGCTATGTATTTCATCTTATATACTGTGGTATGCAGAAACTGAGATATCTGCAAGGTTACTCAGTATTTCTATTTGTCTCTGCCAACTGGAACATCAAGCTTTTGAGGCCAGAATGGTCAAGTAAAGCACTTAAGCTATGCTAGGCCCCAAAACAGTGGTCAAGCAATTCAAATTGCAGTGAACCTCCAACACCACCAAACTGAAAGGGGCTACAGGCACTTCAGAAGGTCAATATTAGAATTCAAAGCAATGTTGACAAATTAGAGAATTGGTCTGAAAGCTGCCAAATGAAATTCAATAAAGACAACTGCAAATATTTCACTTGTGAAAGAAAAAGCAAATGCGTAGGTACAATATGAGGAGTAACTGGCTGGAAAAGATCTGGGGATTATAGTGGGTCACAAATTCAACAGAAGTCAATGTGATGTAATTTTGAAAAAAGCTAATATTCTTACTGTATTAACAGAAGTGTCATATGTAAGACACAAGGAGATAATTGTCTCACTGTCGTGATGTTTCAGCAAGAGCAGTGGTTTTTAAACATGGGTCAGGACCCAGTACTGGGTCGCAGACCCTGGGGTAGTGGCCCCTTTCTGCACTGTGCCTGAAGCAGCCCCTCTCTGTGGTGTGCCTAGGGAACCCGTCCCGAGGTAAACTATGGAGGGGGGTCAGTCCAGGCAGCTTCTTTCCAGGCCATGCTTGGGGCCCCCACCCCTGCTGAAAGAAGCTGCCCGGAGCAGCTCCTTTCATCATTGGTGAGGGTCCCCAGGGACACCATGGAAAGAATCCACCCTGGGCTACTTTCTGTGGCATGCCCCTCCAGCTGTGGGGAGTTGGCATGGGGATTGGCAAAGGTCAGGCCTCAGGGCTGGGTCACAGGAATAATTTTCTTTTTTCAATTGGGTTCGGAGAAAAAAGTTTGTAAACCACTGAGCTACAGTACTGTGTCCAATTCTAGGTGTCACAATTTAGAAAAGATGAGATAAATTGGAGAGATTCCAGAGAAGAACAATACAAATGATTAAAGGGTTTAGAAAAACCTTAGCTCTGAGGGAAGGATAAAAACACTGGGGATGTTTAGCCTTGAGAAAAGAAGACTGAGGGAGGACTTGTTAATAATCTTCAAATATATTAACAGCTGCTGTAAAGAGGACAGTGATCAATTGTTCTCCATGTCCACTGAAGGTAAAATAAGAAGTAATGGGCTCAATCTATAAAAAAGGAAATTTTAGGTTAGATAGTAGCGAAAACTTTAAAACTATAATAAGGGTACTTAAAGTCTAGAACAGGGTTCCAAGGGAGGTTGTGGAATCTTCATCACTGGGGCTTTTTAAGAACAGGGTGGACAAATATCTGTGAGTGATGGTGTAGGTTGACTTAGTCCTGCCTTCGAAGCTCCTGAGGTCTTGTCCAGAATTACGTTTATATGAATCAAATCACATGATGTATTAATAGCTATGATTGCATAAATTAAAGTGAATTTTCTGCAAAAACATGCAGATTCTGAAGGTCTACTCCCACAACTGTTCATTGAAGACTATAGGCTAGCAATACTAGAATCAAATTCCAAAGAGGTAGCCGTGTTAGTCTAGTTCACCAAAACAAACAAGTAGTCTTGTGGTACTTTTAAAGACTAACAAATTTATTTATCACATGAGCTTTCATGGGAAAAAAATCCGACTTCATCAGATGCTTTGAAGATACAATACTAGTATGTGAATGTTCCTTAAGAAGACTCGGCTTTCTTTCTGCTCTGATATATTCTTCACTTTCTGGTCTCTAAAGTCCAGAAAATTTTATTTCCAGCTTATTCTGTGGAATAATAGTAGTAAATACTCTATACCACTAAGTGCCTTACAGGCAAGGATTTTAAAGCACTTTATACATAAATTTATTTTAATCTTAATCCATTCATGTTTGAGATGCTCAGGTGAAAGGTACATCATTACAATTCTAATTTTCATTACTTTGATTATTCTACAGATGGGCCTTGCACAGGTTCTCTGCTCTCAGCTGATTTCATCTTTGGTATCAAAAGAACATTTAAGAAAGCAAGGCTGTGGTAAAGGCACTGGACTGGATCTCAAGAGACCCAGGTTTACTAGTAGCTGCGCCACAGGTTTCCTTTGTGACCAGGCAAGTTTCTTCAGTTCCCCACCTGTAAATATGGGACTAGGTGTACTTCTGTTCTCTCATGTCTTGTTTTACAGACTGTAAGCACCTCAGACCATCTTATTGCATGTGTATGTGGACAGTATCATTAACTGAGAGATATACTTTTACATAATGGATCAAACTTATTCCAGGCTCCTGAATGACAATGTAGGCCATGAGACAGCAAACACTCAGGCCACAGGCCATTTACTTTAGGTCCCCTCTCTGACAGTGGCCAGAACTAGGTGCTTTAGATGAAGGTTCAAGAAACCACACAGATGGGGGATAAACTGGCCCATGAAGGTCCCTACTTACTAATAGTTAGAGATTGGTTTTAACCCTGAAGTAGGAGGAATTGTTCCTTTTAAGACTTTTTTTTTTTTTTTTTTTTTTTTTTTTTTTTTTTTTTTTTTTTTTT
>ML685821.1:11443060-11467992 GCA_007922175.1 Pelusios castaneus
TTTTTTTTTTTTTTTTTTTTTTTTTTTTTTTTTTTTTTTTTTTTTTTAGCATTAACTAATATTACTGGAGGATATTTTATTATCTATGTACAATGCAATTACACTTTGAATCTTAGTAAATCCTTGGCCTCAGTGACATCCTATGGCAATACGTTCCACAGTCTAATTACACATGAATGAAAAAGTATTTCCTTTTATTAATTTTGAATTTGCCACCTTTCAGTTTCATTGACTGACTCCCTCCCTGTACATTATGAGAGGATGAATTGTGCGGCTAAAGCCATGGACAGGACTCAGAAGATCTAGATTCTGTGCATGGTTCTGCCATTGACCTGCTGAATGACCTTTAATAGAGAGACAAAAAGTAACTTCTCTTAGCTTCCCTACCTGTAAAATGGGGCTAATGATACTGACATCCTTTGTAAAGCACTTTGCAATCTACTGATGACAGGTGCTATATAAGAGCTAGGTCTTATTATCTTTCCTATGCCATTCATTACTTTATACACATTTATACATTCATTTGTTCACCTTCCTTCTCACATAAACAATCCCAGTTTTTTCAATCTGGACTTAAATTTCCTCTAGAGATAGGTCTACTGCAGGGCTAGATTAACACAGGGACTATAGGGGCTGAAGCCCCGGGCTCTGGCCTAAAGGGAGGTCCCAGGCTCCAGCCCCTCTGGCCCCTGCGTTATCTGGCACCCCTGCCACTCTGCTCAGCCTGCCATAATACTGATGTTGGGTGGGGTGGCCTTGAAGACAGAGGCCAGGCTCTGGATGCTCCTGCCCCACCTCCAGGCTGGCTGGTCAGCCTCCAGGGGGTGGGGTGGGGTGGGCCAGCATGTGTTTGCTCCCTCCAGGGACAGATCAGCTGAACTGGGGCTGGGGGAGGGTGAGCTCTGGCCACAGGGCCCCACAGGCTGCTGTGGTGGATAGACAGTGCCGTAGGGGGCCCCACGGTAGTTGGGGGCCAGGGCCCAAGGCTAGGGAGTGCCACGGTGGTGGGCAGCCCAAGGTCCCCTAATCTGGCCTTGGTCTACTGAAGTTAAAGGACTACTCACATAAATAAGGTTAAGCATGTGTGTTAGTACTTGCTAAATTTGGGTCCTAATATGCATATCATCTGGTGGAAAGGTCTTTACAATAGTTTGTTGTTTTGATTTATATCAGAACTCTGAATATTTTCCTGATGTTTTTCTTATTTCTGTTAATAGAACTACCAAGAGATCTGAGTTCATGGAAAGGTCAAATATCACTAAAGGTGTACTGATATTATTAAAATCAGAAATTCCATTGCATATGGAGAAAACGTCTCCATAAAAGCCTGTGTATTTTACACACCCTAAGAGGTCCCATGGATAAATTAAGAGGTAGATTAATTCTGCTTTTAGTTCTTCCTTTCTGTCTGTTCATTCTTTGTTCCTTTCACACTTTTTGTCACTTGCTCTCGGGGCACTACCCGAAAGTGAGTGCTGAGGCCTTCAATAGAATATCTGTTCTGTATGTAAACATTTTACCTCATTCATAATCAAAAGAGCAGTGGCCTGAGCTGTCAGTCAAAGTCAAATGGGCCATGATTTATGATATTAGAGAAGGCACATGGGAAGATTTTGTCATTCTGGTAGCCTTGACTTTGACTTAGGAGTAGTGTGCCTAGGATGGATTTTAATTAGGGATTTATGCTCTCTTGGATGCATTTATTGGCCACATTGACTTTCCAGGTTAAAATCAGTCTTGATTACATTAAGAACATAGGAACAGCCGTACTGGGTCAGATGAATGGTCCATGTAGACCAATATCCTGTCTTCCAACTGTGGCCAATGCCAGGTGTTTCAGAGGAAATTACTAGAACGACTAATCATCAAGTGATCAATCCCAGTGGCCATTCCTAGCTTTTGGCAAACACCAATCCCTGCCTATCCTGGCTAATAGCTATTGATGGATTTATCCCCCAAGAACTTATCTAGTTCTTTTTTGAAACACGCCCCTCCCATTATAGTCTTGGCCTTAACATCCTCTGGCAAGGAGTTTCACGGGTTGACTGTCTATTGTGTGAAGAAATTCTTCCTTTTGTTCATTTTAAACCTAAACCTGCTATTTCTTGTGTTAGGAGGAGTAAATAACACTTTCTTAGTTATTTTCTCCACACCAGTCATGAATTTATAGACCTCTATCATATATCCCCTTAATCATCTATTTTTCAAGTTGAAAAGCCCAAGACTTATTACTGTCTCCTCATAGGGAATTTTTTCCATACCCCTAAACATTTTAGTTGTCCTTTTCTGTACCTTTTACAATTTCAATTTATCTTTTCTGAAATGAGGCAACTAAAGCTGCACGCGGTATTCAAGACGTGGGCATACCATGGATTCATAAAGAGGCAATATGATGTTCTCTGTCTTATTCTCTATCCCTTTCCTAATGATTCCCAACATTCTATTAGCTTTTTGACTATCCCTGCACAGAGGGTTGATGTTTTCAGAGAACTATCCACAATTATTCCAAGATCTCTTTCTTGAGTGGTACCAACTAATTTAGACCCCATCATTTTATACGTATCATTGGGATTATACTTTCAGTGTGCATTACTTTGCATTTATCAACACGGAATTTCATCGGCCATTTTGTTGCCCAGTCGCCTGAGTTTTGTGAAATCCCTTTGTAAGTCTCCGCAGACTACTTTGGACTTAACTGTTTTAAGTAACTCTGTCTCATCTGCAAATTTTGCCGCCTCACTGTTTATTTCCTTTTCCAGATCTTTTATAAGTGTGTTGAATAGTACTGGTACTGGTACAGACCCCTGGGGAACACCTCTATTGACCTCTCTCCATTCTGAAAACCAGCAATTTATTCCTACCCTTTGTTTCCTAACTTTTAATTAGTTACTGATGCTGGAGAGGACCTTTCCTCGTATCCCAAGAGGTCATTTCTGCAAATGAGCCAAAACGACCATTAATTATAAGAGTCTCCCAAAACTCTTTATTTTTGCTCATTGGTTTACGTCTAAAAAAATATCTTTATTTTGCAAGTTTTGCCATAGAAAAGCTCAGGAAGGTTTGAGAGAATTTCACCCAAACACACTAGTCATTATTCTTGAATTGCTTACACAGGGATCTAAGAACTTTCCAATACAGAAGGCGGCTAAGTGGATTTATGTTGAAAAGATATTCTCAGCTTGCTCCAAAAGTCATTGTACCTGCTCTTACTCAGGGTAGTCAGAACAGGGGACACTGCAGGAGAAGGAAGAGATATGGTCTACGTGAAGCAGCAGTTACAGATATCCTGAACTAGACAAATGATGCAAAGAACCCATAGCTAGCCTGTGAACTTAATCCTGCTTCTAGGCTACTTTAAATTACATCTAAGCGTTCTTATAAACACAGAAGCAGGCAGGCCCCAGTCAACAACATCAGTATTCAGTATAAGAAGGGATATGTTCCATAGCCATAAAGTGACAACTCCACACCCAGTTATTTGTGGGACTAGAGTGGAGGAGTCCATAAAAGTGCCCATTAGGGAATACAACCCCATAGCAATACAGCTCAAGGGATCAGCAAACAGTTAATCATGTGCGGCTGCCCACGGATACACTATTTGCCTTGGAACCCACTTGTTTTGAAATTGTGTTGGGCTGGGGGCAGATGCTGGGATGTTCCCAACATAAAAATAAATAAATGACAGTGATTTTGGATAAGAGAATCCTTCAGGCATCCAGAGAATGAACGGGTATTGGCAAAATTCCTAATGACTTCATTTGGAGCAAGATTGGGCCTTCAGAAGAGAAATGACTCAGAAGGTTAGACACTTTCTAAAATCATCTCCCCTCCCAGCAGGTTCATAGCCCACTTGCTTTGTCTTTTGGGGTGGGGTGCGTGTGTGTGTGTGTGTGGGGGGTCTTCCCATTTTCCTCTTTCATGTAATTTTTGGAGTTTCCTACTTCAGCTGAATGGTATGACAAGCTGAGGCTACATTTTTTGTTGCTGGCAAAACAGTTTAAGATATTATACTCCACGAACCAATCAAAGCAGAGGGTGTGTAACAGCCAATCAGCGTGTAGACTGGATTTGTAGATTTCCAGTCCCATTAGAGAAATAACGAATCTCTGTGCTCTGGGTGGCTATTAAAGATGTCAGAGGACTGGGATTCACATACAATACAGCTGCAAAATAACTGTGTAGTAACTATGCAAATCAGAACCAGGGAACTGGATACATGGGAAAAGACCTCAGGTTATATTTCAATATCTGAAAAGCAACACTGCACCCTGATTGGCTGAGACTATTCCATTTTAGTGCAATCGTAGTTATCCCCCCTCCTTTGTTTAGTTTAATTGTTTAGTTAATTTAATTAAAGTTGTAATTTAGCTAAAGTAAAGACATGATGACTATTACTTCCAAGAAGTTTATTAAATAGTAGTTGCCGCCCAGTCATCTCACTACAAAACTGTAAAGGAAAACAGAGCTAAGGAAAATACCATATCCAATTACATGTATAGGAGAGGATCTGAGGAGCAGTAAAATTTATTATTGGCTCTGATCTAACTTGTTTGGTTAGATTAAGAACAAAGTAGTAGTTAAAATTTCCCTGGACCTTTGTTGAGATCACATTGTTATGATGGGGGGTGTTGCAGACTACCGCCAGATGTGCCTTTGATATATAGGCAAGTACAGACCTTGTTGAGGCTCATGGGTGTACTAGCCACTCTTCATTCAGGATAAACGTAAGGTGTAATTAAGGAGTAAGACAATAGAAGTCCATTACCCAAGGAAGTAGGCCACATCCAAAGCTAAACAGAAGCTAAGCTATTTGGGCCGATGGGGCTGTTTGAAAATGTGGGTGCCACAAGCAGACAGGACCAGAAAAGCCAGGAAATGACCAGAGAAGCACTGGAAGTGTGTGGCCTTGAGAGAAAGTAGAGAAAGAGAAAGGATTTTGGGGGGGGCAGCATGCTAAATGGAAAGAGGATGGAATGGTGAGCGAGGGAACTGCCTGTGCCTGCTCCGTCTGGGAAATAGGTCTTTGTGTACATTCTTTGTAAACAAACAGGACTGCATCCAACCAATACCTGACTCCACCATCAATTTCTCCAGGGCTTTTTTGTGATGGTACTCAGGGGTACGGAGTACCAGCACCTTCCTTTCATAGTGATGCAGCCCCGGCTCCTGCTGCCACCAGCAGCGGCCCCAGGTCCCTGGCCGAGTGCCAGCACCTTTTTTTTGGTTATAAAAAAAGCACTGAATTTCTCCCCTCTAATGGAAACAACTGGCACATCTGCAAATACTGGTTATCTGCTTGGGCCAGAAGGGCAATAATATACTGTGCATTTAAATAAAGAGCCCCAAAGCCCTGGTTACACTTGCAGTGAGATTTCTTTTACAGAGCTCTTTAAAACATACATTAATTAATTGTTACTCTTTGTATTGTGGTAGTGCATAGGAGCCCTATTCATGAACTAGGACCCCGGGGTGCTACTGTTTGAACACTGAACTTAGTGAGAACAAGGAGCTTAGTGAGATTTTAAAAAATTGTAATCAAATGTGGACATCCTGAGGTTCCCTTGAGTAGCAGATTGATGGAATGACCAGGGCCAGCCTTAAATAGAATAGCCTCTGAAGGAATCAATGAACTCCAGCAAGTAGAGTACATGCCAGCATTTGACTGTTGGGGGTCAGAGCCTTAGTGGATTTAAATCGCCATAGTGCCTTTGAAGTCCATGAGGCTAAACTAATTTACATTAGCTAAGAATATGATCCTTGGTCTTTAATTTTAGAATTCAGTATATAGAACTATATTGTTATGATGCAGCCACCCACCATTCAATATATTTCTGTAAGATGGCAACTGTGCCTGTGTTTATTTTTCTTTTATCTCACTTTCTCATGCCACAATGGCTCTTTTTCTTTCCCCTGTATTTACTTCTCCTTCACTCTCATTTCTCCTTCTCTGCTTTTTTCCTTTATTACCTCTGTACTCCAGGATATTTGTACAATACTAACTCTTACCTGCACGTAATCTGTTACAAAGTAATTTTTTAAAAGTGCTAAAAGTCATTTTTTAATTCATTATTAGAAATGTAGGGAAAAAACCTAATCAAGAAAATGTTACCAGCTGCTCATGCTTCTATCCCTCCCAAATCATTTCTATTTAAAATAAATAAATACATTTGGCAGGAAACTAGACCTCTCCATAATCTAATTGCTTTTGGTAGTTTAAAATTGAACATAGATAACAGATGAGGTACTGAACTTCGGAAAGGGCAACTGCACATATGCATCACAAGGATTTTGCAAAGAAGTTTCATATTTTTTTCTTTTTTTAATTATTATTTTTGTTCGTAAGTAGCTATTTACAGGACAGATTTTTTGGCTCTAAAACCACTACTGTTTATTAGGCATACAACATGCCTTGTGGGACAAATGGATACCAATTATCAGATAGGTTGGAACTTTTTAAACTGAAATTGTTTTTTCCACCTTCCCAGAACAGTTTCACTATAAATCAGTTTGCAAAATGCTCATTAAAATACACTAGCCTGTAGAGAAAAACCTGTCTCCAGTGAAGTCAATGGGAGTTTTGCTGCTGACTTCAGTGAAGCCAGGATTTCACCCACTTTTTCCAAAGAGGATTATAACTGATAAAAGTTATTATAATAGTTCATTATTACTAAGCAGATATACATCACCTACATCTTCTTGGGAAGGAAATGTGGCCTAATGGCTAGTGCACAGGACATTTTTTCCCCTGACTTTGCCACTGGCCTGGTGGGTGACCTTGGGCAAGTCACCAAAGCACTCTGTGACTCAGTTTCCCTAGTTGTAAAAGGAGGATATTGCCCTCTTTTGTAAAGTGATTTGAGATCTTCTGATTACAAGCACTGTACAAAAACTAGGTATTACTATGACAGCTAAACATCCCAAAGAGCCTCTTCTAGTTGCTCATCCCCAAAGGGGGGGGAACCCCAACTTTCATTCCACACATACAGAGTTATACAAAGCTGTTATTGGTAAAAGCTAGAATAAGTTGGATCATGTACTGTTGCAGTCTCCACTGGTATCCCTCCACAATCTCCTTATTGTGCTCACTGGACTTCTCAGTTTGTCCCTGTCCATGGTGGTTCTTTGGTTCAGTGTCCCCCTTGCGGGGCCTCTGCGTGCACACATGGCTGGTCTACTTGCTTGCAGGGAAGAACCGCTCCCCCCACCTATATCCTGAATGGGGCTTATATCCCCACTACATGTTCTCCTGCAAGACAGTGGCATGACCCCCTTGATTTCCAGGGTCCAGGATCACATCTTACCTGAATTACAATTTGCACACAGCCTGGATTGAGATCCTGGGTGGTTGTCCTGCATCCTGCCCTGACAGCTGTGCAGAATTCTCCACCCATTTGTCTAGAGTGTTCAGTGCTCTCTGCCTGTGTGGAGCAAGACAGTTTTGGCTGCTGTGTTCCTCTAGTACATGTGGGCTCTAGCCTCCATGCTTGATTTTCATTGTCCCTAATTCCCACTACTGTACTTTCTTTGACACCAGCAGTTATGGCCGGTATGTCAGCCTTACCCTTCTTGCCTTTTGTATCAAAGGGGTCAGGTTATTTAAGCATTGTTTCTAGCCTTTGTACAATTTCCTCCATTTGACACAGGGATTTTGCCTCTCGTTAGCTAATTCCGTTTCCTCAGTTCAGATTGAATTGTTAGGGCTTGAGCCTGTGTTGTCAGCTCCCATTTGCCAGGGCAGGTTCTAGCTCAGTGGTTACTACTCTTCTTGGCTCCAGGGCCACAGAGCTCATTTTTACAATCCTAAAGGGCCATCAGCCTCTACCAGCAGGCTCCCCTTCCCCTCTTCACTACCTCCTCACTCATTTCCTGCCTCCCTGGCTGCAGCAGGGAAACCACACCCATTCTGTAGCCCTGTGTGCCTCATATGGGCCTGGACAGTAGCTCCCTTCTGCAGCCAGAGAGATGCAAGATCAGCTGCAGCAAGGACCCAGGCAATGTTCCCTCTAAGGTTTGGCGGCCTGTGTGCAAAATTTTCAAGCCGTGTGCAAAACTTTTTCTGAATAAAATTTTTGTGTAAACTCACACGACAGAAATTATAGGCATTAATTGAAGTTAAAGTAATTGTAAATAGAATTAATTAATTGTGTTTAATTGAATTTGAATGAATTTTGAATTGAAATTTAATTTTTAGAAAGGTTTTTATTTAAAATTAATTTTTTAAAAGTTTCTTTAAAAAAAGGAAGGAAGGAAGGAAGAGAGAAAAAGGAAAGAAGAGAAAAAGAAAAAAGAAGAAAAGAAAAAGGAAAGAAGAGAAAAAGAAAAAAGAAAGAAAGAAAAAAGAAGGAAAGCAAAGACAGAAAGACAGAAAGACAGAAAGAAAGAAAGAAAGAAAGAAAGAAAGAAAGAAAGAAAGAAAGAAAGGCAGGGCGCTGGCGGGGGAGGACCCAACCGCGGCCCTGGGAAGCCGCCGGTGGGGCGGAGCATATCCCAGCCCCGGAGGCTGATCCCGGCCCCGTGCTGGGAAGTTGAGGCGGTCGGCGGGTGGGAGCCCGCTGCGGCCACAGCCACCCCGCTGCCCCGGCCGCGTGGGGCAGGCAGGCAGGCCCGCGCTCCTGACCCTAGCCCGAGCCTGCCTGTCCCACCCTGGGGGCGGGGAGGGCCAGCCCAGAGGCCGGGCGCAGGCCGGGTGTGCCGCGGCAGAGCCGCTGCCCCGGGGGTTGGAGGAAGCGGCAGGGGCTGCCGGGCTGTGCGGGGGTCCCTCACTGCTGCGCGGGGGGTGCGACGGGCCGTGCACCCGCGCAGCTTAAAGGGAACACTGGACCCAGGCATTGTGCTTTGCTCTCTGACAGAGCCAGGGAGGGGAGCTCTGATTTCCCTTCTTCCCTCTGGCTCCAGCAAGGACCCCCTGCACCTACGGATTCATCTGTCACCCAGGAGGAGTACTTTGCCATGCTCTTGCTACAGCCAGGGGCAGGGAAGCACTGAGCTCCCATCCTCTGACTGCAGCAAGGAGCCTGTACTGGTCTTTTAGCTTCCTGGAAATGTGCTCCACCTGGATCCTTAGGCAGCAGCTCCCTTCTACAACCAGCAGGAGGGGAGCCGAGGGCCACTTTGAAAGTCTTTGAGGGATGTTTTTGGCCCCCAGGCCACAGACTGGGAACCACTGCTCTAGCTTTTGATACTTCACAGACCAAGATCCATAGTAAACTAATTTTTAAAATATTTTGGTGTGTTGTGTTCGACTGAGGGCATATTCTGCACTGGAGTGGATATCTGGTTTATTTCATGCTGAGATACTGTTATTGGCAAGTTTGTATTTCTGAATTTTCTGGCATTTGTTGCCTTTTTAAAAGAGGTTTTTAATTGTATTTGATTAAGTATGGAGGAGTTTTAAAAGATAAATATTATCTTTATTATTATGAACTAGGGTTAAAATTGATACCTGTGCAGAGAGTCAGCACAAGGCTTATGCAAGGCCTCTGTTGTGTAAACTCTACTTCGAGGATTTCATTGGTGCCCAGGCTTTGCTCTGGCCCTGAATGCAGGGCAATTTTCACCCTGTGCAGGAAGCTAATAGGTCTTTACTTGCTCATTGACAGCTTGATCCTGTGACATGCAGAGGACACTGAACCCAACCCAGCACAGCGCAGAAGCACAGGTTTAAGTTTAAGCATGTGAATAATCCCACTGAAGTTGCTTCCTTGAAGTGCCACATGTGCTAAACGGCTTTGAGAGATCAAGCTCAGCTTGCTCACCATCTTGCAAGATCAAACCTTGATTTAGAAAAGGGTTGATTTTATTTTTTTCCTATTAACAAATGCTCCATCCCCCCTATTGTATCAGGCAGGAACCCATTTCCAAGCCATATTGTCCTTTTAGTATAGCAAATTTGTTCCAGCCAGTCCCAATTTTTGTATATTTCAATCTTTGTCTATTTTTGCTAAGACCTACACCAGGGGTTGGCAACCTTTGCCGGCCCCTGTGCCAGCCCTGCCCACCGCACCTTTAGCAGGTACCGGGGGGGGCCAAATGGGGGCGGGGCCAGGCTTCCAGTGCCCTGCCAGCCAGGACCTGGGCCAGCATCCCCCAGCGGGTGGCCCCTGGTTTCCGGCCCCAGGGCTGGCTCCTGTCCACAGGGGCGGCCCACAGCTGAGGGCCCCTGCTGGATGGCAGGAGCGGAGCGGGTCATGTCGCCCCTCCCCGGCTGGCCGAGAGCCGTGCCGCTGCAGCAAAGCTGGCCCCGGCATGGCCGGCAGGAGGGCAGGTTGGCTTGGCCCACCCAGAGCCGCCGCTGCTGGCGGAAGCCGAGGCCAGGAACCGGAGGCTGCCCGCTGGCAGCAACGGCTCCAGCCGGGCCGACCCGCCTCTTGCTGGCCATGGCCGGGGCCGGTTCTGCCCTGCCAGCAATGGCGCGGCTCTGGGCGGGCAGGGCGACGCGACCCGCTCTGCTCCCCTCCTGCAGTCCAGCAGGGGGCGGGGCCAGCAGGGGCCCTCAGCCGCGGGGGCCAGCGGGGGGAGCCTGAGTGGTGCCGTGCGCCGCTCAGTCTCGGCCCGCGTGCCAGATGTGGCACGCGAGCCGGGGGTTGCCAACCCCTGACCTACACACTTGATCTTGGAGCTTCAGTACAGCCAAAATGCCTCCTGATCCCTACAGGGTGAAGCTACAAACTTAATTTATCATGTGAGGAAAATAGAAAAGTCAAATCTTTGAGGGCATATGGGTTCTATATTGATCTTAATACATGAAACAGATGGATAAACATTCTCATTAATTTATATTTTGTGGTGTACATTTAAGTAAGTTTGTTATAGGATTAGTTTCTGAAATAACAATTTAATGGCTTTGAGATCATGGCAGCTCCTTGTTCTTTTTCTGTTCAGTATGGTCCAAGCCTGCAAAGGCTTAAGATGGTGTCACGTTCCAAAGGGGTAGCCACCTTAGTCTAGTTCAGCAAAACAAACAAGGAGTCCTGTGGCACTTTTGAAGACTAAACAAATATATTTATCGCATGAGTTTGGATAGAAACCCACTTTAAAAGTGCCACAGGACTCCTTGTTTGTTAAGCTGGTGTGTAATTTTAATTCATTTGATTTCTTTGAGACTAGTCACATATGTAGAATTAAGCACACACAAGTCTTTCAGGAAGTCCTATGGGCTTCATTTAAATTCCACTGATGACTTCAATAAGCTTTGGAGCAGGCCCCATTTCATTTCTCACTTATAGTGTGGCAGCCTTTGTAGTAAGAAGGCTCATTGAGATGGGGCACTGGACTGGGACTTCTCAGACTTGGGTTCAACTCCTACCTCAGCCTCAGACATCCTGCATGACCTTGGGCATGTCACATGATCTCTCTGTGTCTCAATTCTCTATCTGGAAAATCACGACAATACTATCCCATACCACACAGGGTGCTGACGGCGTAATATGCAACAATTGTGAGGCACACATTACCATTTAGAAGGTAAATAAGAGGTGGTCACTAGCTATATTGCAACACATATATAGAATTTACGTTATTTGTTGGACTATAAGCTCAATCCTGTAAACCTTTACCTAGCTGAGCAACGTCAGTAGCGCTGTGAACATAAGTAAAGGCTACGTGCATGAGTAAGGGATTTCAGGACAAGGCCTTATGGTTATAATTATTGTATTATACTCAAATCTATAAAGATGCTGTCTGAACTAAGAAAAACATTGAGTCCAACAAAATGGAAATTACTTCTGTAGAGCATGAAATCCAGCTGTGGGTCTGCAGAATTTTTTAAGGCTCAATCCTGCTTCCAGTTAAGTCACTGGCAACTCTCTGCCAATGGGAGCAGAAGATTCAGTTACTTCTAGTCCATCATTGTGCATGTGCTGTTAAGAAATGGTAATACAGAATTGTTAGCCACCCACACATAGGTCGGAAATAAGCAGCAAGCTGCCACAACAAACCAATAGAATTGATTCACTCAAGAACAGGCAAACCCAAAATGGATTTTTTAAAAAGAAGAAATCTGTGCCTGATTCTCTAAAGTCAGTGTGACAGTCCCTCAAAGCAGTCTTGAAGTCTTCCCTTACTCTGGCAAAACTCTCAGTGATGTCAATGAGCAACCCACCATAAAAACCAATGGCTAGTCAACACTGAAAAGTTACACTGGCATAGTTATGCCTCTGAGGGATGCGAAAAATCCACACCCCTGAGAGACATATTTCAGGTGACCTAATGCTCGGCAAAGACAGCACTAGGTTGATGGAAGAATTCTTCCATTGACCCACCTACCACCTCTTGAGAAGGTGGATTTACTACAGTGACATGAGAATTCCTCCCATCACTGTAGTATCTAAAACATGGAAGTGTTACAGCTGCAGTGGTACCACTGTAGCACTTTAAATGTAGACCGGGGTGGACAAAATTGGCTCACAGCTAGGCACCAGCAATTTTACTTGTGGTCACCAGAGGGCACTCCTCCATTACATTTCTGCAGTGAAGCTAGATGACAGGCTACTAAAACTGGTTGCCATGGAAACCAGAAGAAGAGGTTGCTTACCTGTAACTTCTGTTCTTTGAGATGCGTGTCCCTGTGGGTGCTCCACATCAGGTGACATCGCGTCCCGCGGCGAAGAGCGGAGTCTTCCTAGCAGTAGTGCTGGAGGGGGCTGCACGCGCCGGCCACAGCTCGCGACCGTTGGTGCCTGCCTGGCGCGCACAGCCCCCTCTCCCCTCAGTTCCTTTTCCAACGCAGAGCAAAGGTAAGTACTCCGAAGTAGAGGGGAAGGAGGGGGGGTAGTGGAGCACCCACAGGGACACGCATCTCGAAGAACAGAAGTTACAGGTAAGCAACCTCTTCTTCTTCTTCGAGCGATGTCCCTGTGTGTGCTCCACATCAGGTGACTCTGTAGCCGTTATCCCCCACGGAGGAGGGACTTCGGTGTACAGAGGACAGAACCGCTGATCCCACTCTAGCATCGTCGCATGAGGCCTTATCAATGGCGTAATGGGTAGCGAAAGTGTGCGGCGAGGACCACGTGGCTGCCTTGCATATATCTGGGAGCGCTATGTTAGTGAGAAAGGCTGTTGTAGCTGCCATCGCATGTGTGGAATGGGCCCTGACCCCGTCTGGGGGTTGCTTTCTATTTATTTCGTAAGAAGTGTGAATACAGTCCTTTATCCACTTTGAGAGTCTTTGATTAGAGATTGACTGTCCTTTGCATCTTTCTGCAAAGGAGACAAATAGTCTGTTCGACTTCCTAAATGTTTTTGTTCTTTCTAGGTAGAAGGATAGTGCTCGGCGAACGTCCAGTGTATGGAGAACTGACTCATGACGGGTGTTGTGAGGCTTCGGATAGAAGGTAGGTAAGTGTATTGGTTCATTTATGTGAAATTGTGTGACTATCTTGGGTAGGAATCGGGGGTGGGGACATAGTGTGACTTTATCCTTCTGGAAGACTGTATATGGAGGATCAGTCATGAGAGCGTTAATTTCCCCAACTCTTCTTGCCGAGGTAATGGCAACTAAAAAGGCTACCTTCATTGACAAGTAGTATTCAGAACAGGATGCCATGGGTTCAAATGGGTGTTTCATAAGTGTATTAAGGACCATGTTAAGGTCCCAAGCAGGGGGAGGGGGGCGGATGTCGGGAAACAACCTCTGAATGACCATTAGAAAACGTTTAATTATAGGATTACCGAGGATTGATGAGTCATTAAGATGGTCATGGAATACTGAAATGGCTGCTAAATGAACTTTTAGGGAGCTAATAGCGAGCCCAGCAAGCTTCAGCTCTAAGATGTAATCCAGAACCTGTGGGACTAAAGCCGACGACGGTGCAATATTGGCACACCCACACCAACCTTGGAATCTGCGCCATTTGAGCAGGTAAGTCTTTCTTGTGCTTATTTTTCTGCTATTCAGTAGTATGTGTTTCACAGGCTCTGAACACTGCAATTCGTCGTGAGTGAACCATCTAGGAGCCAAGCCGTGAGATGAAGTTTCTTGATCTCCGGGTGATGAGAATGGCCGAGATTCTGGGTTAATAGATCCGGTGTTGGACGTAAAGGTATCGGTTTGCGTCGCGATAGAGCGAGGAGGTCTGCAAACCACGGCTGCCTTGGCCAAGCTGGCGCTATCAGTATAACAAGTGCTTGGTCTATCCTTATCTTCTGGAGAACTTTGGGAATTAGGGGAATCGGGGGAAAGGCGTACAAGAGATATTGGGACCACGTGATGAAGAAGGCGTCGCCCATTGATTTGGGTCCTATGCTTGCTCTGGAACAGAAACGGTGGCACTTCCGATTGAGGTGGGTTGCGAAGAGGTCGATCACCGGGTCTCCCCATTGGATAAATATGTTCTTTATTTCTTTGTCGTCGATCTCCCACTCGTGAGTCAGAGGGAAGGTTTTGCTTAGGATATCTGCTGTCACGTTCTGTTTCCCTGGAAGGTAGGCTGCGGAGATGGTGACACTGTGTCGAATGCACCAGTTCCATAGGTTGACCGCTTCTGCACACAGGGAGGATGACCTCGCTCCTCCTTGACGATTTACATAGAACATGCATGCCATGTTGTCTGTCATTACCCTTATTGGGTTGTTGCGTATGACTGGCAGAAAATGTTTGCAAGCATAACGGATTGCTCTTAGTTCCAGAACATTTATATGAAGGGTGGATTCGGCCTTTGACCAGAGGCCTTGAATGGTTGCATGGCCTATATGAGCGCCCCATCCTACTAGGGAGGCATCTGTAGTTAGCATTATGGTTGGTTGAGGTGGAAGGAACAGAATTCCTGACAAGACGCTTACAGGTCTGGTCCACCATAGAAGGGAGTCCCTTATATGCCCTGGAACCGATACTCTTTTGTTTAGGCTGTGGAACTTTGGTTTGTACACCGTTGCCAACCAGTGTTGTAGTGCTCGCATGTGGAGTCTGGCATTTGGGACCACAGACGTGGAAGCAGCCATGTGTCCCAGGAGCTGTAACACTGTGCGAGTAGTGACAAGAGGGCCATTCTGTAGGGTGGTAATTAGATTTTGTAATGTAGTGAATCTTTGTGGAGGCAAGGACGCAATGCCTGACACAGAGTTCAGAAGGGCCCCTATGAAAATGATTTGTCTGGTGGGGTCCATTGTTGATTTTTCTGTGTTTATGCATAGACCCAGCTGTTTGAATAGAGTAACAGTTAGAGTGGTGGCATGGATGGTCGCTTCTTTTGTTTGGCCTGCTATCAAGCAGTCGTCCAGGCAGGGAAAGATCTTTATTCCCTGAGTCCTGAGGAAGGTGATTGGAACTGCCAACAGCTTGGAGAAGGTCCGAGGCGCTGTTGAGAGTCCGAAGGGCATCACCTTGTACTGATAATGAAGATTGCCTACCACGAAACGCAGGAACCGTCTGTGAGAGGGATGGATGGTGACATGAAAATATGCATCTTTTAGGTCGAGGGATGAGAACCATTCTCCTTGATGCAGCATAGGAATTATCTTGTTTAAAGTGACCACCTTGAACTTCTGTCTTTTGACCTGCCTGTTTAACGATCTGAGATCTAAGATTGGTCTCCATCTGCCTGACTTCTTCTGAACGATGAAATAGCGGGAGTAAAAATTCTTGCCCCTGTGTTGGCTTGGAATGGGTTCTATTGCTCCCACTCTCAGGAGTTGCTTGATCTCTTGATGGAGGGCTTGTACGTGAGTGGTGTCCCTGAAAAGGGACGGGGAAGGGAAATGTGGAAGTGGGCGGGAAGTGAATGGTATGCAGTAACCCTTGGTCACGATTTCCAGAGCCCACCTGTCTGATGTGATGATTGACCAGGCAGGGAGAAATGGTTTCAGGCAGAACTCGAAGTTCAGAGGAGGTTGGTCTGATGCTGCATGCAAAATGGGAAGTCTCAAGCCCTCGACCAAGACCTCAAAATTGCTGCTTTTGGGGCTGAGGCTGAGTATTCGAGGATGATTGGGGTTGCTGTCTCCTCCTGTATCCTCTGTGACGTCCTCTCAGTGAGGTATCATGATGCCTCTGCTAGTTTTGAGGTTGAAAGTAGGGATGATATCTGCGAGTAAAAGTTTGAAATCTCGTTTGTTTCTTTCGATAGGTAGGAGTGTAGATTCCTAGGGTTCGCAGCGTAGCCCTAGAGTCTTTCATGGCATGCATTGCTGCATCCGTTTTCTCAGAAAAAAGATTTACCTTTTCAAAGGGCAAATCCTCAATCTTAGACTGAAGGTCTTTGGGCAAGGCAGCGGACTGGAGCCAGGAAGCTCTTCTCATAACAATGGAGGTGGCTAATGCTCTCGCTGCCGTGTCAGCTATATCCAATGACGCCTGGAGCGAGGTCCTCGCTACAAGTTGACCTTCATTCATCAAAGATTTCTGCTGTTCCCTTCTACTATCCGCTTGGATGTCTGAGACTTGTGCCAATTTTTCAAAGAGCAGGTGAGTATAATTTGATAGTAGGGCAGAATAGTTGGCAATTCTCATTAGCAACGTGGCAGAAGAATACACTTTTTGGCTGAGGAAGTCGAGACGCCTCAGATCCTTCTCCTGAGGGGTGGCTTTAAAATTGTGTTGTTTTCCCCTCTGATTGGCTGCATCCATGACTAGCGAATTCACTGGGGGGTGAGTGAATAAAAATTCCATCCCTTTTGCCGGAATAAACCATTTCCTATCGTTTCTCTTATTTGTTGCTGATACCGAAGCAGGATTTTGCCAAATTGTATTGGCTGGTTCCATCAAAGCTGAATCCATGGGTATCGCTATTTTTGAGGGTCCTGAGGTATGCAAGATCTTGAGGAGTTTATGTTGGGATTCGGTGACCTCCTCTAATGGGATCTCCAGCTCCTTTGTTACTCTTTTGAATAAGTCATTAAATTGTTTGGCATCATCACTAGAAGATGCCATGGACGGTATAACCGCTTCCTCTGAGAGGGGGTTAAGATTATGTGAATGGGACATGTTGTCCACAATTGAGATTGAGCATGGTGGAATTGAAGAACGCTCCGAAAGAGTAGATAAAGAAGGGCTGGGAGACCTTTGTGGTGAGCGCAAATGATGATGGTGATGATGACGGTTCTGGAAGGACCTGTGATGAGAGTGTCTAGCCCGGCATGGGGAGCGATGGTTGTGCCTGGTAGAAAAACTATGGTGAGAAGCGGTGTGACTGCAGCAGGAGGATGAGTGCCTTGCTTCTCTGGAATCTGCCCTTGAGCGTCTATGGACGAGTCTATATGGAGGAGATCTGCTCCTGGATCTACAGTCGTAGGATTGATATGAAAGACTGTGGTCCGAGTCAGGTGAATCAGGATCGGGCCCCGAATGGCCAGCTAGGGAATGAGGAGGGGAGATATGTTTCTCCTTTCTGCTCCTCTTTCGCGGTGCCGAGGCTGAAACCAGGGTCGGCACCGGAGCCGGATGAGACTGTGCTGCCACGGAGTGGGAGCGTGGAGCTGGGGACAGCTGATCAAGCGGCGGCGGTGGCACCGCGCTGTCAAGTGGAGCCGTGGACGGTGCTGGGGCCACGCGGTCCGAGGCATTTGGGGCCGCTCTATCCGGGGCCATAATTGATGGGGAGGTCGAGCGCCTACCCCTAACCCTCAGCTGATCGGAGGAGGGTTTTTCAGTTCTCGGCTTGTCCGCCGGTCTAGTGCCCAAGGAACCTGAAGCCTTAGGGGCACGCTTTTTGGGGGACCTTCTCGATGGGTAGCGTCCCCTTCTCGAGATGTTTGTCCCAGCTAATGAAGCCGGTGTTGAGGAAGAGGTCCCAAGGGTCTTGTCTGCCCCAGTTGAGCCGGTAGTGAGAGACTTTTCTAACAAAAACATTTTCAGCCGAAGATCCCGCTCCTTTCTGGCTCTTGCACTGAGCTTGCAGCAGTGGGAGCACTTCTGGGGAACATGAGAGTCCCCTAGACACCGGACACATTCCGAGTGTCCATCTGAGGCGGAGAAGGGATCATTACAAGAGGCACACCTCTTGAACCCCGGAGAGGAAGGCATTTTAAATGGGGTCAAGCCGGCGGCGTTTAAAGAGCCGGCCGGTCTGAAGCCGGCTTGCGGCGCTTGTTTTTTTTTTTTTTTTTGTTAAATAGACGAAAGAAATGATTAAAGAAAGCTAATGATGAATGAAAGTCTTCTTTTTCTTGTTTTGTCTTTCAGATTAAGTCTGTGGAAGGAAGAAAGAGAGCTCCGTCTTCACCCGAGGGCGGTTGAAAAGGAACTGAGGGGAGAGGGGGCTGCGCGCGCCAGGCAGGCACCAACGGTCGCGAGCTGTGGCCGGCGCGTGCAGCCCCCTCCAGCACTACTGCTAGGAAGACTCCGCTCTTCGCCGCGGGACGCGATGTCACCTGATGTGGAGCACCCACAGGGACATCGCTCGAAGAAGAAATACATTTCTCAAGGCCTGGTGTAGACATAGCCTTAAACACTTCGCACCTAATTTTAGGCCTTTTGAAGTCATTGCTACAACTCCAATTTATTCAATAGCTTTGAATCAGGCCTTAAATTTATCAAGAAGATGGGTATCTTAGCAATAGATCCATGATCTGTAGGCAAGATTTGACTTTAGACTATTGAGGGGTGTATTCACCTCTTTAAAGTAATTCTTTGTATTTCCCATAAGGCATTCTGGCTGGTTTACACTGCAGCGAGATTTCGGCGGCAGTCGAAGGGAGATGTGCAAAGTAATTAAAATACCTTATGTATCTCCCTCCAACTGCCTACCGCCTACTCATCTCATGGTCTTCAGTGCGCTGAGTTGAAGTTCCGTTTGGTCTTACTATACCGGCTTCCTGATCGGCTGAGCGGGTCTTCAGTCAATTCAGAAGATCACTGATGGTGGCAAATGCACCACCATCAGATCGAAGACGCGCCCCTAGATTTGAAGATGTGGGTTTATACAGAAATCATGTTACATTTTCAAATGTCCATGGAAAACTTACAATGGTTAGATAGCTGGTGCTCTGAAACGCCTGCTTGTCATGTTGACCAATGCTGTCTCATTGTTTCCTTATACTGTCCTGTCTGTCTGTATCCCATCCTTCTGTTATCTTGTCTTAGACTGGAAGCTCATTGGGGCAGGGAGCATTTTTTGTTCTGTTTGTACAGTGCCCATGGCCTGGGCCTTCTAAAGGCTAAAATAAATTACAAATAACAAACCCTCCTCTCTTTATGAAAAATTCCCTTTGGGGGTGAAACTTTCTAGACTTGATTTCATCCTAAAGGGGAACGTTAATTAAGACAGTCTGAAGGAAATCCATCCTCTTTTTTAAGTAACAAGAGGGTGAAAAAAAGAGACATTTTTCCTATTGCAAAGAATTTGTCACATTCCCAACGCTGCTCTCCCCAGAAATACAATCCTTACCATGACATTCATGGGATTGCAGAGCAGATGAAAAAATTATTTTGGAAAACAGGCAAACGTAAAATTTAAGACACAATTAAGAGCTAGTGTTATAGAAAAGAAATGAAACCAGACACAAGGAAACTGTACACAGCTGGGTCAGGAAGTCTCATGCATATATATTAGAACACTTCAATAAAATTATGTTCTTTGCACAAATCGAAATTTTTGATTGTGCGTGTTATGCAAAGGGAGCTATTGCCCACAAAATAAACTGCAGACCTATAATAAGGTCTTTAATGAGGCTGGATCACTGGGCCAAGCCATCTTTAAAGGGTCCCTACTGTATAATCCCATTAGTTAAAGACCTGACATCTCATTTCTTTAATGTGTCTTCATGCTTTAACTCCTTTTAAGTATTATGAAAAATCCATCTGCTTATTAAAGCAACAATTTAACATGAGCAGTTAAGCTTGAAAACAGGAGGAAATTTGGATTGCTGATTTCATTTAGCACAGTTTGTTCAATGTGATATTTGTGAGAAGAAATACCACTCCAAAAAGCATATTTTATGTTCCAGCTAACTGAAATGATCCTCAATCTTCTTATCTTTTTTTACCCAAAATGAACCCTCTTCCAATGTGTTCTTCAAACACTGCAACCTCAAAAGGAACACAATGAATCTGCTCTGGCTTTTTTTCTAAATGCTCTGTAACTAGTTAATAAAACAAATAGCACTTTGTACCTCTTTAAAGCCTAGCATCTGAAGATCAGAAATCACTCCACAAACTTTGAGAGTGTGATATTTCCAACTTCAAACATTCAAAACTCATAAGTGAGGGCTCCCAAAAACTAGCCTAAAAATCATGAAAATTTAAAAATTATCTTTCCTTGGGTTCCTTTTTCTTAGCCTTCTGGTTTTTGAGTCTTTAAGCTATACTCAGGTTACATTCTTCAAGTTTTCTCTTCAAAACTACTAGCAATTATGAAGACCAGAAACTTACTGAGTTTTTAAATGAAAACAGATTATCATGTAAATCAAATGACTCCAGAAGCTGGGGCTTTAAGTAAAACATCAAATATTGTGATGAAATCACCAGAGTTGGCAGTTTGCTGAGTGTGACTCCACTCTGACTGAAGTTAATCAAAAACTCTCCTTGGATTCAGTAGGATAGTTAGGCCAATATAAAGTCCCTAATCCCTTGCTCAAATTAGGCTCTTAAATCCATATTTAGATAGCTAAATAGATGGACTGATTTGTAATAGTGCCAAGCAGCAGTAAGTTCCCGATATCTAGGAAAATCCTAAGCGCCTGTCTTGGAAGATCTTAATTAATGTGTTAGTGTCTACACTGCAATGTAAACTCAGGGTGAACAGAACTCAAATTAGCAGACACTGGGTTTGTTAAGCTAGGGCTTGAGGATCTACATTCACGTGTAATCCCAGGTTGGAAATTGTTGATCCCTGGGTCCCAATCTGGGGCTTCAGTGTCTGGACAGCATTATACAGGCCTCTGTCCAACCACCCACATTCCAGACTTCCTAGCGCCCTCCCAAAATGTGGCTGTTACAGCTCTCTCTTTGTGTTGCAGTGTGGGAAAAATTTTGTCCAACAAATTTGGCTGTTCAGAGGACCAAGCAAGTTGGCCTGTGGGATTCTTTTGATGGACTCCCAGAGCATAAATTCAGTGGAGCTGTGTCTACACCACAACACAGCTTGAATCCTGGGCCCTGGCTTAATTCATGCTCAGACCCTCTATCCCTGTGGGGTCCTGGGATCCTGGATCTGAGCCATGTGTGCATGTGTGTGTAGAAAGAAGGGAGCTTAGGTTTTAAGCCTGATTGTGAATCTTGGGCTTACATTAGAGGGAACACATACCCTTTAAGGCCCAGCCTCACTGAATGGGGGGACTGTTTGGGGAATCCCTGCTCCTGAAGCCAGAGGGGCTGGGAAAAACACACACCACAACAGCTGCTGCTGCACTTCTGGGAAGGAGGTCAAATGCATTTTCCTGAGTGGGGCCAACTCAGCTGGTTGGTGCAGCACAGTGATTCCCCTTATTTATGGTGGCTAGTGCATCTGTGTTCTCTTTGGACTCTGTCTAGTCTGGGAAAAGGTGCCATGTCATAGTATGTGTTAACTAACAGGGAGGAAAACATGACTGAACCCTCAGTGTAGACAAGGATTTATAGGTTTAAAATCTTGGGCTGATGGGCTAAATGAATCTTTATCCTGCCCAGCCTAATTATCTAATTACTTCCATCAGCTTTCTGTGGGGAACTAGGTATGTACACTGCTCTTTATACCTGTGCTACGGAGCTTGCAGTGCATGTACTCTACATACGGAGCAGTGCGGACAACCCCTCAGTGGAACTCAGGTTCCTAGGCTATGTCTACACTTGTTAATTTAAGTCGACTTAGCATGTCCCCACTCAAAAATTAAGTTGATTTAAAGGGGACCCTGCCAAATCGACTTAGAGCGTCCACACTGGACGCCTAAGTTAACTTGTAGGGGCTAGGTGGACCTGGGACAGGTGCACGGTGGCAGGGGGGGCACCCCTTGCCAAGTGCCAGGGGGCTCAGCCATACCCCATTGTACCTGGGTACAATGGGGGCTGAGCCTGACAGGGACACTGGCAAGGCATAGGAGCGGGGTGGGCATGCCAGGTTCTGGCTGTGCCAGACACCCTAGCAGCGAGGGCAGTGGGGGAACCCTGAAGCCCTTTAAGTCAACTTAAGGCTACTCTGCGTCCACACTGGCTAAGTCGACTTAATAAAGTCGACTTAGCCAGCAAAGTCTACTTAAAAGTAGGTTTTATAAAGTCGACTTTATTTTTCCTTAAGTTGACAAACTGCTGCTTAAGTTGACTTAAGGAAAATGTAGTGTGGACGCAGATTAAATTAAGCCGACTTAAGCAAGCTTAAATCGACTTAATCTGTAAGTGTAGACGCACCCTAAGTACTTGAGTCATTTTTGAAAATGGGGACTTAGGCTCAGGAGTCATTCAGGATATAGCTACACTCAAATCAGACGTGTGATTGCCGCACATGTAGACATACCCAAACTAGCTCTAATGTAGCCCACCCGAGGGACAGGAAAATGTACAAAGGAACAAGCCCATCCAAGTCCCTTTTGGGTGAGCAAGCTACTCTGAAATCCTTCACTGCTATTGGTATTTGTGCTAGTTAGATTAAAGGTAGTGCAGAGTAGACACACCCAGTGGTGCTCCTGACGATTGTATCCAAAAAGGTAAAATAGGGATTATTGGAAAATGAGTCCCTCCCCTTTTCCTCTCCCCATCTCTCTCTCTCTCTCACACACACACACAACTTCCATTAAATTAATGCCATTGCCTAATCTTGTAGCTTCATCACAAAAAGTGTAAGAAAGAAAGAAAGAAAGAAAGAAAGAACAAATAGGCTAGACTTCCACTGACATTTGGTCTCACTTCTACACAAATAGGCTGACACACCATACACACCCATTTCACTAGCTCTCCTATTGTTCCCTTTGCATTTTTATAATGTAACATTCCCACACCCATGATTTACTAAATGGGATCACCAGAAAAATTAATGTGGGTGTGGGCAGAAGGAGAAATGGTTAATGTTGTTCCTACAGTCCTTGAGTAGGAAAAACTCACTTAACTGGAGTTATCCTGAAAAACTTGTCATAAATCTATAATTTTATAATTGAAAGACACCACAAAAACTTACTGAGTGCATAGGACAGCTGCCATCTTGAGAAGCACGGTGGATATTGAACAGGAGGTTTGTAGAGCTTTTAGCTCTGTCTCCTCTATATAAAATCACACTCTCTTTGGGTTAGCACAATGAGGGACTTGGAATAAACTCACCAGAGGGTAGTTTTGGAAGGGAAGCATGGGAGTCCTTTGCTTAGTAGAACACATGCAGGTGCTCAGAGCTCTATATGTAGAAACAGAATGACATTGAAAATAGTTCAGTTGTTCTTTACAGGGAATTAAAATTGTGTGTGTGTGTGTGTGTGTGTGTGTGTGTGTGTGTGTGTGTGTGTGTGTGTGTGTGAGAGAGAGAGAGAGAGAGAGAAAAGAGTGGGCACAGCCTGTCTTAGACATGCATAACATGCAGTTACACCATCATATCCTAATACCCTGCATTTTTGTACTACATAAATTGCTTGTTGTCTGCCTTCCTGATAATCCTGTACCTCCTACTGGATTCTGCGAATTGTAAGGTCAGCTCCGTGTAAGATGTTTCTAAAGGACATTTTAAAAGATAAAGTGAATGATGCATTCATCTGTATATTTAGACATTTAAGTACATAAGTAGTTCAACTGGCTTTCATGGGATCTCTCACATTTTAAAGTTAAGCCCACGCTTTAGTGCATCATTGAATTGGGACCATTATTTGTCCATTTCATTGCAGGGAAGTGTTCTAGTTGTATGTATGGTCATCCACAGCTGTGAGGTTTCTGTTCTTCATGGTTTCCAAAGTAATTTTTAAATATGTTGTCATTGTTAGCCTAATTTTACTCTCAGAGCACTGGAATCATTTCATTTGCATGGAAAGACATTTGATAACACCTTTTTATCTGCTCTGTTAAAATATAACAGGGTTCAATACAACCCATCTTCATCTATTTCTATACAGCTGTGGGGAAACAGTCAAATGGCCATAAGCCTATATCTCCTAGATGTATATATGTCCTAGATGACTAATGAAACTGTTATAAATTTGGCAAGAACCACATGAGTCAAGGAGCGCAGGGACATTAAGGACCAAGGTTTGCATTGACCACTAGATGGCTTTATGTAGTAAACCTAGCCTTGCAGTGCAGAGTGAATTTAGGAAATGTTGCTGCAATTATTTTTAGTTTCCTGTGGAGTTAACAAGAGGACACAAGCTTTAGTTAGCTTTACCTTTCCAATACAAGGTAATTGCATCATGTCACATACAGTAGTTACATAGACGTTGTAGGAGAGACACACAACATCTATATGCTTCCCAGTTAGCACATCTATAGGTTCATCCTCAAAAATTTGTTACAACAGCCTCCAGCCTGCAACGATCTATGCACAGAGAGATAGGCATCCACTTCCTGCTTCCACTACATTTAAATATCCAACTCTTTCTCTCTATTCCAATAGCCTAAATACAAGCCCATGTCATGTTCCCCATCTCCCTTGATTACTGCCATTTTCTCTACTCTGATTCCTATATTGCTGTGGTGTTGTTCAATCAAACTAAAGCTGTTGGAATTAACTTTCTCACAGGACGACATGACACAGTAGTGAAAACCCCAGCACCTGCTGACATCTGCCCTATGCTACTGTTCCCATTGGAGTTAGCAATGATGAAAATATTTCAGAAAAACCTTGAGAAGGAGAAGGCCACAAAGAAAGAAGCCAGTGGGGGAAACTGAGGCAGTGAATGCAGAAAGGATAGATTACAACAGCAACAGTACAGTGCTTGCTGTATAAGGCTATGTCTACACTTGTAAATTTAGGTCGACTTTAGCTAAGTCGACTTAACTAAGACGACTTTGTTAAGTCAACTTAGCATGCCTACACCTAAATTTTAAGTCGACTTAGGGAGGACCTTACAAAGTTGACCTAGAGCGGCCACACTGGATGCCTAGGTAGACTTCT
>ML685821.1:11468092-11490139 GCA_007922175.1 Pelusios castaneus
GAGTCCTGGAGAGCCTTAAGTCGACTCTAAGTCGACTTAGGGCTACTCCAGGTCTACACTGGCTTAAGTCGACTTTAGAAAGTTGACTTAAGCCTAAAGTCAAATTAAAAGGAGGTTTAATAAAGTCGACTTAATTTTCATTAAGTCGACTTTATTTTCCTTAAGTTGACTTAAGCAGTTTGCTTAAGTCGACTTAAGGAAAGTGTAGTGTAGATGCAGAGTAAATTAAGTCGACTTAAGCAAGCTTAAGTCGACTTAATTTACAAGTGTAGACGCACCCTAAGTGATTTCTTCTTGATATTTAATGTTAGCCCTTAGCTCATTTCAGTGATCAGTGAAGTACTGCAGACACCATCCTACAGTTTTATTTGTTTGTCTTTAAAATCCTGTGGGACAGAGAGTACTTTTTGTTTTCATCTTGGCCCCACCAAAGTGCATCATCATTTTTAAACAAATAATAAAGATAACTGTAGGGAAAAAACATTCTGAAGTACGTCCAATACAATGCCTTGGAAAACCTGTTGGAGAGTCACTGCTAATCAGTAGGGCATGAAGAGGGAAGTCAGAGAGGATAAGAAAATTGTTTAGAAGTTTTGTATCAGTCTTCATCACAGAACATGGTACCCCAGGATTGGAGGGTGGGGTGGGACGCAAAGTCCTACATTCTATACTCTCATTGGGATGTTGACATACTAGATCCTCAGCTAGTTTCATTTGTTGCAGTGCAGTTGTGTCTGTTTACATCAGCTGAGGATCTGACACAATGGGACTATCACCTGAAGAGACAGAGCAGGGACTGGCAGATTCAGCCCTGTTGAGACAGAAGTGCTGAACCAAGTGTTCATGGAACAACTTGAGAAGTTAAACAGCAATAAATCAGCACCACTGGATGGCTTTTATTCAAGAGTTTTCAAGGAGCTAAACAACAAAACAGCTGAGATACCAATAAAGACATGCTGTCTGTCACTGAAAAAAGCTTCTGTCCTAGTGGAAGGCCAACATCAAGGCCATCTTTTAAAGGCAATGACAGAGAAAAATACAAAGTTCTAAGTCTGATCCAGGGAAAGAACAGTGGCTTTTAGGTGCAAGTCCAGTGGATGTTCTTTGAAAGAAAACCCCTTCATTTGTTCAGCATCCCAGTATGGGGGAACCTCTCTGGCACAACTTGCAGGCCTGCCTCGATATGATATCAGGGGAAAATAGTAGAGAATGTCACTGCAAAAAGCACCTAAATGAATATAATGGGATGGGGGGAAAACTAACAAATGTTTGTAAGGGTAAACCACCCTTTAACCTGCTAGATTTATTTACCAACTAACCTATTAATTTCTTCAAAGGAGGCCTAGTGCATTACATTTACTTACACTTTCAGATAACTTTTAATAAGTACCCTCAAAAACATCTGTTATAGATCCTTAGTATATCTGTAGTGTCAGAGGTAAAGTGTTCTGACAGATTAAAACAGAGGGAAACTATAGGCAGCAAAGAGAAGAAAAAAGTGACATTGGTCAGCTAATTTATTCAATCGCAATGTCACAGTACCTGCTAATAGACAATCAACAGCTTTCTGCCAATGATCTACACTATGTGTGCCAATGATGTACAGTATGGCTCCTGCACTGTCAAAGAACTCCCGTATTTAGCTTCTGCAGCATAACTGTGATCTAGTACTTATTGTCCTTAGTAGTAATTATTATGGTTTTAGAACACTGCTTTTGACTTCTATCTCCCTGTAGGCTGGTTGGCGCTGGCCTGGGGCATTCAGGCCCTTCCTTGGGCCCAGGCTCCAAGGGAGGTCACAGTTCTGACGGATCTAGCCCCGGACAAAACCAGCTGTTGCAAACAGTCTCTTGGGATCGGCTCTGGTCAGTGTGCCAATGGTTGGTTTACTGGCTAGGCTAGGCTGCATTGGTACACACAAGAGAAAGTTGCCCCAGGGCCCCTAGGCGGGGCGAGGTAGACACAAGAGTCAGTAGCTCTCAGTCTGAGAAGCACAACCAGCTCACGTGGGGCAGGAACGCTGCTCGAATTCCCCAAGCGGCTCCGGCAGGAAGGGTCAAGCACTCCGTGTGGTTGGGAAAAAAGGGGGGAACGGGGATGCAGGCCGACCCAACTCCACTACGTCTCAGCCTAGGGCCCTGGCAGTGGCAGAGTGGTCTGCCACTGCGTCAGTGGGGCTGCAGCTGCAACGCGGCAACACAGGTTGGCTCTGCTACCAGCTGCATGGTAGCCAGCTGTCCCTGGGCCACTTCCTCCCACCCTGAGCCTGGGTACCTTGGTCCAAAGGGGGCTCTTCAGGGTCCACTGGGTAGACCACCCATGGGATCCTGACTAGGCCCTCCATGTCCATGAGAAGCAGATCCAGGAATTTCTCTGGTCCGTCCACAGAGGGCAGCTCCTCCAGGTCATAGGGCCCTTCCACCGCTGGTTGTTCCTTCTGGGGGCTGGGGTCCTCAGCAGATGGGAGCTCCTCTAGGTCGCAGGGGCCCAGCAGCTCCTCAGGGTCATCAGCAGGGAGAGGCACTGGGTCAGGATTGCGGCATACTCAGGGATGTTTCCCCCAGTCCTCAGTCTCGGCTATCCATTCCCAGTCGTTGAGCAACCCGTTGGACCTTCTAGCGGGTGGGATGGTGGCGGCCTCCTGGAAGGGGCCTGGCTTCATCTGCCTTGCCGCCTACAGGAAGGCACATCCTTCCCTGTGGCAGCTCAGCCCCTACTGAGCTGCCTGGCTGGGGTTTTATACTTCCTCTTCCTGTTTGGGCTCCGCCCCTCTGCTTCCGGGGCCAGGGTCCTACAATTCCCGAGTTCATCCAGGAGAGGCATTCAGACCCTTCCTTGGGCCCAGTCTCCGAGGAAGGACACAGCTCTTTGCTACACTCCCATTTTCCATGTCCCTGGTGTTCTTGCACTTACTGTTTTATCACTGATGGTTTCAGGAAGCTGAAATAAATAAACAAGTTTCATCCATCTATTAATTAGGAGTGCTGAAGATTTCTCAGTAGTGTGCTGTTTTTCAAGAACATAATGAGCAATTAGCTAGATATTTACAAACAGATCATCATTCTTATGAAGAACAGAAGGTTTTTCATTATTTGAACAAGACTTTTTGCTAAAACTCTGATATGTTACAGTGGTAATCTCATACTAGGATTTCTAAAACTGTTGAAGTGAAATGATATGGGGCCTGACATTCAGTTAAACTATATGCCACCATTTGATTGTTTAATGACCTAAAGAACCATAACAGTATTTATTTCATGTTTTGAAGCTCTAGAGATGTATAAACTGATGTATGCTTGAACTTTAGTGCATGGGTAATAGTGGAACATTCTAACCTAAAAACTTAGATTTTTTTATGTATGTATTTTTTGCAAACATATCAAAGGCACTAGCCTTTAATGAAAGTAAGATGGCCCCATTCAAACAATATTATATATATATTTTAATTAGCGTATGTGGAGAAAAGTAATTTCATTATGTGAAAGCTTATGATCTTCCCAAATTTGGTTTCATTGGCTATGTCTACACTTGTTAAATTAAGTCAACTTTGTTAAGTCGACTTAACAAAGTTGACTTTAAGTCGACCTTGTTAAGTCGACTTAACGCATCTACACAAAATAGTTAGGTCGACCTTGTTAAGTTGACTTAGAGCGTCTACACTAGACGCTTAAGTCAACTGCATAGGTCAACGGAGAGCCACAGCTCCTAAGGGAGCCAGGGCTCCCGGGAAGAAGGGAGCCACATGGGGCTCCCCAGCTTGGGCTGCAGTGGCGAGGAAAATCTGCACCACCCTGGCCGTGGTTCCAGCGGTGAGGGATTCCCCCACTGCCCCGGCCGGGGCTGCAGCCGCGCGGGGGATTCCCTTCCTGCTGGAGCCCTGGCTGGGGAGCCCTGCACGTCTCCCTTCTCCCCGGGACCGTGGCTTCCCGGCAAAAAAGGAACCGCGGCTCCCTTCTTGCCAGGAAGCCGTGGGTCCCAGGGAGAAGGGAGCAGGGGCCCAGGGATAAGGGAGCCGTGCGTGGCTCCCTTCTGCCAGGGAGCCACGCGGGGCTCCCTTGTCCCCCCACCGTAGGTCGACTTATGGAATAGTCAACTTAGGGCATCCACACTGGCTTTAAATTGACTTAAAACTAGGTGTTTTTAGGTTGACTTAAGTTTTTATTAAGTTGATTTAAGGAAGCCCTTACGTTGACTTAATAAAAGCCCAGTGTGGACGTGGCTTTGTTTCGGTTGACTTAAGCCTCCTTAAATTGACCTAAACTGCCAGTGTAGACGTACCCATTCTGATTCAGAAAGAAAACCCAAACTTTTAAAATTCTCCATGAAGGGAATTGAACCCAATTTGGTGTAGTCTATCTGACAGACTTTTTCAGTATAATGGACCCCGGGAATCCTGGGGTCCTGAATTCAAAGGCAGTGTTTTATTAAAGAGCCCTTTTGTACACGGTATATAAGGTATCTATATTCTGTAATCAACTCATCCCTCAATCTTCTTTCTGATAAACTAAACACTTTGTGATTTTTAACTCTTTTACTGGAAAGTAATTTTTCCAGACCTCAAATCATTTCTGTGGCTCTTTTCTGAATCCCCTCCAATTTTAACAGCCTTTAAAAATGTGGATCCTAGAACTGGAAGGAGTATTCCAGTAGTGGGCTCACCAATGATGCATGCCATGCACAGAGGTAAAAATTACTTCTTTATTTCTGCTCCCGAACAGACCTGGCTGGAATTCCTCAAAAGAAACTAAGTTTCATCAGAAAACTCTGAAACACTTTGTTTCCATGAATCTATTAGAGATTCAACAAAACTTTTGAGAATCCAGGCAGTTTTCCACTGGAAACTGCCAGTGTTCCAGGGTCAACAGCTCTGTGGCAGGGAGTCTGTCAGCCCCAGAAGCTGGAAGGCTTCCCACTCCACCTCAACCAATGTTTTAATTCTGAAAACCCAGAATTTCTTGAGTTTCAGTCAGCTCTATTCCCTTCTTTATACATTAAAGAATCCTGTTTCACCACATCACCACACTGGAAGTGCATGTTGAGTTGCTTGTCCACTATGACTCCTAAATGCTTTTCAAAGTAACTACAGTACAGGACACAGTCTACAGTTCTGTAGGTATCTCCTGCATTCTTTGTTCCAAGAGACATCACTTTGTATGTGGCTCTATTGAAACGCAGTCTTCAGGCATTCCTCAAGTAGTCCCAGACTTATTAAAAATTAACATCAGCAGGCCAGAGATGTCCTGAGCAAACTGTTTTAGGACTCTTGGGTAAAAAGGTTTACCAAAGCTTGTGATTTAAAGTGTTTATCCTTAGTAGAAATTACCTAACATCCTCTTGGTAGGCTAATGGACTAGACAGAACATCATCATCCTCATATGATGTGAGTGCATCATCCTGCTTTTTGCCAAATATAGAAGAAAAATATTTACTGAACATTTCTGCATTTTCTGCATCATTGTTAAGAAAGTTACCCTCTCTGTCTACATAACAGGCCTAAGATCCATTGTGAGGGTTTCTTTACTTTAAAGTTTCCATTGACTAGAAGGAGGCAGGACTGGGCCTCTAAGGAACAGTTATACCACAGGGAGTGTCTGTATAATCTTATTTATCTTGTCCTGCCTACATCCCTCAACCCTGATTCGAAAGGACCACCTCCAGACCTCAAAAAATAGATAGCCTCACATAAAGACCAATAACGTCAATGGACTCTCTTTGATGTCAATGGGCTTTGGAACTGGCCCACAACTTACTCTCGAGGCCTATTCATATCTTGAATTTTCCACTTAGATTGATAACAGTGCCAATTAGTATTAATTGTAGTGGTGAGCTTTTTTATATGCAGTAGAGAAGAAATTATTACTATAAAATTAATGCCCCCAAGTAGGGAGCAATATGTATTATTTTTATTGTGGTGATACCCAGCAGCTCCAGTCAAGGATGAGGATGAGGATCCCCACTAGGAGCTGTACAAATCCAGAATATAATCTCCTTATTCCAAAGACCTTATTAAGGACACCGTCAACCAGAAGTATATCCAGATCCAGCAAAAAATTTATGCATCTGCTTAATTTTAGTTTAATTGAACTTAATAATGTGCAGAAATGCTTTGCTAGATCAGGGCCTATATCATCACTAACGCCAAGCTAAAATAAGATTCAAATGCTAAACCAGGAAATGCAATACCTTTGGTCAGGAGCCATAAATTAAGAGTTTTTGTAAATTCCTATATAGTAAGACACTATTATAGTACAGCAAAATGAAGGGGAGGAAGAATTAGCCAAAGGAAAGGCCAAAACACAATAGTCAAAGCCCCTATATAACACACAACCAAAGGAAAACAATCCCTGCATAGCCCAAGGCGATGGTTTCTACAAGAAAGTTACTACACAGTTGAAATGCATCAAATGAAATAAAAGTAAGTAACTACTCCGTCTTATAAAAAGAAGTGGCAGAGCTACAGGATTAGCAGGAGATGTTTTAAATTTAGGAGTGAGAGTGGGGTTTGGCAAGTGATTATCTACAGAGCAGTTTAATAATTCAGAGAACAGAGACACCAATTATTGGGCCTTGTCAAACTGGTAGGAAGGATTCCGATTGGTGGAAAGTATCCACCTGTCACTGAATTGCTATTAAAAGCAACATGAATATTTTGTAACTGTGATTAAATGCAAATGCTTCATATCTGTTTTTGGAAACAAAGCTGTTTTCATTTTCCCCCACTCTAGTTATTTCGACTTAGCATGTATTTATAATGAAAATAGATGCCAAAATGAACAAACCTTTTCTTTTAATAGACAGCTTTGTACTGTTGTTTTATTTAAGTGGTGCTGACACTGCTGTGGAACATCATGAAGCTGATCTATTCAGGTACCTGAAGAAATATGTTCATGAAGAGCAGACTTCTGTTTTCGAGCTGTTGTCTTTCCCAATCTGCTCTCATGTAGCTGATGCACACTAGGCAGAGGCTGTAATCTCAGCCCCTTTCCAGGGATTTGGCTTTTATTAACACAGTAATTAACGAGGGATAACAAAGTTCGGCTCAGATTTCCTCCTCTGGCTTGGCTGCTTCTAAGGTTTCTCCCTGAAGACTTATCAACCCATGCCCTAGATTTTCTCTATCTACAAAGCCACTCTCACGTTTCTTATATCAAAGTGGGGCAAAGCCTCGGCCTGTGAGCAGCATTCCTGATTCCCCAGCAGCATCATGACTTGCTAACAGGGTGATGTATTTCAGGCAACACTGATGACCTATTACAAGGTTTTGGTGTAGTTCTAAGGAGGAATCATGGTCTTGTTGATGAATCAGGAATGGGATTAGGAGTCCAGATTCTGTTCCTGAGTCAGCCACATTCTTCAAATATGACCTCGGACAGTCATTTAAGCCAAACAATGCCATGGTTGTTTAGCATCTGTGAAAAATCAAGCCAGTTATTTAAGCGTGTAAATACACATCCATAGTATTTCCAATTCTTGTGAGTTTCTTCTAAGCATCGTGACATTTTCATGGTTCTCTTAAAACTCCAGCTCCTGGAATTGTGTGATTATGAACCAACTCTCAGTTTCGTTTACCAAAAGATAAAGATTTTAGTCCTTGAGCTTCCAAAGAAGAGCTTGAAAATATGAATCTAATGGCTCAAACAAAAAAAAAAAAAACCCAGAAGGCAAATAAAATAAGAACTCAACAGTTACTGTTTTTAAAAATCTTGTGATTTATGTCAATCTCTTGATTATTTTTAGAAGCCTGACTCATGATTTTTAAATGGTTGGGGTTGGCAATATGGCATTTAAGTTTAAAAACTTGGCGTTAGCCCCTCTGTGCCTCAGTTTACTCAGCTGGCTTTTTATGAATAAAGTGCTCTGAGATTCTAGGCTGGAAAGTATTATAATGCAAAGTACCAGTATACCTATTTAGCTAGGGAATATGTCATGTTTTTTTAAATTAAACATTGAGGACCTGATTCTCATTTACACCAACGCCCTTTATACTGCCAGAGCACTGTAAAGAGGCCTTAAAAGTGAATGTAAATGTAATTTATGCCCACTTTAAGGCTCCTTTTCATTGTCAAGGCAGAGCACTGAACAGCCATTAGATCAGGGGCTTTTTAAAGTGGCCCGCACGTGCCCCGCTGATTGGGAGCTGGGCCGCAGCTGCCCACTCCTGGCTCGCAGACGGACTGCGGCTGCCTGCCTCCTTCCCCGGCTGGTCAGCAGAGGCAGGGGACCCTAGTGGGGAGGGAGGGAGGTGCCAGCCAGCCAGGAGGAGCCAGAATTGGAGCCAGGAGACAGCTGGGCCAGGGCCGTCACCAAGCAGGCGCTGCCCAGGTGATGGGGGCGCCCCGTCTCAGTCCCTGAGCAGGCAGGACACCTGGGGGGGGAGTCCAGGACCAGAGCTGGTCCACAGGGAGCACTACGCTGGAGCCTGTTTGGGCTGAGCGGGGCCCAGCGCTGCCCCCACACACTCGGAGGTGCAAAGCGGAGGGGATCACATCCACCCAGAGCCGGGAGGATCCAGGTGTTAAAAAAAAAAAAAAAAAAAAAAAAAAAAAAACCAAACCCTTTAAAAAAACCTTTTGAAATGTTTAAAAAAACTTTTTGGCTCAAGGGCCAAAAATATAATTTTTTACAAACCTGAAGGCCCACCAGTCTATTTAATAAATAAATTAATTTATATTTAACTAATTAAAATTTAAACTTAATTTGAATGTAATTCATTAAATTTTACTTAATTAGACTGGTGGCCCTTCAGAGTTGTAAAAAAATTGTAGTTGTGGCCTCAGGCCAAAACGGTTGGGAACCACTGCATTAGATAGTAACTGTCTTCTGCAACAACTGACCCGGTTGAGCTAGACACTGGCCTCGGGTCTAAATGTGAAAAGCTCCCTAGTCTCTTTACTAACTGAACTTGCTGCCAATATGGTTCCAGGTGGAATTCAAGATGATGGTTTTAACCTATAAATTCCAAAGGGGTAGCCGTGTTAGTCTATTGTAGAAAGACAACAGAGTCCTGTGGCACTTTTAAAGACTAACAGATTTATTTATCGCATGAGCTTTCGTGGGAGAAAATCCCACTTCGTCAGACGCTTTGAAGATAGGAAAGTTACAGAGTGGTAGGAAATTAAATGCAGGGGAGTGTATGACATAGCACCTATTTTGATTTGCTGTTACAGCCTGACCTGATGCTATGTCATACACTCCCCTGCATTTAATTTCCTACCACTCTGTAACTTTCCTATCTTCAAAGCGTCTGACGAAGTGGGATTTTCTCCCACGAAAGCTCATGCGATAAATAAATCTGTTAGTCTTTAAAAGTGCCACAGGACTCTGTTGTCTTAACCTATAAAGTTGAACATAGATTGGGACTTGGTTAAGACGGCCTTGTACCCTGTCACATGCTGAATGAAGCTAATATCACCTGAAGGGCTTAGAGGTCCCTTAATAAGAACAAGAGGAAGATGCCAGGAGGACATTCTCCAGGAGGGGGTGCTTGATTTAAGAATTCACTGTTCAAACTCAGTGAAAGTCTTTCCATTGGCTTCAAAGGACTTTGGATCAGATTGAAGTTTTACAAATTAAACTATTGAACCAAAATACCTGGAACCATCAGCTCCTCAGTTCACTTCACCTTTAAGATTATAAACCTTGGGACAAGCAATGGCAATAGCATGTCAATTTGGTTTATGAGGTAGTCACCTGTCAGATCTGTGTGCCGTACAGCAGCTCAACCTGTCTACATGGTGAGTTAGTCTGCACCCTAGGAGTGTAAATTCTAGTCCACACCAGCATGTCACAAACTAACTGGCCCATGTGGACCCTGCTGGCATGTACTGAAAGCTTCCTAGTGCGTATTAACATAGTTCTGTGTCAAACAGGGCTATATCAGCACACATTTGGGAACTTTTTGTGCACACCAGCAGGATCCACACAGACCCGTTTGTGTGTGACATTCTGGTGTGGATTAGAATTTACACTTTACGAGTGCAGACAAGCCCTAAGAGTGGCTCTTTTTACTGATTGACTAAAGACAGTTCCTAGTGAAATTCAGAAATAGTTCCTGAATAGATCTCAAGTGTCTCCATATGTTGCTTGAGGAGAGGATGCAAAAGCAAATAAGGTTGGTTGAATAAGTCACCTCCCTTGGCTCTGAGGAGTAATCAAAATCAACCTGTTTTGAGCAGAAGCCTGAAATGACAGCAATGTCATAGGGAGCGTACACAGGTGCAAAACCTCTTTATGTAACTGATCTTTTCTTTTGCAAATGAAATGCTCTAGGATATGAAAAGGTGAGTCATTAAGGCCCACTGGATATTTAAGAAGAGACGCTTTTAGCTTTCTGCTCTTAGCATCAAGGTAACTGTACTATCTCTCTTTCAATGAAGTGATTTCTGCTCAAGCTGTTCAATTCTTCTCTGATCTGTCAGCCAGGAAGGGGGTTCAGAGCTCCTTTGTCTCCAGCAGCTTAACTTAATTCCACTGATGTCTCACAGTTTATCAGCTACCACCTCAGATCCAATCACCTGGATGAGTGATCAGAGTCAGAGTCATCTAATTTATACCAAGAGTGGGAACAAAAGCAAAAAGGCAAATGCTTGCCGAGTCCTTACTGCACACAAGTTAATTTGTCTGCTTAAAGAAGTGCTCCACAATGGCTGAGATGCAGGGCCATAGCGGTTCAAACTTGTAGTCTAACTTTGAATTTATGTTTATTTTTCAAAAAAATTATTCTAGCATTCTTACAAGAGCCAGCTTGGTAGCTGATGCACAAGTGTATTGACTGGGAGTTGTAACCATGGTCAGACAAGTTTCCAGATGTCAGCACTCAAAGTCATGTGGATGTCAAAAACCAGATTTTTTTTCAGCTTCTAATGGGACACATTTAAAGTTATGTATGTCAGATCTCCTGTTAGAAGAGGCTGTAGAGTCCAAACTGGCTGATCTTATGTGCAAATTGGTACTGAGAACACTTCTAACACTTCTTAGTCCAATCTTCTCACTCCCCCTCCCAAACTGAGTCCAAACCTCTTTTCTTGATTCCAAGAAGAAACCCTGCCACCCATACTCAATTGCCAATATGGTCACTGCTCCCTTCTCTCATTTTTTCAGCAGGTACTTGGACACCTTATTCTTCTAATCTCCTCCTCATGAACACCCTCACACATCTTGGTTTGGGGTCTTTCTTTTGGGCCCTAGCCAATGCAGAATACAGTGCACAATGCACTTTAGAATACTGTCATAGGCAAAGCATTCCCAGTGTGCTGTCTTCTGCTACCTCATGGGCACTGCTGGACTCCTGCTTTAGGTTTCATTTCCCCAAAATGGTCAGTGCTGAAAGGGTGGTTTGACTCTTCAGCCAAGTCACAAACAAATTTAACCCTTTCCAGCATAACAAAAGCCCAGCTAAAAAGTCCCCAAACCCAGAAAGGTTCATTTGTGGGTTTTTCTTCAGCCTACCTCTAGACCCCATTTCCAGCTCCTTTCTGTGATGTTTTTCTGTCTTTCTCCTGCTCTGTGCATGCTGATTTCCTGTAGAGTATCAATTTCCTACAGATCCAAGCTCAGGATTTTTCACAGCCAGCCAACCTTTCCACACCCCAGATTCTCTCTCTCAGCCCTTTTGTAAGGCCTAGGTGTCCATTAAACTATCACATGACCCTCTTAGTCACAGCCTTTCAGCCTGGGATGCAGGTAATTAGTTATGATACAGATTAGGAAGGCCCCAAATCCCCCTAAAAGAGCCAGCCAACTTGTGACAGGTACAAAATTCTAAGCACACACAAAAAAACCAGAATAAAATCCAAAAAAAACCAACAACAAAACAAAAACCCCAACCCTAAACCCCCCAAAACCCCATAAATAAATACAAGTATTAAATAGTGGTAATTCACTAAAGAAACTGCTGCTTCTAAAAGAATCTTCTCAGATAGCAGAGCATCATGTAAAAGGGAGAAAGTAGATCAGTTGAAAAACAATGTGTAAAATTTTTACGAAGAAATGACCCACTTTTTCATTGAAATTTGAAATGTTGACCCAAAAATCTTCAAAATTTCAACTTTCGAAATTTTTGATCTAGCTCTGTGGAATTTTTTCTGAAAATGTTGAACTTTCATTTCATTTCAATTTTGATGAAAAATTTGGTCATAATTGAGAATTTTAAAAGTGTTTATTGTAGTCCTGCTATGTAGTTCAGAAAAGTGTTTTATGGTGGGAAGGAATGAGGGAGCCAGACGACTATTTTAAGGTCAGAAGAGAGCCTCAAAGCAGTCAGATGAGCACTTCTGGATACTGATCTGAACTGAAGCCCTTATACCCACATGTTCTCAGCCCTGAGTTAATGTCTGTTTCAAATCAATGTTGTTTTACATTTTCCTACTAAACTTTACTTTACTCTGACCTCTTAATTTAGTAAAAACTGGAACATCTTGTACCTTTTGTCCTCTTCTGTGATTTTCAGCTCAAAAGAAAACAACAATTATTTTTGCATGTGCATCTTGAGCCACAAAAGCTGCCCTGTTCAGAATGGAAATAAAGACAACTGAAATCAGGAGGTAGTAAAATTGTGCAGAACAGCTGTGAGAATATATGTCCTGTCTCTTTAAATCTGTAGCAGGAAGCCAGCAGGAAGGAGGCTGGGGAAAGTTCTGAGTAGAAGCTCTACAATTAAGCATCGAGAAGGAGACTGAGTAAAGGTAAGGATAATGCTATTTTCCTTATTCTAATACAATTTCTTGTTCAGTCTTAGAAGAAAGCAAACCTGTGATTTCTTACCATTGTCACAAGATAAAAACCAAATATTCCCTCTGTTAAATAAATAACAATACCTATAAAAGATACTTGACAGGGTTGGTGATTAAGCCACAGTCACAGAACTAATTTTGCAAGCACTGTAGCAAAGTAAGCCTCCTTATATGACCATCCTGGGAAAGCTTCTTCCATACAAAAACTGGTGGGATCATCCCTCTATGTGCACAGGTTATTCAGTCAATATGCCCACCAGTTCTTCATCACTGTAAAGTTGAGGTTGAGTGGTGGTCCTGGGCTGGGGCTAGGGTTGGGGCCCACAGATAGCATAAGTGTAGGAGGCAGTAGGTGGTCCTAGGCTAGACTAGCTGTCAGTTAAGGAGGTGTCAGATTTGTCCCAACTGTATACAATTCATCTATGCTAAATGCAACTTAGTATTGCTATTTACATTACCCTCCCGCCAACCATACTTTTGTTTTCCCCACCTGTCTTATTATGTTTAACTGGAGAATGAGTTCTTTGGGGAACAAAACATCTCTTACTAATGTCTTTGTTTCAGTGCCCAACATACCAAGATTCTGATCTGGGATGGAGCCTCTAGGCATTACCATGGTAATATTAATGAAATTCTATAACTATCAACGTCAGTTTTGTTACGAGAATCCCTCTCTACTTGGAGCCAGACTAAAACTACCAAATACACTCAACACAGGTCACCAGCCAGCTATCAGATTGTAATAACGTTCATTCACTACCAATGTAGGGTGGATTGTCACAAACCACCCACAATCCATGGCTATTCCAAGTACATATATTCTGAAAGATTACATTGTAAGAAGAGGAAAGTCACATTTTCTTTCACTAAAGCATGTCTGTGCTTTCCCCCCCACACCTATCCAATTTCAATGTGATATCATACACAGAAAGGGGAATTAATGCATAGTCTAATGGTAACCTATTTTTCACCAATTAACTATAGACTTTATGGGTGAAATCCTTGCTTCATTGAGATCAATGACAAAACTCCCATTGACTTCCAAAAGGCCAGGATTTTATCCTATCTTCACCATACAAATGATCATTTCTGCCAACAGCAGAATGCCTTAGGAGTGGATGTTACTATGCCTTCCCTACCCCATTTCAGCACTGTGCACACATCCCCTAGTTATGTGTCAGTGCTGCCTTTTAGAAGGGCAAAATAAAACTTAGAATAAATAGGCTTCTGCTCCCCACTCTCCTCCCCATCCATTTCCTTCTGAGAATCTAAGTGTTGCCTGCACTAATCACCACAGAGATCTGCTAGTTTATACAACCTTATTTGAAGATTCATGCTTTTTGGAGGTCATTTGACTCATTTATACATCTACAGGGATGGCCTGATTTGCTCAGCTCAGCTTCACAGCTTTCACTTACTGCCAGGCAGTGTAATCGGCTTTGATGAGCTCATGAAATGAGACAAAGCGCACATGTACAACATTCCAGATATATATATAGAGGGAAGTTTTGCTGGAATGAATCAGAAAGAGCTGACTGCTGCCTGCAGCACCTGCCCTGGCAAGATCATGATTTAATATCCTAAAGAATTTATTTATTTTCTATTCAAGGCCACTGCCACCTTCTGGCCACAGGAAGCTGTTTCAATAGAAATAATATGTGCTGCTATTCCTGGTATCTCAAGGGCTGACAGTGTTCATACTAGAAAGGCCATTTTCCAGAGGTATTCAAGTCCACCCTGAAAATTCATTTTGAAGTGAATCTGAATATTTTAGTCCAAACATTGTGGAATGATCAGTGCCATTTTGGATCAATGGGATTCAAGCAACCAGGGAAACTGATTCAGAGTGGTGTGCATTTGTATGTGTGATTAAAAAAAAAAATCACATTTCAGGTAATGGTTACCTGGATTTGATCATACCACGTGATGCAGAGGAAGTTCTCAGCCCTGAAAGCTATCATCTTCTATACATTTGCAGAGAGAGAGAGAGAGAGAGAGAGAGATGGGAATGTTTTTTTCCTTTGAAAAACCTTGACAAGTCACATATTGATTTTGCAAACAGAAAGCCAGAGGTAGACAGGAATAAAGTTTCATGTTACCTCAAAATTTGGGGTGTCTCTGTACAAGAGGTTTAGATAAATAATTCTGTTAACAGCCATCTATATATCTAGCCATCTATCTAAGGTAATTATAGGGCCCCATCCCTGTATCTGAGCACCACACAGTCTTTAATGTATTCCTCCTCATCTCACCACTGTGAAATAGGGCAGGGTCATTATCCTCATTTTAAGGATCAGGAACTGAGGCACAGAAAGACTAAAGCTCAGATTTTTAAAGGTATTGCTCCACTTAGCAGTGCAAGGGCTAAGTGATATAGACAGGGATTTAGGCATCTATTGATCTTCACCAGCCCTAATCTTGGATATTAGGGGACAGAGTTGAGGTTGGATGGTTGGTGAGGTGACAGACAGTGATGAAGGATTATATGGTGGTGGGAAACTGACTCCCTAAACTGTTCATTTCCAGACATTCTAATATTGTGAGTTTTGGGAGCTTTTTCCCCCAAAAAAGATGTCGGGCTAGATCCTTGGTCAGGATATACCCTCTTTGCACTGCCTTAGGAGAGATTAAGGCAGCAGCTGAGGATTCAAGGAATCGTCAGCAGGTTTAGGTCTATCACAGTCAGCTCTATATCTCCACATTCCTCAAAGTAGAAATGATTCTGGAGAATAAAGGGGCAGGGCCAGGGCCAGTGGCTGATGCTTTCTGCTATTCCTGGCAGATTGGGAACTACTAGTCAGTGTTGCAAGATAAAGAAGCCCTGAGCCAAGCCTGGTTTAACTTGTGCTGGGGATCAATTTGGCCCACAGCAATTCCCAGCATGGGTGAGGGATGGAAAAAGGCATAAAGACACATATCTGCCCCCTCCTTACAAGTGCTCTGAGCACTGTCCTTGTGCAGCTGAGGATCTGTACCAGAGGATTCTGATAAAGAAAATGTGATGTTGTTTAGGTGGACTCCATTCAAACACATTTTTTGTCCTAACCCAATATTCAAATCAAGCCCAATGGAAGATTTTTTTGAGCTCCAAGAAATTGCTAATAAATATTTTTAAATTATTTTTCATTTTTGCTCCTCTTTGCACACCTGATTTTATCCAGAAGCAAAAAAGTAAGTAACAAAATGCCACAAGAACAGACTTTTTGTGCTGTTGCTCAACCTGGATGTGAGAAGTCCCAGAAATGTCACAAAAGCATCTCTCATGAGCCTTCCAGACCATTTTTACTGACTCTAGATTAAAGAGTTTGGAGAGTGTTCAGGTAACCATCCAGACTTGTGGTGCCCATATTGAATTTCTGAATCTTTTTTATGTTCATAGATTGCTACCAAAAAAAACCAGGAAAAAAACAGTTTTCATTTATAAATCAGCTATAAAGGGTTAATAACTGATTAATAGATATGTTAAATAATGATTAATCAATTATTATAATGTCCAATAAGTGAATATAGGTTGCATATAACCATGTCTTATAACCATCTATAGCACCTTCACTGATGAACTACAGTCAAACTTTAGACTGCTCAGGTCTGCAACCTGCATTCAACATCCCTAAAACCTCTATAAACTATTTGTAAATGGGCCCTTAATATAATAGGTGATAAAAAAAATAGGACAATTAAATTATCCTTGCTTTAATGCATAGCCACATTTTTTCATAGTCTATTTTTCTGGTGACTGCCTAAGATCTCCCATTTGCCCCTTCTGGGCATATTTTCAAAAGAACTCCACTCCCATTTGAGCATCTGAATATATGGCCAGATTTCCTGATGACCTATGGATACTGAGTGTTGAGCTTTTTTGAAAATCTGACACTAAGGGTTGAGGTTAGAAGACATTTCTTCTTCATTAGAAGCTTCAAGTGTATGATTCATGCAATACTGTATAAGTGAATTCCAAAGTGGTAGTTAACTGTGTTAGTCTAGTTCAGCAAAACAAACAATGAGTCTTGTGGCACTTTTAAAGACTAACAAATGTATTAATTACACATAGAGGCTATGTCTACACTTGTTAATTTAAGTCGACTTAGCTAAGTCCACTTAAAAGTCGACTTTAAGTCGACTTTGTTAAGTTGACTTAGCATGTCCACACTAAAATTTTAAGTCGACTTAGAGGGGACCCTACAAAATCGACCTAGAGCGTCCACACTGGACGCCTAGGTTGACTTGTAGGGGCTAGGTGGACCTAGGACAGGTCCACAGTGGTGGGGGGCACCCCTTGCCAAGTGCCAGGGGGCTCAGCCTTTGCCCCATTGTACCTTGGTACAATGGGGCAAAGGGGGACAGGGACCCTGGCAGGGCATAGGGGCAGGGTGGGCAGGGCTCTGCCCTGCCCCGTGGGGGCATGCCAAGCTGTGGCTGTGCCAGCCACCCTAGCAGGGAGGGTAGTGGGGAAGCCCTGGAGCCCCCTAAGTCGACTTAGGGCTACTCCACGTCTACACTGGCTAAGTCGACTTTCTAAAATCAACTTAGCCAGCAAAGTCGACTTAAAATGAGGTTTAGTAAAGTCGACGTAATTTTTCCTTAAGTCAACTTAAGCACTGCTTAAGTCGATTTAAGGAAAGTGTAGTGTAGACGCAGAGTAAATTAAGTCGACTTAAGCAAGCTTAAGTCGACTTAATTTACAAGTGTAGATGCACCCAAAGAGAGGGCAAAATCACATTTTGTAAGGAGAAAGCCCTCTCTCTACCTCCTCTCCTTCTAATATATTGTTCCACACTGTTTGACTCTAAACCACTGCTTAGATTTGCTGAATTAGTCTGACCTGATCCTATGATTTACACTTCTCTGCATTTATTTTCCCTCTAAATCTGTAAGTCTTCCATCTTCAAGCATCTGATGAAGTAGGATTTCTCCCACGAAAGCTCATGCGATTAACAAATGTGTTAGTCTTTAGGGCTATGTCTACACTTACTAAAATTAATTTGAATTAGTTAGTTGGAACTAACTAATTCGAACTAATTTTAGTTAGTTTGAATTAGCTTAATTCAAACTAGAAAAAATTAGTTCAAACTAAGCAAGTGCCATTCATGGCACTTGCTTAGTTCGAATTAGTGATCTCCATTGATTTCAAGGGCCGGTTAGTTCGAACTAAGAAATTAGTTCGAATTAACATGGCCACATTAGTTAATTTGAACTCGTTAGTTCGAATTAACCCTTACTTCTAATACCCTATTCGAAGTTATTAGTTCGAATTAAGGAAGCCCTTAATTCGAACTAATTAAAGCCAAGTGTAGCCATGGCTTTAGTTAGTTCGAATTAAGCTTCCTTATTTCAAACTAACTTACCAGTGTGAACATAGCCTAGAAGTTCTACAAGACTCCTTGTTTGTATAAATAAAATGGTTCCACTTTCATGAGGGGACAAGATCCAGGTGTAATGATATGAATTATCGTGTTTTTGATTGTTCTTACTGAGCTCTCACTTCAGTTTACTCAGCTTCCTCCTGGAATTTATCAATAAATTGTCCAAATCACAGAAAGGATGAAAAAATATCACCTGGGTGGCTATGGATGTCTCACAAACGGAAAGTGCTACAAAATGCTGTGTTCTTGACAGCTGTTTGATAAAACAGTGATCTCATGCATAGTATCAATGAACCTAGCACCTGTGCTTTTTGATTGGGAAAAGATTATTATTCACACAGTAGGATTTTTTCAAACTGAACTACCAACTTTCTCTGATGGTGTCACTGTAATTGATTGCTTCAGAAAATTGCCAGAACAAGCCATTACTTCCACAACAGTAAATTCTTGTGAACAGTTTTTAGTCATGAAGGAAATTTGAGAGAACTAATTTTTGACAACGGATTACAAGAAATTTTAAAAATTTCTGAAGGAGAGAAATATTAAATACAGGCAACTTTACATTTTCTATGACAAGATGGTTTGGGGAATAATGGGCCTTCTGATCTCTCAGTTCTTACACCAGTTAATGCTATTGAAGTGGACTTACTTTTGATTTACACAAATGTGACGTTTCCCCATCCTACAGTCTGAAGTGGTATGTAGCTGTGTCACCTCAATTCCTCACTCCTGGATCCCGACTGACTCTGCTTTGCTGTGTGAACCGCTCGCTCCTGGGTTGGCCCATGCCCAGCCCTCTGTGAGTAATCAGTCCCTGACCTAGGTAAGGAAAGCTTTCAGTTGCCTGCTCATGAGACTGATCCCTAGTAGACACCCCCAATCCCAGATGCAACCCAGGAACTGCCATCTTACAGGGTCCAGTGCTGCACTCTGTATGGATATAGATATAGATATATCTCCTTACAATACACATGTAAAGAAGTACTGTCATTCCAATATTACAGATAGAAAAATAGATATGTTTGCCAAAGATGACACAGGAAGACTGTGGCAGAGCAGTGAATCAATGCCTGATCTTCTGAGCCTGAGGCAAGTTCACTAACCACTGGACCATCCTTCTTCACTAAACCTAGAGTTGCCAAAACTAGCTGGCATGCTGCAAGAATTGAGAAACCTCGACTGTCACAATCACATGAGCCCAGGTGGTTTGAGTGGGAACAGCGGGGTGTGGAATGTTCCAATCCTCAACTGTTTCCTTTGACTAACCATGAACTAACAACAGCTGAGAAAAAAGTTAAAATGCCAGAGGAGAAAAAACGAATGAGCTACAGGGAGAACATTCTACTCCACCTGCCTAGAAGACATATTTTTCTCCAACCTCCACTGCATGATTTTAAATATCCGTTACGATATGTAACAAGCTGCCAGAGATATTCATCAGAGCATCTCACCCCTCAGAGAAAGAAAATGGACTAGGAGTTGAAAATTAGGATACTGCATGGAATCTTACAAGTCACAAACAGGGCCTCTGTGTTCCATATGATTGCTAGCCAGCTGCTTTCAACATATGCTACCTGGCAAAGAGCAATAGAAAGTCAGAAAGAACAGCACAGGAGCCACAATACTGAGTGCCCAGAAGAAACTATGACCTGCAAGAGTCAACTTGTTAACTATAAAATCTCTGTTTAAGGGCTGCAGCTGGTTCATGTTTCCAATGTAATGAGCCAATTACCAGAGGGATGCATACTGGGAAAGGACCTTAAAAATGCTCTAGAATTCTGTGATGAAGAGATAATCAAGGAGCCGGTAAAGCTCCACACAGTGTTAATGAAAGACATTACATTTCCAAATGTGTTTGGGCTAGAGATCTGGGTGCTAAATAACCTGAGATTGTCCTAAGCAAAGCCTGGTATTTTAGGTGCGTAGAGTATTTATTATTATGTATTTATTTGTAATGCAGCAGTGCCTAGAAGCCTTGGACCAAATCTCATTGTGATAGGTGCTGTATAACCACAGAAGAGATGCTCCCTGTCTTCTTTAGAATTCAGGTCCATATTGTGTTATGATCTTTGGATAAGAAAAAACGGAACTAGTTTTTTAAATCTTTTCTGCCTATTTTTAAAGTGTACTACCCCGTCTCACCATTTCTGGGTTCTCTTGGCCTGAGGCTGAATGCCTGGCTGTGGATCTATTCTAAGTATCTTTGAAGAGAGACATAAGTAAGAGGGAAACATATGCTAATGCAAATTACTTTGCAAGGTAGCTAGTCAACACTAGAACTCTGAGATACGTGATTGAAAAATGTTGCATACATGCCTGGTATTAATATTTAGAATAATAGAAACTGAAAGGAACCATGAGAGGTCATGGACTCCAGTCCCCTGCACTCATGGCAGGACCAAGTGCTCTCTTAAACCATCGCTGACAGGTGCTTGTCTAACCTGCTCATAAAAACTTCCAGTGATGAAGATTCCACAACTTGCCTAGGCAACTTATTCCAGTGGTTAATCACCCTAACAGTTAGGAATCTTTTCCTAATGTCCAACTTAAACCTTCCTTGCTGTAATTTAAGACCATTGCTTCTTGTCCTATCATAGGCGGTTAAGGAGAACAATTTTTCTCCCGCCTCCTTGTAACAGGCTTTTAGGTACTTGAAAACTGTTATGCCCTCTCTCAGTCTCCTCTTTTCAGACTAAACAAACCCAGCTCTTTCAATCTTGCCTCATAAGTCAAGTGTTTGAGACCGTAAATCATTCTTGTTGCTCTTCTCTGGACTTTCTCTAATTTGTCCACATCTTTTCTAAAATGAGGCACCCAGACTGGACATAATACTCCAGTTGAGGCCTAATAAGCGCAGTGTAGAGCGGAAGAATTACTTCTCATGTCTTTCTTACAATACTCCTGTTAATACATCCCAGAATGGTGTTTGCTTTTTTTGCAACAGCGTTACACTGTTGACTCATATTTGTTATTAATTAGGCATTGCTTTACTGACTGAGTGCTTGGACTGCAATACTGGTTGTTGTTTAAGTTTCCTTCAATAAAGACTTTTACCTGTTATTATGCCATTGCAGTGTCCTAATTATAGTGTGTAAACAGAGGATCAGGAATTGAGCCAGACTATCCAGCATGGTAATCCAGCAAAACACCTTTGGGTTGGTGGTCTTTCCTAGCAGTTGTCTAATATATATTTCTACATTAGCATGATAAAAGCTATAAAATACTTACTGAAGGCACCTTTACATCCTTTGTAAAGCATCATGTCAAATAGCCCATTTAGTAGGGAATCTCTATATAAAGTAATACAATACTTTGAAGTTGCTATGTTGAATTGTGTCAAACAATTCACTTTCTTAATTCTACCATAATCTTTTGGATAGAAATAGCACACTGTAGCAGCTCTGAGGAAGCTGTTCCAGCGTGTCATGTCAAATGTTACTGCAGCACTATTTTGATGGTGAGTCATCACACAAGACAATGTATTGAGACAAATATTGATGTGCCACAAAGCTCTTTCAAATCACTGTGGTAGGGAAGGGAGATAAAGTGAGTAGGAGCAAAGTGGAACATACAGTACTAAAACAGTTGGCCTATTGTTAACAAAACTGAAAGAAATTATAGGTAAACAAATTAAAGCATTGCTTTATACCAATTAAAGCAAGGACATCTCTAGTTGAAATTCCTTTAGCTCATCCTGTCTTATGTAGGTATAGTACTGTGTGATCTGATATATCATTTACTCTAACACTGGGGAGTGAGTTAAAGGTGGTAAGACAGATTTCATTCTGAATTTCCTTTCTGTTGTCAGCTAACATTACTTAGTTGTACAGTAGAACCTCGATTATCCGGGTTAATGACCGGCGCCTGTGAGCCGGATAATCAAAAAGCCCGGATAATCGAAGCTCCTACTGCCAGCCAACCAGCTGGGGGAATCGGGTGGCTGCAGAAGCTCC
>ML685821.1:11490539-11508403 GCA_007922175.1 Pelusios castaneus
CCTGTGGCCACCCGATCCCCCAGCTCTCATCAGGAGCTGCGGCTTAAGCCGCAGCTCCTGCTGAAAGCCGAGCCCTGGGGATCCGGTCCCGGTTAACCGAATTTACGGTTAATTGAGGACCGGATAATCCAGGTTTCACTGTATATATTTTTTGCCCTTCATGTATAATAGCTTGTGGAAGAAGAAAGAAACCTTGTGATTAAGGTACTGGACTAGGATTTAGGAATGCTGAGTTTAATTCCTAGTTCCACCACTGGTTTGTTTTTTGATCTCTTTGGGCCTCAGTTCCTCTACTGTAATATCATAATACCTTTCTCCCGTTCATTGGCTGTCTTGCCTATTTAGTTTATAAGCTCTTCAGGGCAGAGATAGCCTCTTACTATGTGTGTGTTTTGTGCAAGTACAATGAGGCCCTGATCTCAGTTTGGGCCTCTAGATGCTTCTATAACACAAATAAAATATAGTAAATAATCATCATCACAACCACCACCAACAAAAACAAATTTTGGGCTGGCTGTTTTTCATTAGACTACTATGCCAGTGAAGGGGAGTGCGAGCAACTTCATCAGGCAGATTCAGAAGTGGCGTAACTGAGCGACTTCAAAGGGAATTGCCCCCAGTGCTCTGCTTGTAGTCAAATATGTTGTTACCTTCACAATGAGGCAGGAGGCAGGTTGAAATCTAGGGCTGAGAGAGAAATGCAGAAAATACGCTCCTACTGCAGCAAAGACGAGAATTGTTCCTATCTAACGTGTTCTCAGCCTGTTGGTTGTGTCTGTTACATGCAAGCCCTACAGCTCCACAAGGGAAAGAACTTTCTATTCCCTCTAATGGTGAACAGGGCAAATTGTTCCTATGGAGAACATTATTTGCATAGGCTACTGACCTACAATTCCTCTAATGACAGTGTGGAAGCCAGCATAATTGTACATGAACTTGAATTTTGGGGAGTAGTCCACTCCCAGCAACACAAGAGCTGGGAGCAGTGAATTCTCTGTCACTGGAGGTTTTAAGAGCAGGTTAGAAAAGATCTTGTCAGGGGTGACAAATAATATTCAGTCTTGCCTGGAGCACATGGGATTGGACTAGATGACCTTTTGAGGTCCCTTCCAGGCCTACAATATGATAAGCTTGTATCTGAGTAGTCAGGATTTTGGTCAATGGGCCCCAAATGTTGCTGCATCTCCCTATAGTTTGTACTATCATGTTCACCACTTTTACAAGACTATGGTAAATTCTATATGAAGTGTGCCTTGTGGGGTATCATCTGAAAAGTCATAATCTGCTGAACATTATTAGACCATTGACATACATGTAGCAACATATGTGAAGTTATAATATTCTACTGGATGATTGTTACTGAAATATGTTGTAATTCTGGGTAACACATACGAACCAGTTTTTCAAAAACAAAGATGCACTGGCCACAGCCAGATGTTAAAGGCTATCATCTGTTTAAGTGACCTTTCTCCGGCAGAAGAGGGAGAAAGAAATTTACATTTAATCATAGGGATGGTTCAAAACTCATGTCCACAAGAGACTACTTGTTATCTGAACCTCAGCTGGGGGGTATTACTCAAAGAAGGGAGAGGAGTATAAGATGGCAAAACAGTGGCCTCCATTTCACCGCTCATGACATCAAGGAATATCTAAATGACACTGAACTAAGTGGGTGGAGTCCCAGCCTGAAAGAAAACTCAGCCTGTGAAATTTACTGCAGCATGTGGTGAAGCAGACCTTTGCTTTTAAGTTCACTTAGCCCGTCAACAAGTTTCAGAGGGGTAGCCATGTTAATCTATTTCAGCAAAAACAACAAGGAGTCCTTTGGCACGTTTAAAGACTAACAAATTTATTTATCACATGAGATTGACTCCTTGTTTGTTTAGCTTGTTAAATTAGGTATTACCTTGTGTTTTACTCTTTTATTTTCTTTTGTAACCAAGCCTGACATTTCTGCATAATCACTTGTAATCAATTGAAGTGTGTCAGAAATTCCATTTGGGATAACAAAGCTGGCATAGTATCATTTTCCTTTGATGAAATGATGATCTTTCTATTAGCTTGTACTGTCTGAGGGTACTGTTTAGTACAAGGTGTACATTTCTGGGGGAACAAGGCTAGCACTGGGAATTCATGGGTGTTGCCGTGTATGTAATTCATGAATGACTAGTCAGAGTACTCATGTATTTATATGGAAGTGACTTTGCATGCTGAAGACTGTGTACAGCCAAGAGTGGATGTTCTGGCAGGAAAGCAGCGTAAAAGGTACCTCTAGAGAGGTAAGAGGATACTGTTGTTCAACAGTCCAGATTGTACCCTAGATTAGTCACACCTCTAAAGCAAGAGATGACTCAGAATGTGGATTTAGCTGCAATTCTGTCATGGAGAACTTCATGATAAGAGATTCAAAGATGACACAGGGACAGCAGCAGAACTGAGTGGAGTTAATTGATTCCTCATTTACCTCATACCATAATAATGAATAACTAAGGTGGATTAATTGATGAATCAGCATCCTGGCTTGATCACACAAAGAACTTCCTTGGTACTGAAGATAGATTTGCAAAGAGACACTTGGACTGCTGCTACTTGCTGTTCCAATCCGTGAAGGAGGGTTAGATGGGTGAGGTGATACAGTCAAGGTACTGTCACGTGCAGAACATTCTTACTGCTGCATGGAAAGGGAGTTAGACTACTGCCAAAGATACTGGAAGGGGAGCTTTATTTTACTCTTTATTTGCATATCTATGGTCTGTTACTGTGGCTTCCAAATTTGTTTTTTCTTAATAAAGATGCCCCTGTTTATTCAGCCTAGGAGTGCTTCTGAGAAGGGAAACGTTTCCTGTTCAGGACATCCAGTCAGAGTATGCTTAGTTCTCTCAGATTTCTTGAGGACTTGAGCCAGTTTAATTATTTGTCAAGGTGGACCCTAGATATATTGACAACCCTTTTTGTTGCTGTTGAGCAACTGGCAGAATGGTTATATCCACCTAGTCTAACAAGTTCTTTATCTTCGTATGCAAGATAATTGTTAGTCTCGGAAGCAATGCTGTGTTGTTGGGTGTCCATTCTAGTTTCAGCTGGGTGCTGTGTGGCAGACAGCAAGGGAGTGTGCTGTCTGCCGTAAGCTCTCTAACTATAGTAAATTCTTGAGGAGTAAATTGTTTAGATCCAGCTATTTGTATCTGGGCTGAGATTTTGGAAAGAGTGGATTAGCTGCATGTCATTTGTGATCACCACTATTCCAGGACGGGGGCATATGAGCAAATAAACAAGTTGTGCAAAAATATATTCAGACTTTATCACTGGTTTCTCCTCCAATGGGAAACTAAGCTGCACGTGCACAAACACACACACATGCACGCGCGCACACACGTGTGTGTTCTCATCAACAAGTAATGAATGTGTATCCTAAAGGAAGGTTTGGATTAAGAAATAAGTAGAAGTTAAGCTAATTTAGGCCCAAAACCTAAGTGCAGAAAGTATGAGAAACTAAAGTTGCTAGAAAAAAGATAAGTTGGTCAAGAATGTTATAGAAAAGTAGGAATTAGCCAGGACATGAGCCTGGGTTATGTTGCCATTATGCTTTGACACAAGTGGTTTGAGCAAGGTTTTTAATATGTATTTTTGAGAATTGTAAATGTTTTATTAAAATGCTTTCTAAATTGATAGTATGGGAAGGACATTGATGCGAATGTTTATGTATGTGTAATGTAAAGAGCCAAGAAGAAGGTGGTAAAAATACAATTATGATAAAGGGCATTTAATGTTAATTAGTATGATAACGGATTATAAAAGGAATAGTTTCCCTAAATAGTGAGAGTGATCCAATTAACATCAAAAGGGTACTGTTAGGTTCCAGAATTATAAATCTGTACTTCACTTTGTTGTCTGTGGGCTGATCACCCACAGATATATCATTTCATCTTTGAATGTAAGTATAATTGTAGTATTTTGTAAAGTGTTAACTGCATACCTCTTTGCTTTACTAATCAATTTTCCTTGTAATAAAGTTTCAGTGTACTATATCATTCAAAATTATTGCATAGTGTGGTCATCTACAAAATATTTTTTCTGTAGCTGACCTAGAGGCTCACATCTGAAAACTATCCTGGGTTTTGCTGCACCTTTACCTTTAAGAACTTAATATTAATTGGGAACATTTCAACATAAAAATTACAAAAGGTTACAGGTGGAATCATCCATAGTGATTGGATCTGAGTGCAAGTCTCCCAAAATGAACTCTAGGTTTATTTGATACTGAAATTGGATGGTTCAATTCACTGTTCAGATTGGAAACATGTTTGGTATTCAGAAAAACACTAAAGGCAGAAATATAGACCTCCGTCCGATAGAATAAAGGGACAATAAAATGAAAGTACAGTATGTAAATAGCAGCCTCATAACCTGCAAAAAAGAATCAGATGAACATCTTTGTTCCTTGGAAGAAAATTCAGTTTAGATTTTTTTTATGTGGATTACTACTGTTCAAATTGATTATGTAACTGAGACAGAACTTGACATGGGAAGACCTAATTTACATGTATGCACAAAAATAGGAGTTGGCTTACTAAATTACTCTTTTCTTTTAGTAGTGAATCATGTATGGAGATTCAGTCATTTGAATGCTACTCTAGCAGTGTAGAAAATAACAAACTAATGGCCTGAACCTTAGCTGACTGAACCTTAACAGACTGAAGTGCCTCTGATTGACATGAGCTGAAGATCTGGCCCTACACAGCAAACTGAAAACAGCTTCATTTTAGCCTAAGCACACTAATTATATAACTGTATACAAAGAGAAAGTAGAAAAGCTGGAGTAAATGCAACATTATACCATTAATGGATGCTTCACACCCAGAGTTTCTGTTCTGTTATTCTGATCTCTTCCTTTTTTTCTACAGATGGTGAACATAGCCTGTTCTTAACTAGAACAGTCAAATATATGCCAAGTGAAACTAATTTAATTACATTTGCTGGCATGCAAATGCAGCCTGCTACTGTAAGTAATTTAAAAAATATATAAATTTTATAAAATGTAAATTTTATATATATATAAAACAATGCTAATAATCAATACAAGCTCAACATGCCATGATGTGAAATAAAACTGTGCCATATAATATATTCCAAAGGGGTAGCCGTGTTAGTCTATTGTAGAAAGACAACAGAGTCCTGTGGCACTTTTAAAGACTAACAGATTTATTTATCACATGAGCTTTCGTGGGAGAAAATCCCACTTCGTCAGACGCTTCCCATATAATATATTGTAATTGCTTTCCTCTTTGTCTCATGCATGTTATCTGAATAAAAGGCCAAAGCCTCCATTTTTACTAGGCCTTCCTAAATGCATAGACCTGGATCCTCAGATGTACTTAGGCTCCTAACTTCCATCAATTTCAATGATGCCTAAGTACCTTTGAAAATCTAGGCCTTTGTGATTATGGGCCTGATCCAAACCCCCCTGAAAACACTTGTAAGGCTTGCATTGTCTTTAGTGAGTTTTGGATCAGGGCTTTACTTGAATAAGGACTGAATAAAAACAAAAATGTCATGATATGGTCCCGTGCTTTATAGCAACATCAAGGAAATAGACATGCTAGACCAAATAACACACTTTTGCTATTGCATTAACCCCCTGTGGAAGACTTTGTGGCTGTCTAGCATACAAGAAATGGCATTTGTATGCCCTATCCATTAACTACTCAGAGCATGATTGAAGCAGCAAAAAGCAGACCTGAATCTATTTATATCTCAAGGAGGACCTTCTCATTACCTCAGAATGGATGAACGGCTACAGAAAGTAAAGTGTGGTGCAAAGAGGTACAATACAAGTTTCCCCAACCATGCTCTAGCCATGCCTCTGTCCTCACATGGACTATCCTACTTGTCCCCATGTTGGGCCTTTTTTGAAGCAGAGATTGACAATTATCCCACATTATCAGGTCTTTTGTGGTGAGCAGAAATTTATTAGAGGATTCTCAGACTAGCAACTTAGTTTTTTATTTTAGTAAAGAAAGTTACAAGAATTACAACACACCTTTGCTCATCAAATGGATAGGCTTACTGGAGCTAGACACTAAGCTTGTGTATGTATTGAAGCCAGCAGAGCTATGCTGATCTGCACTAGCTGAGGATCTGGTCCACTGATACACACTTAACATCAGCATTTAGGTCACCAGTGCATTTGGCCCCACATCCCCATAAGAATAGGACATTTGCAACATCAGACAGAGTTATATTCTTCTGCTTTACAAGACAATTCAACCACTGTCAGAATTAAGCCATCAGAAGTACAACATAGGTTTCTGTATGCAATGTTCTTCCCCCTAGCATCATATGGTTATATGTTGCTCTTTAGGAATAGACTTGCATACTGCTTTATGCAGAAGACATCTGCCCCATTTTAAGGAAGCGCAGCACTGGCCACTTATGCTCAAACTGTGTTATATATATGCTCATTGCTTTCATGGAATAAATGCTACCTTGGGATTTATTTATGTGAACTTTGTTTCCATACGAACTGAATAGCTATTAATATTCTTGCGCCTGCAAGACACACTTTCTTATCTAATTTTATTGTTGATCATTTAGGGTATGTCTATACTGTAGCTGAGAGGTTGATTCCCGGAGCATGTAGCCAGTTGTACAAATGCCAGCTCAAGCCAGGAGGAACATAGGTGGCAGCTTGGGTTAGCTGCCCAAGTACAATCCTGTCTGGACCCTGGGTGTGTGCTTTGATAGCTAGGCCAAGCCACCACCTGTCCTACCCCTGCTATACTGCTATTTTTAGCACAGTATGAGCAGATTTAATGTGTCTGTCTATTTGCATTGGGAAGCGCCTTCCTAGCTGCAGTGTAGACATACTCTGATAGTCCCTCAGGGACTGTTGATAGCAGGCAGAGTTAGTTTAGATAAGCCAGTAGTTTAAGTTTAAAATTAGACATGTGCTTTAAGTACTTTGCTAAACCGTATTAAAACATCAATTCTAGGTGTGATATCTCCAGGTCAGGAAAGGGGCCAATTAGAGTGATGAGGTATGGCTGATCAGAGGTGTATTTGTTTTGAGATAAATAGAGGATTTCTGTCTGCAGTGCTGTCAGTCCAATGTCAAATTCATTTCTAAAACTGTAACTTTTTTTTTATTTTAAGAAATCATTTAGCATCTGTAGCTGTATCGTTTTAAACCTACTTCTAGATATATCCTCTGGCAACATCCCTCCTCCCTTGCAATGAATATCTGATCTTGTGTACATTCAATATTTTGAATTGATTGAAACCGATACATGATTTTTTAAAAAAAGAAAAAGTCCTTTACATAATATGTGGATCAAAGATATAAACTGGATCTCGGCCTCCTTTTCCATAACACTGCTCACTGAAATATATGCTTTGCTCTGCCAAAGGCTTTTCTTCCCTGATCAAGACATCAGATATATGAGGTAGGTCTCTTTCTTTCCCACAATAAATCACATGAATTTAAAGTCAAATGATCTTTCAGGAGCTCTACACTTTCAAGTCTAATTTCCTCAATAGCTGTTCTTAATCTCATTCCAATACCTTTGCCAATATCTTAGCCACAATATTCAGTAAAAAGATTGGTCTCCAGTTTGATAAGTCTTCTTTTTCTCCTCTCTTGTAAATCAATGTGAATAACTCTTCTCGGCTCATTGATTCTGTCAACTTGTTTTTCCAGAGTATGCTGTTATACACCTCCAGCAGCTTCTTCCCTAAAAGATCCCGAAATTTCTAATAAAACTCTATGGGAAATCCATCACTGTGTGGGTCTTTGCCAGTTTTAAGGCACATTAAAGACTCATACACAATTCTCTAGTGGCTAGATTGTGATCCTCTTCTAATGCTGAATAATACCTTCTGCCATGAGCAATCCCAGTGAAGTCAAGAAGACCACTCATGATGCAAGGCACTCATTCTGTACAAGCAAAATATCGCATCTAGGCCCTAGGGCTATGTTTACACTAGAAAAAGTTAAGTTGACTTTGTTAAGTCGACTTAACAAAGTGGTGTCCATGGACGCGGACTTAGTCCACTTTTTTAAGTCAACCTAACTGCCTAACATCTTAACAAAGTAGACTTAAGTGTCCACACTGTGCTTAGGTCGACCTAAAGAAGGGTTAGGTCAACCTAAGGAGGGTTAGGTCAACCTACCCGGTGGTTCTTATTAAGTCGACTTACGCTTTCATTAAGTCGACTTAAGGAATTTCTTAAGTCAACTTCATGAAAGCCTGGTGTGGACGGGGACTAAGTTAAGTTGACTTAAGCCTCCTTAAGTCAACCTAACTTGCCAGTGTAGACATAGCCTAGGATTACAGCATCTTCAACAATCTGATCCTGCTTCTGCTGAAATCAGTGACAAAACTCCCATTACTTTCAGTAGGCGCAGAATTAGGTCTTGAACGTTCACAGACCAAAGAGAGGTAATTTTTAGGCCTAGTTTAATCAATGGGAACTCAGATGCATAAAGATATTTATGTGCTTAGGCTCCCAGGATCAGACCCGTTTTATACCTAATGCTATCCTTTCCAACACACAAATTTCCTTTTCCTTCTACAATCTTCCTTAAAAAATCCTTATGTTTATTACAATTCCAAAGAATTTTCCTGTGCCCTCCTCAATTTATCAGTGATTTCAGCCTTTTGCTGCTTAAGAACTGATCCATCGATGACTATGGCAAAACTCACATTGAATTTACATGGGGCAGGATCAGGGATTTTGTGCATTATCTTATTATTAAAAAAAAAACTAACAGTTTTCATGCTGCCCTCATTGCTTCATCCTATATTTACTGACTCCTGTCTCCAGTTTATCTTTAATCCCTCCATGATTTTTCTCTTCCTCTTTCATTCCCATGCATAGTAAATGTTGCTATTTATTTATGGTAGCATGAACCATGTGGACAAGGTACGTCTACATCGCAAAAAAAAAGGGGGGGTGAGGTGAGGGGGAGGGAGATCAGCAACAGCAAATCTCATAGCCCACACCAACTGACTTGGGCTCATGATGCTCACAGTATGGGGCTAAAAAGAACATGTGTAGACTTTGGGGCTTAGGTTGGATCCAGGCTCCAGCCCAAGTGGAAACATGTACACTGCTGTTCTTAGCCTTGCAGTGCAGGCCCTGTGAGCCCAAGTCAGTGGACCCGCTCCCCGAGAGTCATGACTCTGGATGGAATTTTTTTGCTTATCTGTTTTTGAAAAATAGACATAGAGACAGAGGTATGGTCCCTGCTCTAATGTGCTTCCAGTTTCAGGCTGAATAGACAAACAGGTTTTAGGATGCAGAAAAAAATAATAATTTTTTTTAATACAAGTTAATTTGACTCTCTGTAAGTGGCATAGTAGATGCAAGGCTTTAAAAAGAAATTGCATATGGATGGGGTAATTAGATACTTATGGATGAGCACACCATCAGAACTATGTGGAAAATAGAATGGAAAAGAATGCAAAAAGAAACTTTCTTTATAATAATAAGAGATTACTGTTCCAGAAAATTCCTCTTTGCACATTTCAGGAACAATTTTAACATGTGGGCATCTTATCAGGACACCCAAATAATAAATCGTACATTTAGATGTTCACATCTAATCTACCTACCACAGGACCGGTCCTAGGGTTTTTGGCACTATAGGCAAATGATGACTTTGGCACCCCCCTCCACGTTTTATAAGAGATAATATATTAATATATTTTTTCAAATAGATTTAAAAAATTCAGTTCTGTCTAATTTTGTGCCTCTCAAAGCCTGGCACCATAGGCGACTGCCTAGTTTACCTATATAGTTGGGCTGGCCCTGACCTACTGAATTACAGAGCACCAATAGCCGTAGTCTGCAAGTACCCTAATAAGTAATGTTTTTTTTCTCATTACAACAGGTGATTTTTCCTTCTTTTTGCCTCACTTCCCTCTAATATGCTTTTTGAATCTAAACAAGTGCTTTAATTTGCTGTAACAGTCTGACCTGATCCTATGAGTTACACTTCCCTGCATTTATTTTCCTCCCATTCTGCAAGTTCTCCATCTTCAAGCATCTGACAAAGTGGGATTTTCTTCCATGAAAGTTCCTGAGATAAATACATTTGTTAGTCTTTAAAAGTGCCACTAGACTCCTTGGGGGTGGTTTGGTTTTGTTTGTTTTTTTAAATGAAAAGATTAAGAAAATTGATAAATCTTGTCATACAGAGCCTTGCTTTGAGTTCAGTCTGATTTTTCCGTAGAGAGAGTTACACAGCTTGGTACCTTTCACACTAAAGGACTGACCACCTATTCCAAGACCTGTCCCTGGGACAACAGTCCCATTGTACCTTTTGTTCACAGTATTCTTGGAACTTGGCATACAAAATGAGCACTTACATATAGAAATCCTAAACACAAACACAGCTGAACTTTGCCGAGAAATAGGGTAGAGTTTCAGATCCAAACTCTTCCCAGGAAGAGCTGGATAGGACTTTTTTGAGCTTATCAACAATACTGCTTAATCAGCCAGGTCCTCACCATTGTGTCCTCCCCAAGTGAAGAACATAAATCACCTGCAGAATTTCTCAGTCCAGGGAACCAAATGTGAATCCATCTCAGATTATCTCATGTGAGACTGCTCAACATGGCCTCTAAGGCCACGACCCAGACAAGTATTGGAATAGCCCCATGAAAGTCAATGGGACTACTTCCATAGTTCTAGATAAACATGTGCTGAAGTGCTTTGCTAGACCAGGAATGGGGTCACTGATGTGCTGCCTCTTGCTGAATCTTCTCTTTTACAAATGTATGTTAAAGCACTCTCCATGATTAGCTCTGGTCTACTGGAGCAAGTAGAGATCACCTCCTGGTGGTTTCTTCTAGCAGAACATTTGCTTTCCAAGATGCAGTTTGGTGGTCACTGTTCCCCAGTGGGCGGGTCCATAAAAGCCACCAGGACTATGGGCAGCAATTGGCACATTTGCTGGAAGTCTCAGCATAGAAATCGAAACCAACACAACTATTCTTTTACCCTATATCCCTTCAGAGGTGAGCCATGAGAGTTGAGGCACGTGTGGTACTATGCAAATAAGATTTTGTCATCTCTATGCATGCAGGCCCTGCTCTGTGGTTAAAAAAAGGTCATCATTTTCATGTCTGTCAGTGAGGCTCCTTCCATGATCACTTTAAATTCACAAACAAACAAAAATGAAAAGCAATTGGAAAAGTCAGCTTGTTCCAGAGGGAGGGAATTCAGTTCCATAAAAAGACAAGGAAGCCTAATAGAGCAAGATCCTTAGCGCCTTGGTTGTTTGATAGAAAACAAAGCAACAGCTTATGGGTGGATTGCACATTTGTCCTTCTGATTTAAATGCAGAATTGCTGCACCCCCAAGATGCTCACACCCCACTTCTGGAAGAAGTATCTTCCTGGAGAGGTTTTTAGCTGTAAAGGAGTCACTACAGCATCAAGAAGATAACTCTATGGTTTGATTTCATGGGGAAATATCATAGGCACCTAACTCCCAAGACACACTTCTCATTACCAGAGTTCTGTTCACTACTGCACAACAGATGCATTCCTTCTACAGATCTGCTATACAGCAAAAATGCTTCCATTTTATTGCTCACTGCAGTACCAGGAATATTCACTGATGTTTTACAAGCCAGACACTACAATAATATATACATTAACAATGCTAGCAATGCTATTATCAATTTCTCATATATTCTTTAAAATGTAATTAATAAAGCTGTGCTTCTTCTGAGACCACAGCAGGCCTTTGTTGCAGGGTTTCAAATAGCTGTTGTATTTAACACCTAGGAACAGACTAGCTGATGACAATAATCTTTACTTCCACAGTCTTGCATCAGCTCACTACAACTGGTAATGCAGACCTGCAGAGTCAAACCCAGCTTGGTGATACAGAGAAACTGGTGGGTTAGCATGATCAAAGGCAGTTATGCTTTATATGGGCTCAATACCGCAACACTGAGCAATTCTTGGAGGGGTAAAGTGACCCTGTCTTGCACTGAAGCCCAATGGGCAATGAAGGCTCTTAGCACCTGCAAGAGTTGCTCGGTATCTTGTGAATCAGGGCCCCTCTGTGACATACTGCTCATGCTGTTTCTCTGTTCTCCCCTGTCCCCTAACCCATGTCCAGCTTTTCTTTCTACACAGTATGCTCTTTGAGGCAGAGAGTGTCTTTTTCTTCTCTGTTTGTACAGTTCCTGGCACAATGGGATCCTGACCTAGTACTGTGTCTCATAAATTATAGTAATAAATGAATAACTTTTCAGAAAATGTCTGTTTACTGTGAAGAAATTTCTTTTTTGTCTGAAAACCAACAACTGTCTGAAATTTGATTTTTTTGTTGTTGTTTTTGTTGAAATTTTGTTAAAATTCATAAATACTCTCCATTGTTGTGGGGGGAACATTTGTCAGCCAGTTCCATTTCTGAGTTCTCTATCACTGACCTCCTGTGTGTGCAATTTCCTAGCCAACCTCAGTTGCCTAGCTATACACAATATTTAGCTCCCTCACAAGTGTGTTGTGAAGTTTCATTAATGAATACTTGTAAAGCACTTTGAGATTCTTAAATGAAATAGAATTGTTTTAGAAATCATTTAATTAATTTCATTAATGATCTTGATGATGGGATAGATTGCGTGCTTAGTAAGTTCGCGGATGACACCAAGCTGGGGGGGAATGGTAGACACGCTGGAAGGCAGGGATAGGATCCAGGGAGGCTTAGACAAATTGGAAAACTGGGCCAAACTGGATGTTTCTGGATGCCAATTCAAAGTTTACCTATATTTCGTGATTCTGTAAGGTGAAGAGGAAAATCTCATGACAACACCTTTTTTAATGAGATTTCTGGTATTTGGATCTTCTGGAGGGCTTCAGAATCCAGTAAGCTCATTCCTTGTAGCATTTCTGCTTTGAGTCCTGGTTCAGACAGCAAAGCAAGATTAATTTGGCAGGATTACAGGTTACAGGCAGACAGGAGAACCCATACCAGACATGACTGCCCTGCAACTCATATCCCACTCTCTGGGTCATCCAATCCAACCTCCTCCTGGGGCAGATATGCATACCAGAAGTGCCCAGCCATTTCCTCTCCTTAGTGCAGACTTACAATGGCATGGTTGTGTACGAAGCAACAATTTAAAAGTGCATTTTGTAAGTTTGTAATTTGTTTTTCCCTATAATAATGACATTTATTTTAAGAATCTATGGGGAAGTCTCCACTGAGTATTTCCTAGTTTTCTAATATTTGGGTGTGGCATTCTGAAATTCCATGTTCTAGAAGGGTAGATGGAGCCAGAGGCCCTGTTTTCCAAAAGCAAGTTTGACTCTACCTTAGTGAAGTTCTTCATACGTGAATTATACTATAGTATTTTCCAAACTTCCCCTCTTGCTTGTGAGAGATTCTATATCTTTTGGTGACTTTGTACATGATTTTCCAGATTATTTCTATGATGAGAGATTTCACAAACTGATTACATTTATCCTTGAAAAGAGAGGCATCAGAGATGTATTTAAGAATGAAGAAAAAGAATAAGGCCCCCTTTTGCATGCAAAAACAGAGTAATGAAATCTCATGCTTCAGGGCATCAGTACAGATATCAAGAAGACTTTTTCCTTTCCCATGTGCAGCACTGTACAATTGTCCAAGTACTTTACAGATTTTTTCCCAACTGCCCATGATAATACTGGAGACAGGATATCAGACATGAAGAATCAGTGGCCAAATCTATGAAAGTAGGTTTCATGGTCTTAATTTGAGAAGCATTAAAAAAATCATAATTGAACTAACGTTAAAGCTTTGAAATCTCTCTGATTTCCCATCCATACCAACAGTGAGCTGGATTTCTTGTGTCTTACCAGTGGAGGAGGAGGAGGATGAAGTGTCAGCAACATGTCAACCCTCACAAGGAGAGTCTCATGCACCACACACTAGCCATATACATGTGCCTTACATCAGATCTCATTCTTTAACACATTAACATAGGGACCAAATCCTGCTGTGAGCTCAGTGAGAGTTTTACTTCATCAGGGAAGGAAGAGAAAGCTCAGCAAGATTTGGCCACTAGTAAACAAAGATATAACTGTCTGTAGGATCTATTAAGCACTCCTTACTGCAGGCAAGCTCCCATTCACTGAATGAGACATCAGTAGAGCTGTGCAAAACTTATCTAATGAACTCTGAAATCAGACAAGTCATCTAGTTTCTGTTTTGTTAGAAACGAGAATCTTGGTTCAGTTTTGACATAAGGTTTGCCGCGCCCTGCAAACCCTACACGCAAACCAAAAGTTAATCCAAACTGAATCACGCTCCAGCTGAGTCACAATCAGTGTTCCCCCCTCCAGGGGATTCTACAGTCCGGTTCAAGCAATTTTCCACGGGAGGCCCGCCGGCCCTCCCCCCCCCCCTGTTTCACCGGGGGGGGGGGGGGGGGGGGAGGAAAGCAGACCTGGACTTGCCCACTACTTTGGGTTCCAGCTCATGAAACCTGTGTGTATATTGCACGCTTCTGCTTCATCTTCCCCCAACTTCTCAGTGGATTTCCCTGGACTACTTCCCCACAGCTCCAGTACCTTCTCCATACTTGTTTCAGGGTGTTCAGCTCTGCTGAATCCCAGCAGCCAACGACAGTGCTGTCCAGTGCTGCTGACAATCCTGCCTCTTCTAGCTTCTAGGAGTCACTCCTTTGCATTGCTCCACAGCTCCCTTTTATACCAGCCTCCTGGTCCCTGATTGGCTGCCTGATGACCTCTTCCTATTGGCTAGCTTTCACGCAGCCTCTCGAAGAGCCCCCTTATCCTCTTCCAGGCCAGTGAAGGGCAGGCACCGCACCACAAGCCCCAAACAAAAAATGTTGTGTTTTTTCAACTGCAAACTGGAAAATATTAGTGCGTAAAACAATAACTTTTTGGTTTTTTGGATCTCTGACCAAAAACAAAAAATATTGATCAGACACTTTCTTGTGAAAATTTCCATTTTCTGGAAAACCCAATTTTCCACTGAAAAAATTTTCAGCTGAAACTTTTGACCAGTCCTAATCAACAGGGATTTTGTTCCTGAAGTCAGCTAGAGGAGGATTGGATCTGTAATTCTGGGTGAGGGTTAGGTTTAGAGTCAGTGTAAAGGGCAGCATGTTGATACACTGGGAAAGAGTTGTGATCGAGAATGTAACCATCCCTTCCTTGTTATCTCCTTGCTTCAGGGATGATGTACTCAGTTACTGGCCTTGAGAAGAAGATTACTTACAACTTGCCAACAGCTAGGGTGGTAGGTGGAGACTGAAAGCTAGTCCACTCCCTACACACCTCTTCCCACCTATGTAGAGGGCAAGTAGCAGTCCTGCTGAATCTGTCTCCCCTATTTACAGATTGGCAAGTAGGTAACAGGAGCAGGGGAAGAAGGGAGGAGTACAGCTGGTCAGAAAAATGCTGGGTTTTCCACAAAAAATTTATCTGTGTTGTGTGTAGTAATTTAACGTTTCCCTAAACCCCCACACAGACAAATAGGACAATGACCTCAATTAAATGATGCATACAACAAGTAGGTGGTATTCAGATACAGTATGAACATGTATGATAAATGCTTCAGTAGGTAGCTAGGTAAAATGGGAGCAAAGGAGTCCATATGTCGTCAAGTAATTCCATCCTGTAACTTGTAGAATTATATGCATTTCCCTTTAATATAGACTGTCCACAACTATGCAATAACACTTCATTCCTACAAAATAGGTGTTTTAAAAACCTTACAGTGTTCACAGAAAATCCAGCACTCTGACTGGAGGCTTTTCAGTGAAGGAGGATAAAAGGCACCTACCTTCTTTGGAAGCAACCACAGTAAATTGACTATTCACATACCTTTACATGTCAGTTTTACTTGCAGACTTTCAGATGCTACCAGCCTCCCTGGTTCTCCTGTCCAAAAATCTATAAATGCAAGGGCATATTCAAATCAAGACTTTTTGGTTTCTTTTTTTTGCTAATTATTGGCTGTATGCAATCCAGTTTCTGATTTCTTCCTGTCTGAGGGCTGCAAGATCAGGCCCTATGAATACGCCAGATCTTGCTTTTTAAACTATAAGAACAGGTCTGCCAGCAAAAAAAGTTGTGCGTTCTGCGTCACAGCAAGGTTATTTGAATGGAGATTGTGAATTAAATAAGCATTAAAGTTTGACTCATCCTTTACATTACAGTTGGATATTTTGGTCATATAGCTGAGCAGGCAGGGGAATTCAGCTGAGGATCAAAGCTTGCTAAAAATGTGGCTTGCCTGGGATAGTCACCAACGTCTAAAATTAAATCCTGCTGAGGAAAGATAAAGGTGAGATCTAGGAGTTGCACATTCTATTCTACGATAATGAAACAGTTAAATAGAACTTGAGAGGCATAATGGAGAGGCACAGAAGCATAAATCTGAAGGTTAAATTTGTATTAGCTTTGCTCCTCCTTCCCATAGGAGCACAGATGGTGAAAACCTTAAAGCTACCCCTGCCATTATCATGAAATAAATGAATTATCAGGTTTCTCCCTCACAAAGCTATCTGTGGAAAGAAACTTCCTACTCTTATCATGAGCAAGATAATTTAAATTAACTCCTGGTAATACTGATTTACAAAGAGGAAAGAAGCATTCAGATTTTTAAAGGAACGGGATCACCTTTTTTAGAACAACAGATTCCACAGAATTCTCCAAAGCTGTTGTAGCAGACAAGCTCACGAGATTTCAGTAACAATTCAAAGCCCTTTCCTCAGCTTTTGATCTGAAGATCTTTGTTTATTGTTGTGGGTGCAAAAGATGCATACCTGAAAAGTGGCATTCCTAGAGAGAGGGCATTGAAAAAGAAATCAGCCCTGCATAAGGATTCCTGGGGAAGAAATATATTTAAAGTGATGGATATTGAAAAACTAGATTAGACAAAGCACTAAAAATGCTCTGTAGGGACAAATCTTCTGAGTCAAATTATCCTCAGAAAAGATTAAACCCACTCAAATTAAGAGAGCCCGGGTATGTCTTTTTAGTCATACAGTTTAAACCCCATTTAAGGGACAGTCAACATATAGATCAGGTCTACATTGGCTGCAGAATTCAATGGCAGTCAAAGGGAGATATGCAAGCTACGTAAAATAACTTCCGTTTCTCCCTTTGGCTTCCTAATGCCTACTTACCACAGTGTTTCCACTGCACTTAATCAAAGGGAAATGCCCTTCCTTTGACTCAGCGCTACTCTTCTTGAGGGAGTGGGCTTACTGTGTCGACTTCTGGAACAATTGAGCGAGTCTTCACTGACTGCTCAATTGAACCAAAAAGATTGAACTGACGGTGGCGAAACACTGTACACCTGCCCATAGAGTTATTTGCACACTACCTTAATCCAAATTAACTTTCAGATGTAGACAAGCTCTGACATACTTTGGGAAAGCATCCAGATTTAGGAAAGGACTTCAGAACTTAAAATCAATAGAATTTAAACAGGTACTTAAAGTTAAATACATGCTTGAGTGCTTTCCTGGATCGGGGCCTAAATTCCTCTTCCTGCACCACCAAGATCAATAGTAGTTTTGCCCCTGAATTCAGCGGGAGCTATAGCAGCCTCTGACAGCCAGATTCTATGTGGCCTTTGCTCAAGTAAAGCTCCCATTAGCCCTAAAAGGGAGTGAGGCTCTTGCATGAGCCATCTGCAGTAGAATGAAATTTATACAAACTTATCTATTATTTTACCCAAGCATTCAAAAATCACAAGAGAAACCCCCAAAGCACTTATATAGAGAGTCTTTTTCGATTCTTTCTTAGTCTTCTAGTTTCTGTATTTTTAGGGGTCACATTTTCAAGCTTTTCTCTGAAATCAAGAAAGCTGGGAACTTTTCATTT
>ML685821.1:11508413-11524042 GCA_007922175.1 Pelusios castaneus
AAGAAGTTGAGATTCTCATGTAAACATTAGACTCCAGGAGCACAGACTTTAAGAAAAATTATCAAATAAGGCAAGTTCACTGAAAAAGTGTAATTACATGTGGCTAACAATTATGTATGATTAAAGGTACTAAATGAAAATATACTTTTATATTAACAGTGAAAATGTTTATCAACTCTGTTCTCTTCAAAGTTATCGCTGTGAACGTCTGTAAATTCATTGCCACTATGTTTTGGACATGTAGATTGAATCCTATGCTGCTTCCTAGAAATCAGTTACAAATTTAGTCCCAGAATGAAATATCTGAAATCAATGAGGTCTGAAATAAAATAAAGGTTCAGTGGCAGGATCAGAGCTTTGGGTATCAGTGAGAAAGACAGGAAACTAAAGAAATACAGTTGTTGCATAAAAAGTATTTGTCTAAAAAAGATTTGTTTTTCCTCAGTGAAACCACATGTGGGCCTTTTTTCTCTTTAATTGTCATAATATATTATTTAGGACAATATTAGTCATGCTTTCTACAAAAAATACAAATAGGGAAATTATGAGGGTACTGAAGTATTCAGATGTAAGTGAGATAATTAAAAAATAGCAGAAATACTTTAAGAGGAAAATTAAAGCTATTTCCTCTCCTCAAAAAAGTTTGCTGAAATCATGAAATACTTCCTTTGAGTTTTGAGTTTAGTGATTTGCTCTGAATTATTTGTATAGATAAAAGTACATGATTGCAGAATACAATTAGGGGTTGGGTTTTTTTTATTGTTGAGATCTACCAAGCCATAATATGGCTCTCCTCTGCAGCACAGTAACTGTGGCATTTTCAGTCAATTGTACCATCAATTTGTGATGCTGTTACAAAAAAGCCAAAGGCTGATATCTTCAAAGGGCATGTAAGACCCTAACTCCCATTGAAATCAATGGGACTTAGCCATCTAAATACTTTTGTGGCTCTGGGCCAGAGTTCTCCATACTGGAAGGAGTGCTAGCAATAGTAAAGTAGGTCAGGGAAGAAAGACAAGCTCACAAATTTTAGTGGCCATGGCAAAGCAGGCCAGTCAGGTTTTTGCATCAAGTGTGTAGATGGTAGGAACATGGCTGGTGGTGATGGGGAGTTATTGATGCCTTCACGCTAGTCTGAGTTCATAGGAGCCTTAAAAGGGAGAAGCCCTGAGCAAGAGCTCCATCCCTGATCAAAAATGCAGAATGAGAAGCAAAGCTTTGCCATAAGGACACCTAGTGCGGAGAGAAAGAAAGGCAAATTCCCTTCTTGTACTCCTGCCTGGTGATGAGGGATCCTCCTATCACAAAGCTTGGGGGCTGTTGTAGGAAGGCAAGAAGCAGCAGTCCCTAAGGCTAGGAAGAGCACTGAGAGATTTGCTGTACCTGTGCACTAACCCTATATAGGAACCTTAGAGGTACAGGCCTTCCTACAGCACTCAGAGACACCTGACATGCCAGTTGGCAAACTACTGCTGACATGCTAATAAACAGAAAGCACTGCACCATTTAGCAGCTTTAATGAGTGGAGTTGGAAAAGAAGTACTGAGAGCTTGGCTGAGAGCACAGGAATAACAGGGAGATATTTGGAGCTCTGGGAAGAATATTACCTGTGCGGGAAAAGCACCATTTAAGGTAAAAATATTAGAGGTTAAAGAATAACACCAGGAACAGGAGAAAACAGAGGTCTTAGAACAGCAGAGAAGGAGGTCTCTGGTCATGATGATCAAGCAAAGACTAAAGTGATACACAGCCTCTTTCATTTCTAATGTGCCCTAGAATTAGCTTGTTCGGAGCAGGGTGTGGCTAGCCCCTGCTTTCTGGATGGGCCCCTTAATCTTCAGGGTGGGCCCAGCCAGTCCTGCTTCCGGTCACCTGGAGCACTGGAAGGAGAAGGGAGGGGGGGAAGCAGCCTGGCCCCTGCCGCAGCTGCTCCTCTGCCCACAGCTCCAGCCCACCCACCCGTAGCTACACCCCTGGTTTGGAGAAAGAACATCTTAAACTGAGATAATGAGAGATGAGAAGGGAGAAGAGCCATGGATTCCTCATGAAACCTATTTGAGATTTAACTATAATCAGATTTGATTACCTGACACTATGGTAATAGGCAGCAGTGCAACCTCCCCCAACTAAATAAATAAATACATGTAATTAATATTAAGTAAGAAAGTTGGGTATTTTTATGTTCACTTTAAAATTATAAATGAAAAAATAGAACAAACAAATAATATAAACAAAACAGACATTGAAAAAAAATATTAATGGCTTAGGCCTAATTTAGCTTCCAAATAGCTGAGCTTTGACTGGACTGGATGGACCTGCACTTTGAAACAATCAAATCAGAAAAAATTGCATATGAAATAGGCTGATGATTTTCATGAGGGTTTGTGAAGTAGTAGAAAAAAAATCTGGCAAATCTGATGAATTTCATTGGTACTTGCAAAATAATTTATCCTCTGAATAGCATTCAACCAGATACAGAGCTGGTTGAATACCACAAAATTCACTGAAAAATATATATTTTGAATCCTATTTGCCCAATATTATTTATCATCAGCAAGTCTTGACCTTTATGGTTTTGTGTTTACTTTTTAAACTGTTTTCACCTCCTGATTGCTGCTAACAAATACTTTACCAAGCTTTTAAGTGTTACAGACAAACAGTCTTCACCATCCTCACCTACTGAGCCTGTTCTGTTATGGACTTCTGAACATTCACTGGAGTATATCTCTAGTATCCCTCCATGACAATCTTTGAACCATTTACAAAAAATCTATTTCATTTGCAAGTCAACTCCCATTGATTTCAGTGGGGCCAGGATTCCATTGAACTGGTAAAGAAGGATGATGATTTTTGAGGATAAAGACCAGGAAAACAGAATAAGGAGACACTTGGGTCTAGTTCTGACACAAATAAGAAGGATGATCTGGTTGCATAATTTAATCTCTCTGTGCCTCAGTCTCCCACCTGTAAAATGAGGACAATAATACTTCCTTACCTCAGGGAGGGTAATATGAGGACTAATTCATTACTGTTTGTCAACAACTTTCAGAACTTCGGTGGAAAGGTCAGTGAGGAGGGAGGGCCTGCTATATTTTCAGTGTGCAGATGACAGCCAATTTTATGTCTCCATTTCATCTGACCCAGAAGATGGTGTTTATAATGTTGGTATTGACCTTTAAAGTTCTAGATGGCCTGGACTTGCTTAATTCATAAGTCATCACTCTCCTTGTCCCACATATTTCACCAGAGCTCTGATCAGTAGAGGACCTCAAACTATCATTTTTTCACAAAGACTGACAATATGGTGGTCTCTGTGCAGACTCTTTGGCTCTCCCCTCAGTCTAAAATGGCCTGATTTTACAGATCACCATGGCACCTTATAAAATAAATGGTTACTCACTTGTAACTCACGTTCTTTGAGATGTGTTGCTCCTGGCCATTCCAAGTAAGGTGTGCATGTCACATGTACGAATTGCCAGAAACTTTCCCCCTATCTAAGCCCTTAAGGAAACATTTGACAATTGGATTTGAGAACAGTGAGCAGTGTGGTTCCCCCTCATGAAAGGTAGACATAGCCACTAGGTTGGCCTTGAGCGATGATGTTGAGAGGCCTTGGCCCTTCAGGTGTAACAAATAGTCCAGAACCCTTGGCACCAGGGCCAAAAGGGGGTGAAGGCCTTCCTTCAATGCCCAAAGGGAGAACCGCTTCCACTTGGCCTTGTAAGTTGCCTGCGTTGTGGGTTTCCTGCCCCACCGCCCCACTGTCCAAGAGGGCCTGCACTTCCTGCTACAGAAGCTGTTCATGAGAGGGGACCCTGAAGAGAGACCGGGGGAGAGGGGTGGAAGGGAGCAAGAGGCAGATGAGAATTGGAGTGAATATCTCTATTGTATCATGCAGGGGACCCACTGGTCCTATGTAACATGGGACCATGCACGGTAGAACCAGGACAGTCTGTTGTAGAAGGGTGGGGGGAATGGATCTGGTGTGACTAGAACATTGTCCTCAATTGTATCTTTAAAATGACTTTTTGGCACCTGATGATTGGTGCAAGTGGCCTTACCCCTGATTTGAAGACCATTGATTTGGCCTGCGTCCACTACAGCCTTGCCATTAGTCAAAATCCTGTCTGCATTGGGAAGTGTGAGATGGAGCTGGAGGATAGAATGGCTTGCGTTGAGAGGCCGGGGTGTGGAGGCCCAGCAATTTCAATATTGCCCTAGAGTCTTTGAGTGTTTGTAACCTGGAGTTAGTCTGTGAAAAAAACAACTCAGGGCCCTCAAAGGGGAGGTCTTGCATTGTAGACTGCACCTCCTGGGGTAGCCCCAAGGCTTGGGAGCCAGGAGCTTCTCCTTATAGTGACTCCCAATGCCATGGCTCTAGTTGCCGTGTCTGCTGCGTCAAGGGTTGACTGGAGAAGTTATTGAGATGACCTTTCCCTCTTTGATCACGGCCAGGAACTCTGACCTAGAGTTCGGCTGTACTGCCTCTGCAAATTTGTCCAGAGCAGCCCATGAAATAAAGGTGTAACGGCTGAGGATCACCTGCTGGTTTGCGATCCACAGCTGGAGACCTCTAATAGAATATATCTTTCTCCCGAAGATCTCCAGCTTTTTTGCCTCCTTGGATTTCGGGGTGGGTCCTTGGTGATCTTGTCTCTCCTTTTAATTGGCCACAGCCATGACAAGGGACCCCAGGGTGGGATGAGAGTAGAGGTGCTCATGACTTTTGGAGGGTATGAAGTACTTCCTTTCCATCCTCTTCTCTATGGGTGTAATTGAGGCCGGTGTGTGCCAGAGCACCTTGATTGTATGCTTCATAGTTTTAATGAGAACTAGGGCCACTTTGGCTGTTGCCTCTGGGATCAGGATGTCGACTATGGGGTCTGCATCCTTCACCACCTCCTCTGCCTGCAGCCCCAGGCTGTGGGCCACTCGGTGAAGCAATTCCTGGTGGGTCTTGCTGTCATCCGGGATGTGTGCCAGGTTGGTCTCTCCTACAGCCTCATTTGGAGGGGAAAATGAGGACTCCTCCAGGGTCTCCAGTTCCTGGCCCACTGCCCCTTCCATATCCCTTTCTCCTACCGGGTCCTGGGACCCAAGATCCCCATCGTCCGACTCCGCAACGGAACCTTCCCTCATCTCTGGGAGGTGGGGAGGCACTGAATGGGAGGGCTGGGGCCCTTGGGGCCCAGAACTTGTGACCGAGTAAGGTCTGTCCGATCAGGGCTCTTGGGGTTGGTGGTAGGTCCATGGAGTCCAGAAGAGCCATTGGTGAGGCCACAGTGGGGGTGGATGGGGGTAACTTCTTGATCTGGGGCTGCTATGCCTCCCGCTTCTCCTTGAGGATACTGAGCCCTCAGCCAAGCCTGACGAAAATCTGCTCCTGCTGCTGAGGGCTTCGGCTGTGCAGGTCAGAGAGTGGATCTGGAGTGGGCGGGTGTTGCAGACAGCGCAGCGGATGGAGACCTGCACCATGGGGACCTTGGCCAAACAAGGGACGGTTTGCCTCTTGATGGCACCGTAGGTCTCCTAGGTGCGGGAGCTGAAGAGGATTTGTGGGTAGGTCTGCTCTATCAGCTCCTGTGCCACCTCGAAGGTTTCTGGTATAGAGGGAAACTGTAAATCCTTCTCCAGGATATCTCTAGTTGGAGAGGAGACAGACACCGGATTCGACTGTCCCTTCTGAGGGGCTGGAATCAACGGTGCCATGAGTTCTGGTGCCATGCTGGAGTGGCCCAACTCGGGTCGCGTTCCACTCCTTGCTTTTGGTGGTCTGGCAGTGGGAGACTGCCCTCTCTCCAAAGGTGTCGTCTTCTTTTTTGGCACGGGTGAGCCTGCGCTATTTCCTTGGGTGCCAGGGAGTGCCAGTGCCATATAGTCTTTGACGGTGTCTTTGGGCGGGGAGCCTCTTTCATGGCCGCCAGGGCTCTCTGCACTGATGGGGGCTTGCTGGACCCTTGGGCTCCCAACTGCGCTGGACATTAGCAGAAGCTTAAGTCTTTGCTCTCTGTCTTTCTGGGTCCCAGAGTGGAAGCTCCAGCAGATCTTACACCTCTCACTGACCCAGACAATTTAAACACGAAGAGTGTGGGTCGTCAAGTGGTACAGGTCTCTTGCAAGCTTTGCAAGCTTTAAAACTCTGCATGCCCTGGCCCCAAGGATGGGGCATGCGCTATGTCCCCCTGCAGGGACTATTTAGAGGACATTCTAAATAACAATCTACACTATTAACTTTAACTACTCTACTAACACTAACACCACTTAGGCTAAGATAAAGCAGAAGGGGAAGCTAGCTGAAGCAAGCTGCTATTTCAGCAACCGTCAGGGTGGTAAGAAGGAACTGGAGAGGCTAGGGTCAGCTGTGCCTTATATAGAGGGCCATCCATGCACCACTTCAGGGGGCTCCACAGCCAAACCTATGGGTACTCTAGGGGAAAAGTTTCTGGTGATCCGTGCATGGGGCACGCCCACACCTAAGTTGGAATGGACAGGAGCAATCACTCGAAGAAGAAGCCATCTACATGGAAAGGGTTTCAGGGACTGGGGGACAGGGTTTGGGAGGCAGAGTTTGTCTGCACTTCTGTTTATTGGAAGGTAAGTTAATTCATTTTTGGGCCATGCTGCTGGATGGCTTTCTGATACAGGCTGAGAGTTTAACAATTGTCAGTGCTCTAGAATCTAAAATGTTAATAAGTTTATGCAGAGTATTAATATTCATTATGATTACTAATTATGATGTGGCTTTTGAAGATCTAGTGGAAGTTTACTGGGTTGTTGAAATGCCCCATTCAGGTCCAGAGTCAGGTGAACACTTTAAGCACTGCAGCAGTCCGTTTAACTTCAGGTCTCCAGGTTCCCGAATCAAGGCCTCATTGCTTTTCAGGTCATCATGACAATACATATGCCAAAAGCAGCTTTGTTTTTTGGTCTTCCTCCCTCTTCCCCATCCCACAGTAAATACAAAGTATGGATCCATTGAACTAGAACTCTCTGTCCTCATATAGATTGAATTAAATAATTTATTGTAACAAGGAGGATTGTGTCCCTGCCCTTCACCCAGCCATGCAGTGAGTCACCCCCTCAATCTGAACCCTGTGCTAATAGGTCAGATGTAGATGTTCTTCTGTCTTCATTATGGATTCATTATTGGAATCCTCCTTTGATGGCTAGTTTGAAGAACGACTTTGTCTCCTCCCCGCACCTGCAATCATTTTGATATGCAGTCATTGTTATATGGGCTGCAAGTCTGGTTGGCTTACCACATTTAGAGTCCTTATCTTGAAATGACCCTCTTACAATTATTCAATCACTAGGTAATCAGGTGCCTATCAGATATTTTCCTCTGATTGTCCTTTCCCTGTCAAAATAAAATGTTTTCTGGGTATATTGGAGAAGATACGCCCAGTAAATGTGTGTAATAATAATCCATCTATTGGATTTTTTTTCCTGCTAGCATCAAAATGTATTGACCTCCACTTTGTCTCAGGCAATAAATTCTGATTTCAGTCTCAAGAGGAATCTCTGTATGCTAATTATGATCACCTTAATCATAATGGAGCCCTCATTGTGAACACTGAAATGCTGACTTCCAAAGGCAAGAGGAAAATGGTGCATATCCGTGTACGGGGTTTTCCTTTTGGAAACAGAAAAGGTGAATTTCATGCACAGGAAAGGCAGCTCTAGATAGGATTGTACCCTATTTCTGCATACAACTGGTACTGAGCAGCTGGCAGCAGTAGTGCAGACTTTCTCCCTGGGCTGCCCTGCCATTGTGCCTCAGAACTAACATGATGGGACCATCTGCAGCTGCTAACACTGCTGTACTGGCTGCAAATATTGCCCCATAATTCTTAGTGTGACAAATAGGGCCCATGAGAATAACATTGTACTCTCTGGAATGCAGCTGCTAGATAGCTCCCAATGCTCCCCAGATATTGTGTTAGGGATTATGGGACATTATCTGCGGCCAAATCAGAAGAGCAAGTGGCAGCCATAGGTAGGAATTGCCGGGAGCGGAATTTCCTTTCTCCCTCTGAGAATATTAATAATTTCCTGCTGGTAGTTAGATGTGGAGATGGAAAGGCCCTCATCCTATGGGTTGGTAGCTGTCATCCAGTACTCCTGAAGATGCTAGGAGAGAGACACCTCACCTTGGGATTGAGTGGGGAATAGAACTCCCATGAAAGTCACTTAGAGTACATCTACACTGGCAAGTTAGGTCAATTTAAAGAGGCTTATGTCGACCTAAACAAAGCGGCGTCCACACTGGGTTTTTATTAAGTCAACTTAAGCATTTCCTTAAATCAACTTAATAACAGATTAAGTCGACTTAATAACACCTCTTCTGAGGTCGATTTAAGGCTTAAGTCGACTACTTAAGTCGACTTATTCCATAAGTTGACCTAGGGCTGGGGACAAGGGAGCCCCGCATGGCTCCCTGGCAGAAGGGAGCTGCATGCGGCTTCCCAATAGAAGGGAGCCACATGTGGCTCCCTTGTCCCTGTGGGGAGCCTAGTGTAGACTCTCTAAGTCGACTTAACAGAGTCGACTTAGGATTTCTAGTGTAGACATAGCCAAAGGGAGTCTTGAGATTGTATCGGGTGCTGTCAGTGCCTAGGAGAAGGGAAATGGCTGGAGCATGGGTTGAGCATGGGCTGGGGCAAAGTGCTGGCAGTTTTCCTTGCATTTCTAATACCGCACAACCGCAATCTCCAAGTTAACCTATGTCAGCTGACCACTGCTAAATAGCTGCAATGAAACTCTAGAGTGCCTGGTTAATTCTACTGTAGATTAAACAGTACCCAGTTATCTATGGCCCCAGCTATTCTTAACAGTGTTGTTCTGGTGTAAATGAGAGCAGAATTTGCCCCTTTTCCATTATAGCTGTCCTTTTGATGGAAATGATGATTTTTGTGTGACATTGAGTAAGTCAATTTTTCTGTGTCTTAATTCCCTTATCTGTAAACTGGGTGAAATTACACTTCCCTACTAACAGATGGGTTGTGAGAATACATTCATTAATGACTGAGAGTTGCTCAGAGGATGTGGTGATGGGGTCATAAAAGTACTTAGATACAATTTGATGTAGTCTCTTGTATTTCTATGATTTTTTAGATGATTTCACTCCTCTCTTTTGACTAATCTCAAAATAGAAATAAATGTTTCACTTTATCGTATAGGTGGGCTACTAGCTTGCCAGACACTTCTCATTATACGACTCTGTTCGCAGTTGCTTATAACTTTATTAGTCACAGTACTACTGTAACACGTAGGTGATCTAATCATGGACCAGGACTCCAACTTTGCCAAACTTTCACCATTTGGGCTGAAATTTTCCAGGCTGGGTGTCTGATGTGGACTGAATATTTTTTTTCAGAAAACTTCAGCCAGAATTCAGCCATTTCCAAGAATGAGGGGAATATACATAGTTCTGCACATATTTTTTTTTTAAATCTGATGGCTTTATCTTTGAAAAGTCCTGGTGCTCTGCTTTGGAGCAGGGACTCTAAGTCTGGCAGAAAGACAGCCTTTAATTCAGGGATATGCCTATTCCCATCTCTGTGAAAATCTACCCAAATTTGGCCAAGTTATAAGCATTTGAAAAAACCCACAGTTCATACGTGCTCAGTAGAGACGTCTTAGATTCCTAAATTCCCCTAAAGATTCTATCTACACTGAGCATGCTCCTGCTGGGGATAAACTGGCCTTTCCCAATAGTTGCATATCTGCGCCATGATGGGTCTACTCTAGCCACGTGAAGTGAGAGAAACTCGTCTGTCTTGTGCTTCCAATGATCATCCTGCTGGTCTCTGCCAAATAGCCTGGAGAGGGAAGCTGCCTGATTCAAATGCAAAGAGCCAACTTGGCTGAGGAGGGTACTTAGCAGTATATAGGGTCCCGTGGAAAACAAAAAGTATGTAATAATGTAATCACAACCTGCATCATAAAAGAGGATTGAATTAAGGTTGCACATGTAACCTTAATATTGGCATTTCCTAACTTTTGAGTACTTCACTTGGCAACCTTCATAAAGATTTCTTACAAAAAAAAAAAAGTATGTAGTATCAGTAAAAATAGCATCTATATTGACAGGTCAAGTATCTTTTAACTTAAAAAACACATGTTTTCTTCCTTGGAATTCCTATTTCTGGGAGCTGGTAGTGAGGGGTTAGTCATAAATAAAGCTTTACATGACTTCCATAAGGATTACAAAACCAGTCAAAATGTATAAGCTGTGCTACAAATCAAGCCACTAGGTTGCATGATCAAGAGAAGCAGAGAGTATCTCAGGCAAACTGAAGAAGAGTTATATTTTGAGAACTATTTGAAACACAGTTGTGTCCAATGGATTCTAGAGTTTGCATGTAGCCAGAAGGCCAAGGAATGCTGTAAGGGCTGTGAACACCCCTGCAGTGACACCAGGAGACAGGACTTTGAGACAATTGCCAGAGAAACACCTTACATCCTAACATAACACCTAGGAGTCAAAACCAACACACCACACCAGTTACAAGAAAAATCTGTATCCAGTGGTGCAGTGTTCCAATAAGAAATATTCAAGCAGGAGAATGCTCTGTTTTGTGTTCATTTATATTGAACTAAATAATTTATTTTAGGAAGAATTGTGTTCCCAGTCCTTCATCCTTCCTGTACACTCCTCACTTCTAACCCCACACTGAATCAACTGTAAATGTTCTTCTGCCTTTATTATTGGAATTGAACCCTTTGCATACATGCACACCAATTCATTTGGACAAATAAGAGAAAAGCCATCCTGTGCAATCCTGTTCTTGTTCTGTCAGACTGAGGAATGAATTGTCATACTAAATTGGTGGCTGTATTTTTGAATGCACGTGTAGCTTTTCCCGAAGTATAACATTAGCAGTTAGGAGAGTGGTTCCAACAGAACTGGCTCCTTTCCAAGATTTTCAGATTAGAGAAAAAAAGTGTTTGTAAAAGAAAGGCACAGATTGTTCCTGCCTGCCTGAGGTTCTCTAGGTGGTGAAGATTCAGTGATGAAGGGGTGTTTGGACATACAAGATGACTGAGAACAAAACTGTTGATTAGGGATGGCTGGATATTGAAATAGCTGCTACTCATTTCTACCCACAATTGCTTAATAATAACTTGCATTGGGGGTGGGCAACCTGCCTTGCTCATGAACTTCAAAAATACAGTGTGGGTGTCTGCTAGCCTACTTCATTACTAAACTAAAATGGCACTAGGCTCATAGCAAAAAAGTAAGAAGTTGGGAAACATAATCAGGCAAGTTTAACCTTGGTGGAACTCAACTGTATCTAGGACAAATTTGGTTTGGTATTTTTAGAAGAGTACACAAAGAAAATATCATGTATCAAGTTGATGGGGGGAAGACGAAACAATCACACCAGCTAATGAAGCAATACAGGTTGTTTGTACAATTTGGGGCTTGTTTGCTTTGTTGTTGAAATTTAATATTACAATTGCTATTTAAAATGTTAACTTGGCAGCTCCTTGCATGCAGAAGTCTAAGGGGTTTTGAAGGTGGTGCTATTAATGTCAATAGAATATGAAGCTATAATCAGTGCATTTATAACCCCACATGGGTATTATGGTGTTAGAGATGTGCATGGAATAGTCCCATGTTTGTTTTGTGGGTTTGTTGTTTTGTTTTGTTTTGCATTTGTATCTGTTTACTGTCTCAGGAAGCCATTTATGGAGCAACCTAAGCAGATGGAATTCCTACCCTTGCTGAACAGTTTATTATATTTCACCAGGAATCCCCCCTTCTGTCCCAGCTTACTGGTTACACACACAACAGCAAAAATGTAAGCCTCAGTATTACTTTTTCCCTAAGCTTGACTGTTCCTAAGTCCTAGTTCCCATCAACCAAACAGCCACTGCCACCTACCCTCTGTCTTGAGAAACAACTGCCACAACATGTCAGCAACTCAATCAGCAGTCTCTTTAGAGTTCCAATTCCTGCTAGAACTCTGCACTTGTTACATGCCAGAATTGAAGACATTTGGATGAAACCCTCAGCAAATGTTCCAGCTCCCTTACACCAAGTAAAAATGCCAGAATATTAGAAAGGGGATCTGAGAACCTCAAATCCAGTTGCGAGAGAATTTCTTCGGCACAGGAACAGCAAAAGGCAGATGCATACTTTCTTCTGAGGACTCCCTCATAAGCCCTGGCACTGGGGGACATGTCAGGTGGGTAGGAGGCGTGGCCAATGCAGAGATGCTGCAAAATAGGGATATTGCTCTAACTCAGGCTCTCACAGCTCTCTATTATGCTTCAGCACCTAGAGCAGCCCAGGACCAGGAGAATACAAAGGTGACATACAATTACCATAGTCCACCTTCTTCTGGCTATGTCTACATTGGGGAATTAAGATCAACTTAAAAAAGTCGACTTTAATAAGTCGACTTTAAGTCAACCTTATTAAGTCGACTTAGAGAGTCCACACTGGACTCTCTAAGTCAATTTGTTTGGTCCAAGGAGAGCCAGCCCCACATGGGGCTGGCTCTCCCCAGGGCAGCAAGCCCCTGAGCAGTTTGGGGGAGAAGGGAGCGAGGAGCTCCCTTCTGCCCCGGACCACTTGGCTCCCTTCTGCTCAGGACTTCCCACGTCCCGGGCAGAAGGGAACCCTCCTAGCCTGGACCACTCGGGTCCCGGGGACAACTTCCCCGGACCCAAGTGGTCTGGGCCAGGAGGAAGAGCTGGAGTCCCGCGCTCCAGGTGCCAGCAGCTGCTTAAGTCGACTTAAGGAAACTGTAGTGTAGACGCAGGGTAATTAAGTCGACTTAAGCAAGCTTAAGTCGACTTAATTTACCAGTGTAGACGCAGCCTCTGGTCTGCAAGTCCTCAATCCCACTCTGCTCAAAGTATTGGATTTCCTAGATGGTTTTAATGTTGTGAGAACACCAGCTTTCTTCCTCCCCCTCATCCCCAGATAATTAAGAGGTTAAAACAACAAGTCAGCGGAAAACAAATACAAATATTTGAGATATGCATGACTGTGCAATTCGGTTTCACACAGCCCTAGCTGATGTACACTTTACATCCCTGAGTCTCTGGAATGAATAAACTACTAAAAAGAAGGTGCAGGGAGAGGAACATGTTGTCAGAAGCAGAGATGAAAAAGGACAAGTAAGTGACTTAAAAACACCACCAAAAACTGCAGTTTTAAAAGGCGACAATACACTTCATAACATAGAGACGTTTTGAGTACACTGACGTATGTGGCTAAAGACCCCCAGCACTATGAGTGCATTCAAGGTCTGTGGATATCTTTCACAGTTGTATGCCCAGTTACGTTTTATGGCTTGGAAACAATGTTAATGGTGTTAAGATGAATGCCCATAATACAGCAAATGAGTATTGCTTGCAAACTGTTCAATATTATCTTTTCCAGCAATGGTCTAGAGGAGGTAGAGAGCCCTAACAAATTATGCCTAGATTACAAAAATAAAAAACAAAATTATAAGTGAACAGCAACTCAGTATTTTTAGTCTCAGCTCTGTTACAGAGCAGGGAAGGGAGAAAGAGGACCCTGCATGTTAATGCTCTCACCTTCAAAATTCCTTAAGAAGAGATGTTTTGACCCTGTTAATGTTTTCCAAGCTCTTTCTCTCTCAACTTGGTACTGATTTTATTTTGGGCTGCTCTCTTATCATCAACTTACTGGTAGTACTACTATTATTAAGGTTGCCTGAGACTTTCCATCATCAAACCCTGTTTTCAGTTGCTTAAAACCTTTGTCAAAACCTTAATTGTTCGGGCTGAAATTTTTCAGCCAAAATGTTTCAAATGTCTCAGAGAGTGAGGCTAGGGAAAAATAAGTTGTTCTGGCCAATATTAAAAAATGCATGAACTTTTCTTTGACTGTCACCAACTCCCTGTGGTTTGGAGCCAGGACATGAAATTTGGCAGAAGCGAGGCCTTTGTGACAAGGATGTGCTGTGGTCATCGCTAAGAAAATGTGCTGAAATTTGACAGTTTTGAAAAAAATCACAGTTCATGCTTCTTGTATTTAACAGATAAATTCCTTGAAGTTCCCATTGACACTGGATTTGCTCCAATCTAGGGCGAGGCAGGACTATCAATGCAATTGTAGTTCTGGGCTGGTGCAAGCTGGGCTATGGAGCTTGTCTCACCGGTGCTCTCAATGACACCCCACCTTCTGCAGGGCCCAGGCAATAAGGAGGAAGGTGACTAATTCTAAGGCAGAGGGGAAAAGAAAAGGACAGTAGGAAGGTGGGAAGAGTAGACTTACACAAGGAACCTGGGGTGTAAATTGGAAGGGGAGGCTAGAAGGGCAGGGGAAAGGAAAACCAGGACTGGAGATGTCAGGTAGTGGTGGAAACTGGGTTTGCCTGGCCAAGGAGACTGGGCTTGGGAGGACTATGACAGTTAGATGAAGAGACTGGGCCCTGGAGCCAGGGAGGGGAATTGGGGGTGGGGGAGATAGGAAACATACAGCAGAGTTGGGAAGGATACTGAGATTGGATGTGGAGGCACAAGGAGATTGGGAAAGTTAGAAAGAGACCGGATCTGAGATCCAAAGGGGCAGGGGGAAGTTGGTGAGGGCAGACACATGTAATGAAGAGCCAGGAGCAGAGAACTGGGAGTGGCTGGACAAAGAGAAGGGCCAAAGAGCCAGGGGATAGAAACACTGAGATAGCACAAGGAAACCAGGGAGGAAAATTGGGACTGGAAGACAGCTGAGACAGGGAATGGGGTGGGGGATTCAACTGAAGAGCAGGGTTGGGAAGAAAGACTGATTGAATGAGGAGCTGGGGTGGGAGGAATTGAGCCAGGCAGGAAGGATAATTGCAGGGGCTAAAAGGGGAGCCCTGGGCTCCAGCCCCTAAAACCTCTATGATAATCTGGCGCCCCCTGCCCTGCTCAGCGCTGGCAGCACAGGAGCACTGAGTGCTCCTGCCCTTCTGGTGCTGTTGTGGGGAGGGGCGGGTGAAGACCCTTGAAGCCAGAGGCTAGGCTCTGCGCTCCCCTTGTACCCTGGGGCCAGCTGGTCCACTCCTGGGGGGCGAGTTGAGGCAGACCAGCGACTGCTAGCTCCACTCCAGCCTGGTGCAGCTCCTGGAGCGCCACCGTGCTGTGCACAAGCAGCCCTTCCCCCGGGCAGACTGGCCGGAGTGGGGCTGGGATGGGAGCGCCCTCTGGCCCAGGCCCCCATGGTGGGGGGGCACATGGTGGGGGTAACAGGGGTGGAGGGCAGAAGGGCACAGTAAAGGGCAATCTGGGGCCCCTGAGCCAGTTAATCCAACCCTAGAGTCAGGATGGAGGGAAAAATTAGGTTAAGGGCAGGTTGGAAAGGAATGAAATGAGGAGGGTGGGTCTCAATTGAAAAGAATGAACAGAAGAGTCTGTGCTCACTAGATCCACTCTCTTCCAGAGCCAGGATTGAAACCCAAGATTCCTGAATCTCACCATTCCCCTTGTTGTCAGCAAAAATCTGTGAATCTCACTGGCAGAGTGTCTCATCCCCCTTACTGCTGGTCCACAGAGAGGATGACAACCTACAAATGCCATCAGTTTCTCTCCAAAGGGGTAGCCGTGTTAGTCTATTGTAGAAAGACAACAGAGTCTTGTGGCACTTTTAAAGACTAACAGATTTATTA
>ML685821.1:11524142-11578613 GCA_007922175.1 Pelusios castaneus
TGACATAGCATCAGGTCAGGCTGTAACAGCAAATCAAAATAGGTGTTTTGAATCCTAACACCTATTTTGATTTGCTGTTACAGCCTGACCTGATGCTATGTCATACACTCCCCTGCATTTAATTTCCTCCCACTCTGTAACTTTCCTATCTTCAAAGCGTCTGACGAAGTGGGATTTTCTCCCACGAAAGCTCATGCGATTAATAAATCTGTTAGTCTTTAAAAGTGCCACAAGACTCTGTTATCAGTTTCTCTGTTAGCTGAAAGTGGCAGGGTTGTACGTGTTGGATTTTATGGTTCCAACCCATGACACAGGAGGATGTCAATATGATGACAATGAAATTATATGTGTTTTCTGCTTGCTTTTTAAAGGGACCTTCCCCCCCTCCCCCAAATAAAATCAACTAACCCAACATAATTAACATTCCAAAAATCAACCACTCAAAAGCTAGGTTGCCTTTGCCACTCTAATTCAGCCACCTTGTGCATATACTGTATATGTTCTTTAGTTACATGATCACATATTCATTTTAACACAGAACTCCTGCCTCTTTTAGTGCAGAAGCTGGAACTGTTCTGGGGATGAATCACGATCATGTAGTGAACGAGGCTGTTGCCTGTAGGACCTCCGTCACATTATTTGCAGAAAGTGGAAAGAGTGTAGTGAGTGTGAGATAGGGGATTGCAGAAAGAGGAAGGATGGGCTCATGACTTATTAATAATTATTTGTATCATCATTACACCTAGGAGCCCCAAGTCATGGGCTAGGCCTCCACTATGCTGTACAAACAGAGAACAAAAGGGCATCTCTTGCCCCAAGCAACTTACAATCTAAGTATAAGGCACTTGAATGATATCCTGGAAAACTGGATTCTATCCATCTCTCTGTCGCAGAGTTGATATGTGTTTCCAGGCAAGTCACTTAAACCAACTTTTCTTCAGTGGGTCCTCATTTTCGATGTGCCTGACTTGAGACCCTGTGGTCTAATTTGCAGGAGTGCTGAGCACTCACAGCTGTAGTTGAGGGCACTGGGAGCTGTGCTTGGATATAAAAGCGTTGAATAATGCTAGAACTCTGAAAAATCAGATCCTAACTATCTCAAATTGGGCACCCAAAATTGGCAGATACTTTGACCTAAATCTCTGTTCCTCATCTGTAAAATGGAGATATGATACTCACTCATCTTACAGGATTGCTGTGAAAATACATTCATTAGTACTTGGGAAGGAGTAAGATACTATTCGGTGTGTCTACATTTACAAATTAAGTCGACTTAAGCTTCCTTAAATCGACTTAATTTAATCTGCGTCTACACTACAATTTCCTTAAGTCAATTTAAGATGCCGCTTAAGTCGACTTAAGGAAATTTAAAGTCGACTTTATTAAACCTGGTTTAAAGTTGACTTTACTGGCTAAGTCGAATTTATTAAGTCGATTTAGCCAGTGTGGATGCAGATTAGCCCTAAATCAACTTTAAGTTGAGTTAAGGGCTCCAGGGCTCCCCCACTGTCCTCCCTGCCAGGGTGGCTGGCACAGCCAGAGCCTGGCATGCCCCCCACAGGGCAGGACACAGTCCTGCTCACCCCACTCCTGTACCCTGCCAGTGTCCCTGTCTTGCTAAGCCCCCATTGTACCCAGGTACAATAGGGAAAATGCTGAGCCCCCTGGCACTTGGCAAGGGGTGCCCCGCCCCGCTACCGTGGACCAGTCCCAGGTCCCCCTAGTCCCTAGAAGTCAACTTAGGCATCCAGTGTGGACGCTCTAAGTTGATTTGGCAAGGTTCCCTTGAAGTCAACTTAATTTTTGAGTGTGGACATGCTAAGTCGACTTATTTGGCCAAGGGCAGACATAGCCATAGTGACGAGTGTCACAAAAAAGCCTGCAAAGAAATTTTATCTTCAGAGCAGGATTTGAATAGTGTACACTAAATAAGGTCTACCACCACTTATTGAGCAAAGAGGAAAAAACAAAATGTTGAAGAGCTGCTCACCAGTCATCCAGGGCACTGAATGAGACAGAGGTCCTGTGGAAAAAAATATTATGTGCAATATATGAGTGTTTATGTGTGTATGTATGCATATACATCCAAAGATATTCACCAATGCAGATTTTATGTGGGTGGACTCAGAAATAGCCTGTACTTTTTAAATGCACAGTCTGCCAGCTGAGATAGCAAACAGCTTAAGATTTACATTCCTTCATTGGATTTGGGCAAGTTGAAAGCACACTGGGTAAAATCTCTGCCAAACAGCTGAGACATTTAGGGCTTGATCCAAAGTCCAGTGAATTCTTTGGAAAGACTTCTCTTTATATTACTTTCACTTGGATTCATTTCAGTTGGCCTTGGATCAAGCCTTTTATGCTAAGAGGTAATTTTTACCAATGCAGACTTCATGAGGGTGGGGTAAGAGAGCCACTGAGCAGGCTCTAGGGGAAACATTCCTATACTTTTCAAAGGTCCATGTTATTAATGAAAACTCACTCAGAGGCTTTTTCATGTGTCTTTCAAATTTTTGGCAGCATGATGATGTTAGCTGCAGTTTGCATTTCATCTTAGAGCTGAGTGTTCCCCCATTTCCTTCTATTTTACCAGTGCAGATTTAATGGGTCTAATTTTCAGAAAGTAAGTATGGCTCTTATGCTGATGGACCTGTGGATGCTCCTTATGGGCCCTGGTTTAGGAAAGCAACCCCATTCAGGGAAACTCTTAAGCACATGCTTAACTTGAGAACATACATATGTCTCATTGAAATCAATGGAACTTAGGGATTGATTCAGGAAAGTGTGCTTATGAGTATGACATAATATGGTGGGAATCTGTCTACCTCCTTCCCTGCTGCTACCAAAAATTGCAAGGAGAGAAAATATTTTTCTGCTGCCCTAGTGATAATGAAACCACTGCTGTTATGTTTCTGTGAAACAGCAAATTCTTTGCTGTGTGAAATGAAAAGGAAAGGGTGCAATGAAAATGAAAGAGAATATTCCAAGGCTGTGATGCTGGTTAATGAAAGAGTGATGTATTGCACTGTGAGCCATTGGACACAGGCTATTCAAATGCCACTTGTGCAGCCTTTCCTCAAATACAAGTAGCTACAGCATGCTGAATGATTTGTTGTTCAGTTCTACAGTAAAACAAACACAGAGTCCTGTGGCACTCTCAGGCTATGTCTACACTTGTAAATTTAGGTCGACTTTAGCTAAGTCGACTTAGCATGTCTACACCTAAATTTAAAGTCGACTTTGGGGGGAACTTACAAATTCAACCTAGCGCGTCCATGCTGGATGCCTAGGTTGACTTCTAGGGGCTAAGGGGACCTAGGACAGGGGGGTAGGGGGGGTACCCCTTGCCAAGTGCCAGGGGGCTCAGCCTTTGCCCCATTGTACATGGATACAATGGGGCAAAGGGGGACAGGGACCCTGGCAGGGCATAGGGTCAGGGTGGGCAGGGCTTTGCCCTGCCCTGTGGGGGGGCATGCCAGGCTCCCCTTGTGCCCCCTCCCCCAGCAGGGAGGGCAGTGGTGGAGTCCTGGAGTAGACCTAAGTCAACTTAGGGCTACTCCAGGTCTACACTGGCCTAAGTCGACTTTAAAAAGTCGACTTTAGGCTTAAGTTGAAGTAAAAGTAGGTTTTATAAAGTCGACTTAATTTTCCTTAAGTCGACTTGCTTAAGTCGACTTAAGGAAACTGTAGTGTAGACACAGGGTAAATTAAGTCGACTTAAGCAAGCTTAAATCAACTTAATTTACAAGTGTAGACGCACCCTACAAGATTAACCAATTTATTTATTGCATGAGCTTTCATGGGTATAATCCCATTTCATCAGATGCATGAAATAGAAACTACAGTATATAGGTGAATATATAAATGCAGAGAAGGATAAGTCTTAAGAATTCCTTTCTCAGATGAAGGAGTAGCTCTTTTTATTGTGTCATACTTTGTCTCACTTCTAAGGAAATGATTCACAGGGGGCCAATGTCAATTCAGTTGGATTCATGACAGAGACAAGTCACTTCTCATCCTGGTACTCCTGACCTCCCGGAATCTTGCAAGTGTCTGTCCCAGTCCTCCTTCCTGTTTGTCTTTGGAAGGCAGGGGAGGACACATGAGTGATTTGTCCCTTTTTCTCTTTCTGTTGAGTATCTTGGAAGGAGTAGGTTACAGGTGGTGTCCTGCCCTCAAAACTTTACTGCTGCAGTATTTGGGGGGCAAGGATGTTTAATCATGCCCTTATTTTCTGCTAGCTGTAGGTGACGCTGCCACACAGCCGTATAGCAACACAAAAGGGTGCTCTAGTGCCATCTAGCTAACTTACAAAGTAGCTGGCATTACCAGATCACTATTTAGATATGTATCGACTAGTAGAACTTGAATTATTTAGATCTAATCCAAAGGGGTAGCCACGTCAGTCTAGTTCAGCAAAACAAACAAGGAGACTGGTGAGACTTTTAAAGACTAACACATTTATTTATTGCATGAGCTGTTGTGGGAGAAAATCCCACTTCGTCAGATGCTTGAAGATGGGGAAGTTCATCTTCAAGCATCTGATGAAGTGGGATTTTCTCCCAAGACAGCTCATGTGATAAGTAAATTTGTTAGTCTTTAAAAGTGCCCCAGGACTCCTTGTTTATTTAGATCTGAGGTTCTCAGTCAAGTACACAGAAGTCTTCCAGGGGCTACATCAACTTATCCAGGTATTTGCTTCGTTTTACAACAGGTTACATAAAAATCACTAGTGAAGTCCGTACAAATTAACATTTCATACAGACAATGATTTGTTTGTATGTCTCAATATACTACACTGAAACCAAGTATAATATTTGTATTCCAACTGATTTATTTTACAATTATATGGTAAAAATAAGGAAGTAAACCATGTTTCAGTAATAGTGTGCTGTGACACTTTTATATTTTTATGTCTGATTTTGTAAGAAAGTTTTTAAGTGAGATGAAACTTCAGGGTATGCAAGATAACTCCTGAAAGGCGCACAGTAGTCTGGAAAGGTTGAGAGCCACTGATTTAAGCAGATGCTCAACAATACGTCTCCCCACCAAAACTAAGGGTATGTCTATGCTGTCATGGCGGCAAGCATTGATGCAGCAGAAGATTGAGCAGGTATATGTAGACCCATTCAGTTGATGGAACAGTGCTCTCTGTTCAACTCAGTTAGTCCACCTCACTGAAAGGCAGAAGGCAGAGTTGACAGGAGGACATCTCCCATCAACGCAATGCTGTGAAAATGCTGCAGCATGGCAATGTAAGTATGTTGACGGGAGATATGCAAGATATGTTATATAGCTTGAGTATCTCCCATTGACCACCACAGACAATGTAGACTAGCCCTATTACACAAAAAAGGGGGCGGGATTGTGTGATGAATGAGAACAGCAATGTTCTTGCCCTAAGTAAAAGAATTTAAACCTATCATGACAGCTACTATTAAAGGAGCACTTTTGTAGTCCATGGTAGGTGATTGGGACCAGGGAATAAAAAGTCTTTTACTAGGACTCCTGAGTTTGCCCCTCTGCATTGTAGTAGGATTGCTTCCATATTTATACCAAACAAATTTGGACACCCCCCCTCGGGTTATTTAGCCTTTCCTTCTGTCTGAGCATGGATTTTAAATCAGAGGCTCTTCTCTTCTTTGCCTGCTTTCATTTGAGACTCACACTTTTCACTAGCCCTGCCAATATTGCCTTGTTCTTTGCAAAGGCAAGTCCATGACTCAAGCTTGTGAAAATAGTGACCTAACTAATCTCCATGCACTTCAGACTTCAGAAAATTTCAGGCTGTTAAACCATTTCAAGAAGCACCATCTCGGGGGGCTAGGTCTACATGAGGGAAACTTCCAAACACAAATTCCCCAGTGGTTCAGTTACATCTACCAGAAGTAAGTCTAATAGGAATACAGTAAATATGGATAGGGTGCAGGAGCTTTCTAGAGAGTCTTCACTAATTCTGATATTCTTGCTGGGAGAGGGGGAAGTTCCACAATTTCCACACCATAGACAAGACAGTATTTCTTCCAGCAACGACATCACTCAGTATAGTTGCAATCAGCAGCGCAGTTTATCAAAATGCATCACTTTCATACAGCACAGAAGCAGGGTTGGTACAGCCCACAGTTTGTAATTTGTAGTCTATCTGAGAAATGGTTAATCATATATTTCCAAAAGTGGCATTTTTATAAATATCTAAGACAGATGCTTCATTGGTTCTGCAGTAGTGTAATAATAACTGATGTAAGTGGGTATGATTTGTCAAGCAGAGAAATTTCCAAACTACTGTATTTTGGGGACAATCTCCTTTGAACAATTTTTACAAAAAGTTTACATGTTGGGACTTTTTTCATTTTTGTTACTGGGGGGTTTGGACTTTAAAAAGTTTTAAAAACTACAACTGCAAGTTTACTTTTCTCTCTGAAATGTTGAAGTTGTCAATTGAGAAATAGCTTGGGAACAATACAAGCTGATGGCTTATTGTCCCTATTAAATGGCCTTTCCCAATAAAAGACAAGTCATTTTTAGACACACACCCCCAAATCCCCCTATCGCGGACTGTGTTCCCCCACTGGCCTCCCAGGTGGGGAAAATCTGAGGGGCACGAGCATGAAAGGGGTCTCCGTGATGTTACAAAGTCCCTAAACACCACCCTTTGAGTCAGGGCGGCACAGCCTAGTGGCAATAGAATCAATATACAGGCCCTCGGGTCAGGGCAGTATGGCCTAGTCACGGGGGTGCACTCGAGTAGGGGGGCTCAGGCCCTCCTGCTCCACTGAGCCCCAACCCAGGGCCCTATCGGTGCCAGGATTATGACACCCAGCCAGCAGGGATCCAGATCGAAACACACTGGCTCCCAGCCATACCACCCCTGACTCCACAACCTGGGCCCCTGGGCTACTTCCTACCTGTGCAGAGAGTTGTCCTCTGGTGTGGTGTCGGTCCGGACCCCTTCACCTCCAATGTGGGCTGCTAGCTGCTCCTCTGGAGTCCACAAGCCACAGTCCGCATCTGCAGGTTATCCTCAGAGCAACCATCAGAGTATAGCTGATCCAGGTAGCTTCCTTCGGGGTTTCACTCTCCCACTGCCTGGGGCTGATAACACTGGGCAGGAGCTTCCAGCGTAGATCCTCCCTCCTCGACAGTCAGTCCCGACTGAGCTGAGCTGCTCTCATTTATACTAGGGGAAGAATCCAAGCATGCCCAGCGGGGCTTAAGGGGTGGGGCTTTTGCCACCCACAGGGTATGCTGTGTTTCTTTAGTGTGGGGTAAATTCACCTCATCATACCCCAAACAGCCCACTAAGACTTAAAATGAATAGTAACCAGGCAGAATAAACCTGATAAGCATGAACAGATAAGAGTCACAAAATAAATGAATGTTCCAATTAAATGAACACGTGCATCTACATAGAATTCCACTGGGTGGAACTGCCTGCTAACATGGATCTTCTTACAGGACTGGGGCCTAGGAGGTTTAGGTGCCCTACAATCATGCCAAAGAGGTAAGCCCTGTCCAAAAGAGCTCCTGTTCCCTGCTGGTCAGAGAACATGTAGCATGCCCCTCCCCCGCTTTGCCTAATTAACAGCTAGCAGCTACAAAACCCAGCTCTTTAGCTCAAATTAGAGACTCAGAATGACAATGACATTGGTTTAATCCCTCATGTCATCACAGGCCTGGTCTACACTGCTACTGGTGGTCAATGGTAGATACACAAGCAACATTATAGAATCATAGAATCATAGAATCATAGAATAATAGGGTTGGAAGGGACCTCACGAGGTCATCTAGTCCAACCCCCTGCTAAAAAGCAGGACCACTCCCCCTAAATTATCCCAGCCAGAGTTTTGTCTAACCGAGCCTTAAAAATCTCCAAAGATGAAGATTCTACCACCTCCCTAGATAGCCCATTCCAATGCTTCACCACCCTCCTAGTGAGAAAGTTTTTCCTAATATCCAACCTTGACCTCCCCAGCTGTAATCTGAAACCATTGCTCCTTGTTCTGTCCTCTGTTACCCTCGAGAACAGCCTAGCTCCCTCCTCTTTGGAGCAACCCTTCAAGTAGTTGAAGGTTGCTATCAAATCTCCCCTCAGTCTTCTCTTCTGTAGACTAAATAAGCCTAGTTCCTTCAGTCTCTCCTCATAAGTCATGTGCCCCAGCCCCCTAATCATTTTTGTTTAGCTTGCGTATCCTCCTGTTTATCCTTCATGACACTGCATTGATGTGAGTTGCCTTCCTGTCAATGCAGCCTTATGCTCCACGATCCTCTCAATCAATCCTGCTACACTGATCACTGCAGAACTGGCGGTGTAGATATACCCTCAGATGGCAACCACCACCCTCACACTACAGTTAAAACAATTAATAGGCAAACACAAGAAAGGAAAGGAAGACGAGATTATTTTAATGGGCCCTATGCCTCTTTGTTGTTTCTTTACCCCTTGCCTATTTCACCTTTTATTTTAGATTTAGTCCTTGCAGATTTTCTGCTTTTATCCTCCTGTTAGCTTAGAGAAGAAAGTAATCAGTATTTCTCAAAAAAGCACCAGTCAAATCACTAAAGGCCAAATGGATCCTTTCAGAAGCCTTTACTGCTCAGTGATATTTGCACTCAATCCATCATAAAATAAGAGAGTGAAAATCCCACTAAAGTCAATATTAGGTGAGTGTGTCAGCTCACACTTGGGGTGGGTTTATTCCACTGTTTCTTCTTCATGGATTAGAATAGGTACCTGTTAGGTTCTAAGAACATCCAGCATAAAAAGAGAGCAAACATTTATGGTATCTCAAAACTAGAAGTAGTTATAGAGTTGCAGATTTTTTTTGCCTTATCACATCATGTAAATACCAATGCAAAAAATTAAACAAATAAGATATATTCAGTGCTTACCTCATAATGGAAAAGATGCCAGGGCTTAGGCATTTTTACTTTCATAACTGATGCAAGCAAGCCCTGAGGTGCTGAGGCTATGAACTGACAAGCCTAACGGACCTGGAGCTCAGCCCTGGCACAAATTAAGCACTGATATATTTAATATAGTCTTAGTGGTATTGTTCTCATTTTTATAGTAAGGCCATTTCATTTTCCATGCATGATTCCTCTTCCATGTGGATTTGTTCATTTCACAGCCAGTAACAAATACAATCTAAAGTTTTCCTTATGGAAGATTTCTCTCAGTAATGTAGGTACCCATTTACCGTTGTATTCCTGTCTGCCAAAGTCTAAAATCAGATGAGGAGAGTTTTTTCATGGGGGAAAAAAACATTTTCTGATCAGCACTGTTATCACTATTTTTCATTTACTGAAATTTTGAGTTTTTTATAAAAAATATACCCATTTTGATCATTTCAAAATGTAATCAACATTTTTTGTTGATCAAAACTGGTAAGGGAAAGATTTTGGTAATGGTGATTTGTATAAAAAATTCAAAATAAATGGAGTTTATTTTAAACACTACAACATGAAATCAAATTCAAATGCAAACGTTTCCACAACATTTCTTCTTACTTTTTTAACCACCTCTAATAACGAACAAAATACCATGGGCCTGATTTTCAAGGGTGCTGAGCACTCCAAACTTGCTACTGTCAGTTTGATTTGATGTAGAGTAGCTTTATGTGCACTCACAACATTGCTTATTATGCTATTCTCACTTAATCAGCTAGCTGCCTTTCACTTTGAGAAGCTTGCCGGTTTGCTGCTTCCCATAGTAATCAGAAAAAGAAAAGTGTGTTCAAAATTTTCTTAAGAGAATCTCACATCTCATTTTTTTTTTACACCTGTGACCTGTCCTTACCCCTCTTCTCTCCTGAAAGAGGGGGAAATTGTGAATGGCATTATATAATTTATCAAACTCATTGGTGGAAAATGCATCCTCTGAACTTGTTTCTTCATTAAGAATAACTGCTTCATTAATCTTAAATATATCAACCCTGCATACACAATTAAAGCCAAATAGAATAATGACTGATATTATTAGAGAGCACAGAATAGCACACCGGGGCCATTAGTCATTTTGCTAATATAAACACCTCCTTACTTCCATTATGAAATCTTTAGAGATTGACACATCTGCATTTGCTAGCAAGCCAGTGAGGCAGTGAAATATTTCCTTGGAACTCTGCCTACTAGGGACAAAAGGAAATGGATGCTCACAGGAAGCGGTGAAATGAAGAAAAAAAAGATAGTTTATATCAGTGGTTCTGAAACTATAGTCTATGGATCACCATAGAGATGGCTCACATCACAAGAGGTCCTCTGACTCACAACATGGTCTGCAGAATGGAAAGCCTTGCAAACCACTGAGCTTATGGCAGGGGTTCTCAGATTACTTCATATGAACCACTTCTTGAGGTAGAGAGCTTGCTGCTGGGTGGGCACATCCTCTCCCAGCATTCTAATGAATACCCCACACCTTCATTGGCCAGGCAACTGTGATTGAAGAACATTAGAGTAGCCATACTGCATCAGCTTAATAGTCTTGGAAAGCCCAGTATCTTGTCTTCTGGCAGTGGCCAATGCCAGGTGATTCAGAAAGTATGAACAGAGCAGGACAATTATCAAGTGATCCATCTCCTATCATCCACTCCCAGCTCCTGGCACTCAGAGGCTAGGGATACCCAGAGCATGGGGTTGCATCCCTGATCATCATGTCTAATAGCCATTGATGAACCTATCCTACAGGAACTTACCTAATTCTTTTTTGAAACCAGTTATACTTTTGGCCTTCACAACACTATGACAATGAGTTACACAGGTTGACTATGTGTTGCATGAAGAAATACTTCATTTTGTTTTTTTAAAACCCGCTGCCTATTAATTTCATTGGTTGACCCTGGTTCTTATGTTATATCATGGCTCAACAAATTTTCTTTGCATCTAGGAGCCAACCCAAAATTTAAGGAGCCAGAAGAATTTTTCAGCTTTCAAGGTCTTATGCTTTAACTACCACCAAAAAAAAGTCATGTTCCACCATTGAATGGTGTAAATAAATTTTATTTAACATATAAACAAGCATACCACAGACAACTTCATGCATATTTATACCATACAAAATGATATTCTGAAGTGAAATGACAAATGAGCTTTGCATTTCTACTATTTCTCATTCGGCATCTTGTGACCATGCACATGCCTTATAGATTTGGAACCGAAGTACCATTGGTCCACAGCCTTTGCAGGATCAAATTCCATCACTGATGGGCCATTCATGTTAATCATCAATTAGTCACTTAAACTTTCTTCTTGAATCGATGATCTGAATTTATTTTTCACAAGATTCATTAAGTTGAACCCTCTTTCACAACACACAGTTGAGACAGGCAGCACAGACACTATCGACAACAATTTTCCTAAAACTGGAAACTTTTCATTATTAGCCAGAGCTAAATTTTGGTCACTCTTTTTTTCCCCCTTACTGAGGACTTTGAATTCATACCACTCATTACAGAGAGCTTGTATACATTTATTGTACATGTTTGGTGATTAAAATTGTTTGTGGAAATGCTGAGCCAATTTTGTTATCTCACGGACACATGATCTTCCAGAGTGCTTCTTGTTGGCCAGGCATAAGTATTGAAAACGGGGGTGGATCTTTCAATGTTTCGCTGATTCAAAAATTGCTCTTACAAGTACTTGACTGCATGTTGGATCAAGTTTTCTTTCTCAGATTGGACAGAAGATCTTGCAGTACTATTCAGCCCATGTAGTTGTACATCTCAATACATTCCTTTTAGGGATGTCTTGGTGATGAATCTATCTTCATGTTGTCCTGGACCATGTTTAAGTGATTCAGGTGATGTCATTGTGTTGTTCACATGCAATTCAACTGTGCTCAGAAAAAGCTCTTCCATTTGAAACAAAAGGGAGAGATTCTTAATTGTTTCCAGGTAGTCCAAGAGAAAATGAAGCATGTGAACAAATTTAAAATCAGTGAGTTTTCTCAGCAAACTCTTAGCAATTGCAGAAGCATTATCTTTTCTTGTCACAATGCTTTCCAAGTGAACTGTGTCAAAATTCCAATCTTCCACAAGTGCAGAGGGAGCACAATTGTATTATTAAAAATTACCTCTCTATTACAGTATATCTTTACCCAAAGGTAAACAGTTTAAACAGTTAAACTGTTCAAATGTTCAACATTTCATTACTCTTAAGTCTATAAATTTAACAATCTATAACCTATATATGTTAACAAACTATTATAAAAATTCTTGACTATCTATAACATTCAGCAAGTGGTTGCAAGACAGTTGCTGAATGGGTATTAATGGGTTGAGGGTTTTGTAGGGTGACACTGGTAAGGGGTGGGGATCATGAGGGATGACATTAATTGTCACCAGCTGGTTGCTGAATCTCCTTATTATTAACTCTGATCTGTATTTTAATACCAATTACTGTTTTATATATCACAAGATGTTTTAATACTGTCACCATCTCATAGTTAAATACATTTACTGCTGCCTTTCAGGAATTTAAACCCCTTTAGAGGCTTTCCTGCCAGCTTCTTCCCAACATTCTACGTGGCAGGTTTAAGCAGTTTGGGACAAAAATCCCTCACTACAACTTGATTTTGCAGTGAAGATTGTTCCTCTCTTCTTTCTAATGGAACCGTAAAGAAATTTGTCAGTTGCAATTGCTTTGCGTTTTCTTTTGTCCCAGCTGTTGCTGCAGTTTTCATTTTTATGGTATCCACTAATAAAAATTATAACTGCAAAGTATAGACTAATTATAGTTTAAAAGGTATGGGCAAGACACACACGTACACACCTGTACACCCCCGGAGACTACAAAGTGTTGTGTTGTGTATCTATCCAGGTTTAACATGGATGAGCTCATAAGCCAATCACTGTGCTCCTTGCATTGTGGCTAGCCATGTGCCAGGGCTCAGCAACCTGTGGCATGCACATTGCACACAGATTTTGAGCGGTAAGCATTGTCCTGCCCTCCCGCTGGCACTGCATCCAGAAAGGGGCAGACAGCTCTTACCCTGCACCACTGAAGAGGGCTGCAGAGTTCACCCCACCACCACCGACATACTATGGGAAAGGGGGCTGCTGCAAAGTCTGCCCTGCCAAGGTCAGACAATGGTCCTTCTGGCCTAAAAAGAACCCTGCTACTTTGCAATATTGATTATGAGTTTTTTAAGGCTTCTTATCAAATTGTGCACCCTAGTTGTGACCCACAAGTTGAGAATAAGTAAACAGCCCAGTATACTTATTTTTAAAAATGGGTGAAGGGATTTTTCAAAAGTGCCCAAATCCCATAGAAGGCTAAGACCCACTGAAAGTCACTTAAGTGAAAATACCACCAAATACTGAAGGTATTCCCATCTCTTGGGTCAAAAATGTGTTTCTTAACAATTAAATGATTGGTATGACAAAGTCTGTTGAATACATCTTTGAGTATGTGCTGATAGTGTCTGATAAGTCATGCTGCACTTTGATACAAATGAAAGCATGCTTCAGCACCGTGGCGGTAACTGTAATGGAACTTCTGGGAAACATCTTTCGGGGCTGGGACAGGGGAGATAGAATGGGCTAGAGGAAATTAAGTCATCAAAACAAAACAGTAAGGTATCTTTAGAGATATACCCTAAGCCCATGAAAAATACTAAGAGAACAAAAGAGAAAGCTGTTTTAACTGGAACTGTTTAAAATTTGCAAAGCATTTTGATGGAGTTCTCTAAACAGCGGGTATTTATTGAAAGGGTATCTTTACACCACCTATCAGGGTAGCTGCACCTAAAGCAATACAGCTATGAACATTTACAGCAGCTAAGGATCTGACCCTATCTACTATAATAGAGGCACAATGGGTGGTGGAACTTCAGCTTCAGCTCTGAATTTTCTGGCTTTTGTGAGTTTTGTTATTTTATCGCTGTGGCTTTTTTGTGATTAAATGTAAATCAGGATCATACTCACTGTCCAATAACAAGCAACAAGGAAGCTAGTCTCCCTGGCAGTATTCCCCACTATACTTTGTGCAACAACTGATTGCATTCTTGTTTTCCCCACAGCAGCCCCCGAGTGCAATGAGGAAAATCTATAAGCAGTAGAAAAACAGTCACAGCAACAAGCTTTGACTAGCCAGCCTGTCTATGGTCCGTGAATATATGTGAAGTGTAGAGAGACTGTGGTGATCTAACCATGACTAGTGTTTGTGAGTTAATATAAATTTCATGTCTGGATGACCAGCTCCTAATTGCTGTTGATTTTTTTTCAGAGCAACTTACTTTTCAGGCTGGCTCTTTTTGAGCAGCCGGTGTTGACACTGTTCCTGCTATGAGGCAATTATCTAGCCTTAGAGCAGGTGCTCCTTTTGGCTTCCTTCCATGTGCTTCAGCAAAGCGTCTTGCTGTGCTCCCTCTTTCTTCCACACTTACCCTAGGAAGATTCCTCCAATGGTGTGGCATTCTCCTCAGCTCTGTTTGCTGTATGATCACAACTTGCTAATAGAGAGTAATATATTCTTCCATACTCCTGTTAATTTAGACATGGGTTTTTAGGTTAGTTACTGTTTCAATCAAAGTTGACAAAAAGCATTTAAGCTTTCAGCCTTGTCTTAGGGGTGACCATTGATCTAAAATTTAGCTGTAATCATTGTGTATTAGCATCTTTTGGAGATGGAGTTGAGAAACCAGCAGTTTGTACATATTTTAGTCACAGTTAAAGCAGGTTAATCACAAAATAGGCAGATTTACAAGGCCAGTAATTCAGAGATGAAGAAGGTGAATTGGGGCTGAATCAATACCCCATACCTAGGCCTAAGTTTGAAAAATCAAATCTTTCTGGTAATATAGTGAACCATGCAATGAATCTGAACACTATGGAGTTTGGTTAAGATCAGGTCCAAATTTCCAACCTCCCAAGTTTGGGAAAGTTTGGATTGAGGGTTTTACTGTGCCCTTGATAGAGTTATGGGGCTAGATGCTGGGCTTCAGGAGAACTTTATAAAGTACAGTTTGGGAGTGAGGGAATAGGTATGAAGGAGACACAAAACTCCCCTTTGTATTCCCTCAGTCCTGGGGTTACCCAGTGTAGGACAGACAAACTGACACAAACTACAGCAACCTGATGGCTTCTTTAATTTACCTTGGTTACAAATGGCCCCAGGAACTGATGCTGCATTTGGGGATGAGCATGACATAGCAAAGTCCAAGTTACACTCCTTGTCCTCCCGCCATGTATGTAGCAATGGAAGTGGATGGGAGGTAAGGTAGCATAAGAGGCTGTACAACTCTGGAGGATTCCCTTTGTACTGAAGTGACCCTCGTGGGGTTAGTATGCACCCATTTTCATGTTATGTGCTTGTACAATGCCCAGCACAATGGAGTTCTCCCACACTATGAATAATAAAAATACTCCTACTAATAAATATGGCTGTTCTAATGTCACATGCTACTACACCTCATTTGAGGATCCAACCTATGAAGTCTGGATCTAGATCTGGAGTTCTGACCCATCCACATGGAACAAAAATTGGTTTAACTTATACGTGAATGATATAACTAGTTCCATATTGAATAATGGACTCCTGGGGTCATATATGGATTCAAATTCAAAGAAAAAAAAATTGCACTAACAGAGGTAAAGCTGTTAAAGTAAAAAGAAATCAGTCTTCAGTTTAACAGCCTTCACTCTGACCACAACTTTTCAGTGTTCAGATAAACTAAATATATTTAGAACATGCTTAGTTCACTCCTGAAAATGTCTACATTCTTATCACAGATCTTCTATTTGTGTATATGCAAATCTATGCATCAAAATATAGAATTACACTACTGTAACGGAGATAATAAGAAAACACTGTCACGCACAACATGCAAGAGAAAATGCTGGTTGTACTATAAACATGTTCTAAAATTAAAGAATAGAAAAGTCTGATTTCCACTCATTTTGTGAATTCTGAAGCCAACTATTTCCATTTCTACATCTCTATATGTTCACACACAAAATATGTATTAATTTTCAGCAAAAGTACATAGCAGGATGATATCCTGCCTGAGAACCATACCTTATTATACAACAAGAGAAACAGTAATATTTACAAGGTCAGAGTTAAGACTGATATATTAATTTAGATTTATTTGTACTTTTATATTACTGTGTTGACTGAAATTTATGTACAGCAAAAGACAAAGGGGAAAATAAAGTTTGATTAAACTTTACATTGGGATTTCTTGTATTTTTAGTGTTTGATTTATTTAGGATTACATAGTTCTAGTTCATAGCTCTAATTCTAGCTCATAGCAACCATAGCTCTAGTTCATTATAATTCCCTCCCTCCTTTTATTAGTGTGAGGCTTGAATTCAACAAGGTATTTAAGCAAGCGTGTAACTTTAGTCTGTGAGTTGTCCTTCTGACTTCAATCAGACCACTCCAGGGCTTAAGTACTCAGCTGAGTTGGAGCCCAGGTCCTAAATACAACATCCTACAAACATCAAGGATCTACTCTGAAGAGGCAGTATTGTCTTGTAGCTAGAACACTGCACAGGGACTCAGGAGGCCTGGGCTCTATTCCTAGCTCTCACAGTGGCTTGCTGGGTGACGTTGAGCAAGTCATAGCACCTCTGTGCCTCAGTCTCCCCATCTGTAAATGGGGATAATGGTACTGACCTTTGTAAAGTGCTTTAAGAGCTGGCATTACTATTACTTGGCCCAGATGTCTGCCAAAACCTCAGTCCTTCAGTAGCAGTGAGGTCTAGTGGTTAAGACTCATGAGGCCTGGGTTTCATCTCAGATCTGCTTCTGGATGATGTTGGGCAAGTCACCTCACTGTACCTCAGTTTCCCCATCTGTAAAATGAGAATAATGAGACCTCCTTCATAAAGCATTTTAAAGACTACAAGCACTATAGCACTACCCCTGATCCCTTTCTAGCTGAAGGAACTCACACAAATTACAAATGTCCTGACTCCGTGTTCATAATTGTTAAACCCATCTTGAATGGCCTCCAAAACCTAGGGCTGGACTTGGTACTAAACATATAGTATTTTTTAACAAGTTACTAAATAAAGCACTGTTCTGCATTCCTTTGGTTTCTGGGTGGAAAATTGCTGGTTGCTGAGTGTTGTCTTTGTCACACATGGTAGTAGTGAATTAAAATAGGATCAAATGGACTGGTCAGTTTGAGTCATAACATGTGTTGAGGAAACCCCCACAGATATGGTAAATACTTGAATACAATATTTAGGCTCAGAAAACTTTAAAACTTCAAACTTGCCTCAAATTTAATTGTAAAACAAATAAACCCCAGTACTTTCACTGCAAATACCAGCTCATAGAGTGCTTAAACTTGAATGTTATAGTAATAGTATTTTAGGGACACACTGTATTCGGTCTCATTTCTGTCTCAACAAATTTGTGTAGCTAATTATAAAGGAGTGAATTCTCATGACTGAAATCTCATCTGTCTCACTTGTAGTGGAGCAAGATAGCAGTGTTCTGCATAATAAAAAGAGTGATGTATCCATTCCATTCTATCTCATTATATACTTCAGGTTATCTGAGGTTGTCTTAATCAGTAGAGATGAACAGGTGGCAGTTGCAGTTCAGTGTAGAAAGCAAGCACTTATGTGTAAATATTGGGTTCTTCTGCTATGCAGCAAAACTGATTTCAGTGTAGCCATCTAGTGGAAGCCATCTGTCATGTTCCTGGATAAACAGGAGAGAGGGTTATTTAGCTCCATACAAATACTTGGTTAATCAAAATACACCCTATACCTGTGTTACTGAAATTTCTACTGAAATATAATATTTAGTTATATCATAAAGCCCTTATTAGACAATCTGGTCTCTTAAGAACTATCCCAAACTATGCCCAAATGTAGTGGGTCTGATTTTTCTTTTACACCAATTTTATTCTGGTGTGACCCCCAGTACAACTTAACTAGGTTTACTTCTCATTTATACTAGTGTAAATGAAAGGAGAATCAGGTCCACTAATTACAGTTTTTAGCCATCTCCACTAACCAACCTATTTTTTCAAACTATGTCAGTTCTTTCTTAAGACAGATATAAACAATGAAAAAAACACTAACTCATTATTGAAAAAAATCCAATTTTCTGCTTATTTTTAAGTTAACTCACAGACAACTGCAAGAAACAGGAGTGAGACCATAAATAAGTGTATGCTTGCAACTCTATAAGAGAAAAAATGTCAACCTTTTTACATATCTGAGGTCTCCTAAACCAATTTAATAAGAAAATATTACAGATAAAGGGGAACCTGTTCTTTAGCTAATGGGGCTGTCAAACACAGGAGACAAAATACAAACAGAAAGACTACATTGTGTGCCTTGTGAAAATCTCTTTGTTTCCATTCACTAATAAAAAATGAAGGGTGAACCCAGAAATGTATTGTCTGCACTTTTTCTTCTGTTCTGTTTTCAGTCAGATACTTTCATTTTAATTGCCAGTAAGTTTCACAATGAAACTGTCATTCTTTGATGGCTTTAGTATACTCTTCAATGTGATATACAAGTGAATTGATTTTAGTCACCAGGAATAAATTACTAACAATTGTTGATCTATACCAATCTCACTCACATGGGTATTCTGAGCATTAATTTTTTTAATAAATAAGCAAAAGTATTCTGTGTTACCCTAATGGAACTCCATTGAAGGCTTCATTGAAACAGCACTGGTGTAACTGACGAGAGTATGGCCTAATATAACTGCAAGTCCTGAATATTAGTGCACGTCCTGTGCAAAAGTGAACTGCAACGTTTAAAGTACCAGTACTATCTAATTTTGTCAACTATAACAATATTAATGCAATTGAAAAGAAAACAATGGGCCTAATTCTGAAACCTTTACTCATGTTGTATAGCAGTGCTTAATTCGTAGTGAAAGAGGTGCCAGGGCCAAAGCAATTTTTTTTATTTTCATAACTGATGTGGCAAACCAAGAGGTGCCAGGGCTTTACATTGCCAGCTTAGAGGTGCTAGGATTTAGCCCTGGCAAGCTCTGGCACAAATTAAACAGTGTTGTAGAGTACCTAACTCCACAAATAGATCAACCAAAGTCACTGCAACTGTTTGCGGAATAAGGTGTTACCCAACATGAGAAAAAGGTATAAGAATCTGGTCCAGAATGCCTGAAAATAAATAAGGAACAGATTCGGCCATCCTTATTCTCATTGAATAGTACCTAACTCCACAAATAGTTGGAATAATTGAATTCAGTTGGTTTATTTGGATTATATTAATATTATATCAATATATTATTATATTATAATATTTATAATAATTATAATATGATTGTATATATAATATATTATTATACTAATATTATATTAATATAGTCATAAATTAATATCAATATAAATGAAGGGTGGCAGAATTTAGCCCTCAATTATTAGGCTTATTTTAAGAGTTACGCTGCAGGTTTGCTCAATTAAAATATTCCCACAACAGAAACAAATTAAGTATAGACCCTGAGCTATGTTTGTCTTTGCAATGCATTTTTGATTATAGAGTAAGAGGTCTATTTTTTTCTGATTTTTTTTGTTTTACTCAAGAGTTTATATACATAGGTCTCATTAACATTAATGGGAGTTAGACATCTAAAATCCCAATGCATCGAGAAGAGAATAGACTCCTGAGTGAGTGTCTATTATAAAGTGACAAAGAAGTATAGTCTCTGCAAAAAAGCTTGTAAAGAGTATTCTTCTGTTTCATGCTCAAATAAGTGTCCCTATTATCCATTTAGTTCAATTATACTGAATGAATCCGGTTTTTCCAAAGCCTTTCACTTTGTCATGCCTCACACCACACAGAGTACAGGAAGGCAGACAAGAAAGCTGACACACTGCTACCTCTTGGGTAGTTGTACTGATGTCTCAGGCTCACTATGTCTCGGCAAGAGAGAGGATCCACTCTCAAGCAAAAAGAAAACCAATACCACAATGGCCCCCCAGTAGAGTTTTGCAGGTAAAGGGCTGACAATGATCCCATTGTATACTTCCTATAACTAGTGTTTTCATTCTCATTCACTGAAATAATCTTTTGGGGCTCAAATTTAGAACACAAAGGGACTACTATTTCTATCTGACACCGCTGTGAATCATGTAGGATTACAGTAATGTAATTAAGAGGAGAATGTAATCCAAGAACTCTATTATATTTTTCATTTTAAGAAACTGACTTGGTTGTTTTTAAACTATATTTGATTTTTTTAGAACCATGAATTATTTTCAATTTAAAGTTCTGTATAGTATCACAAAATGAAAGAGAAAGACACAATACCACCAGCTGAAGATATTATCAGGATATATTTAAAGAGTTTGGCTCAGAGTCTCAAAGATATTTGGGCACCAAACTCCCATTACATTTCAATGGAAATTCAGTGGCTAAATACTTCTGAGGGTCATAGTGAGTCAATAATATGTTAATCTAACTATAAAAATATACAATGTTTGGAAAGTGGCTATTGTATATGTAAATCAACTGCAGCATTCTATAATAATTCACGTGTGTGTAATATATATCGATATGTGCACATGCATATGCATTTATGCACACACCTTTTATATATATTAGACATACTTTAAAAATGATTATGAAATCTTTGAATCCTGCAGTTATTGTGCTCATGTGATACCCACTTTAAATAGGTGTCACATTCCAAGGAGCAATCCAGGCCAGTTAGGGGTTGTGTCAACTCCTGCCCTGCATCCTGGGATGCTTCACAGTGCTTTGTTGTTGTAGTGCCCACCTGGGCTGCTCACAGCCTACCAGCAAGCAGGCTGCACTCGGAGTGTCTGTGTACCGCTATAGCCCCGATTCAGCAACACAGACTCTAGCAGCACACCAGCCACACATTTGCCTATAGTAAGTTGATTTGGGCTTATTTCAAAAGGCGGCGATTTATAAAAAAAAAATTTTGGGGGGGGAGGGTTGTTTGGGGCCTATCTTGGGCTTCCCCGAACTTTCCCTGGACAAGCCCAAAAGAGGCAAAACAAGCCAAAAAGCACCCCAATTGGCTTCTAGGGAAGCCACTCCCACCTTTTTAGGCCCCCTCCCCCAATGATCGCATCCAACGCTTCTGTTTCCTGGGCTTAGCTGATTGACAGCCCACCACTGCTGCTCCTATTGGCTCTGTGGCTGATTGCCCCGCCCGACCCCCTTGGGCTAGAAAGCAGCCAGCGGGGAGGCCTCCCCTAGGTGCAGCCTATGTGCATGGTAAGCCCAGCACATTCCCAGTCTTAAATTTTCACCTGACATTGTATTCTGTTCTGTCCATCCCTCTCCTGGGCAATTCAGATAGTAGGATTCCCTTACCCTGTAGGGCATCAATATACAATAGTTAGCTACTTTAACTGAAGTTACCCAAAGAGTGTAGTTTTAAAAAAAAATACTGGATTTGTTTTGATTAAAAAATAAAATAAAGTTTTTTCAATTACAGATAATTTTTAAGTGAGTACAAGCATAAGGCATTGAAGTCAGAAATGGTTACAAGAAAAATACAAATAAAAAGTTTTCTAGTAGCTAAAACTTCACAAACTAGACTTGGTTCAAGGGGAAATCCTTACCACATGCTCCTAGCAACATTGCTGACCAAGCTCTCAAGTCAGCATGCTCCCACAAAGTCAAAGGGCTGGTCCCTTTGTTGTTTTAGGTGAAAGAGGGAGTATAGGGGGGCTATTGTGGGGTGTTTTACCCCTCATTTTTATAGTCCAGTCCCCTTTGAAGTGATTTTTTTCTGAAAATTACTCCTGAAAGGGAAGGTTACTCACCTTGTGCAATAACTGAGGTTCTAAATTTATCTAAATATATCTTTACAAAATGGAGTGTAATTGCTCCATAGAAGCCAGTATAGTCTATTGGGTAAATAACATGTGGTTTTGAAATTAACTAAAAATGTCTTTGGATGATAGACCATAAAGGTTACTTGAGAAGAATTTCTCTTAAAAATTGTCTGAATAAATATATAGGCAAGAGATTCAGCTCTAGAGGAGTTATTTAGGTCTATCTTATCAGTATCTGTGCACATGATAGAAACATTGACCTTTTGTATTATTTTTGTCTCTTTTAAACTGTTTAATAAAAATGACAGGAAATTCACCTGTAAAACCATAATAAATAATGTTAAGGCGTTGGCTTACATTGATGATATCTATCAAATGCATGCTGAAGGCTAAGGTGCCATCCATAATTCACCACAACTGTCTAGGTATTGCAACACACACTGTATTGTAAGTAACAGCGCACCCCAAGTTTGGTAACTGCTAAAAGTTCAAGATATAACAGTGGCTGATCTGGCTAGAGTTGTACCCTTAACTATGTATTCCTGATGTCAGTCACACCAGGGAGCTAAATTAGTTTAATTATATGGGGTATAGATAGAATGGAAGAACTCTGTGCCTAGACAAGCTCTTAGTCTGCAGGCTTCTGTGTGGTCCAGTAGTGTGAGGTTACCAAATGGAGGTTACTCACCTGCGGTGCAGTAACTGGAGTTCTTCGAGATGTGTGTCCCTGTGGGTGCTCCACTCTGGGTCTAAGCACGTCCTGACGTGACAGATCGGAGATTTTTACAAGCAGTGCTCGTCAGGGTCGCGCGCATATCCCAGCAGTCTTGCACCGGTCTTTGGCGCCTTTTTGTCCTGCACGCAACCCGACCACCGTCAGTTCCTTCTCTAACCCGGAAGCAAACAAGAGATAGAGAGGTAGAGGAAAGCTCCGAGTTAGAGAGGGGAGGAGGGCGCGTAGTGGAGCACTCACAGGGACACACATCTAGAAGAACTCCAGTTACTGCACCGCAGGTAAGTAACCTCCATTTCTACTTCGACTAGTGTACCTGTGGGTGCTCCACTCTGGGTCACTCCCAAGCAGTGTTCTACTAGGTAGGCGGGACTTCGGAGCGTCTGTTTGTTAAGATAGAAAGAACCGAGTGTCCAACAGATGTGTTGGTTCTGGCGACAGAGTCTAAGGCATAGTGTTTGACAAAAGAATGATGGGAGGACCAGGTTGCTGTTTTACACATTTCTTGTAGAGGCACGTTGCGGAAAAAAGCTGTAGTAGTAGTCATGGCTCTTGTGGACTGAGCACGAATTTGTGCAGGAACAGGGGTATTGTTTAGCTGGTAGGCCTCAATAATGCAGCCCAATATTAATTTAGATTCTGATTGGAGATGGGTTTGCCTTTGCACCTGTCTGCTATGGAGACGAAAAGTTTATTCGTGCATCTAAATAGCTTTGTTCTTTGCAGGTAGAATGCTAACGCTTGACGAACGTCCAGAGTATGGAGAACCGCGTGGCTTGGATCGGTGTGCGGTTTCGGGAAAAAAACAGGTAAGTTTATTGATTGGTTTATATAGAATGATGTTGAAATCTTAGGTATGAACTTTGGGTGCGGCTTTAGGGTTACTTTGTCCTTGTAAAAGACAGTGAAGGGGGGGGTCAGCCATCAGGGCTCCCAATTCACTTACACGTCTGGCTGACGTTATTGCAATTAGAAATAGGACTTTCATGGATAAGTGAGTTAAGGAACATTTTGCCAGGGGTTCAAAGGGTGGCTGAACTAGCCTGTTGAGTACCAGTGATAGTGTTTGTATCTGTGATTCGCAGCCTCCACAACCAGTGAATTAGGGGCTGGGTGTGAAAAGAGATATTCGGAACTCTTTGCCGGGATATAGTACTTTTTGTCTGCTCTTCTGCACGTCGGTGGTATCGTTGCTGGTGTTTGCCAGAAATTTTTGGCTGGTTCCATTAACGCTGAGTTCATCAGCAGGGCGATTTTTGCAGAAGATGCTGTTTGAAGTAGTCGGAGTAGTTTATGCTGGGGTTCAGCTACCTCCTGGAGGGAAATTTCCAGGGAATCAGCGACTCTTTTAAAAAGGTCCTGAAATTGCCTAAAATCATCTGAGGTGGTTGGTGGGGATGGGATATTAGCCTCATCCGGTGAAGATGAAGAATTATGAGGAGGTGATGGGGAATCTGCAGTATCCCGCTGTATGTTGGACTCGGGTGGCTGAGTAACCCCCTGATTAGATGTCACTTGGGTGCGTTGTTTAGCAGCATGGATGGAGGATCTGCTTCGGGATGAATATGGAGAGTACAGTTCCCATCTGTGCCCTCTTGAATGGTAGTGGGCGTGGGTGTCATGCCATGGAGGGCCATACCAAAAGTGTGGTGGTAGGTCCCTGTAGTAATGAGATCTATGCCTTGACTCATGAATAGGATATGCTTGAGGTGAGAATTGCATTTGTGATACTCTCTCCTCCTCCCCCTCACTGGAGTAAACTGATGGAGGTGTGGAGTGCCCAGGGGATATTTGCCCTGAAGAGAGGTCAGATCTGGAAGCTGGGGAGGCTGGCGGAGAAGCTTCCTGTATTTCAATATGTCTAGTTTTTCTTGGATGCTTCCTCGGTGCCGTGTGAAACTGTGGTTGAGTCGGCACCGATGGAAGTGTCGGTTGTGGTGCTGAGGTGTCTACCGGATCCGTTGTCAGTGCCGCACCCGCTATCGGTGCCGTGGTAATCATCGGTGCCGGTGGTGTTGGGGATCGTGGCGGTGCCAATAGGGTTGCCGGTTGTTGCGGTTCTGACGGTGCCGAGTCCGTTGTCAGTACCGTTGCTGACCTCAGTGCTGATAATGTTTTCATCGGTTTAACGGTCAGGGACTTGGCGTTAGATGATCTATGTCCCTGTGCCAGCAGTGCCGTGGAAGACCTTTCGGCAGGCCTGGTGGTCATCGTACATGAGGAACCTAATGGCTCTTTAGTACAGATCAATCTAGGAGAGGAGACTGGTGTTTTCCTCCTTTTCTCCAAAATTAAAGAAGAGGGTCGGTCTTACGGTCCCTGCGTCTTCTCAGGTTGTTGACCAGGGTCGGAGGCTGGTCTTAACGACTTCTCCATGAGTAGGAGTTTTAGCCGTAGGTCTCTGTCCCTCCTGGCCCGGGAACTCATATTCCTGCAGTGGGGACATTTCGAGGAAATGTGTTCCTCACCTAGGCATTTTATGCACGCGTCATGGGCATCAGAGGCCGGCATCGCGTCTCTGCATAAGCTGCATCTTTTAAACCTGGGGGAACCGGGCATGGTAAGGTCGGGAGGAAGGAATGGGGTGGTAGGTTTTTTTTACTTAAATAAAATAACAGTGAAGGAGAAAAAAAGAAAGAGAGGGAAAGGGAATGCAAAAGGAGAGGTTTTAATCAGAGTTTCCCTCAGTCGACGAGTGGAGAGAGAGACCGTCTGCAGCCGCAGATGGTTGAGAAGGAACTGACGGCGGTCGGGTCACACGCAGGGCAAAAAGGCACCAAAGACCGCCGCGAGACTGCTGGGATACGCGCGAGACCTTGACGAGCACTGCTTGTAAAAATCTCCGATCTGCCGCGCGAGGACGCACTTAGACCCAGAGTGGAGCACCCACAGGGACACTACTCGAAGTAGAACATGCTCTTCCATGTCTTCTCGTCTGCCCCATTCCTACTTTCCCAAGCCACTCACTACCACTATGTACTCCCCTCACTGACAGTCACAGGTATTCATTCACTGCCATTCTGAGATACTGACAATTAACTTTTCCCCACAAACTGCCTTTGTGACACCACCATGTGCAAGAAAGAAATGGGTTTGGCCTATCACTTCTTTAACGAAGAGAAGTGGTGCTTCTCTCAGCCTGATCCTACCCAGTGATGAAGAGAAGATGCTGTAAGGGCAGCCACTCCCAAGCTGATCATTCCTACTCCTGTTCTCCATCTTGGGAAAAAGAGGAGGAGAAGCAGCAGTGGTGACAGCAGACGTCAGTTGTAGTGCTCACAGACTTAAAGACTGGGTAGTCCTTGCTATATTCAGCCATAGAACCTGTTCTCACTAGGCCAGATATTATGTTTAAACCTAGAGGCAGCTAAATCTATTTCTTACACATTTTCATCAGATGCCATGAATGAGCCTAACTTTTGGCTGAGTGTGTCATTTTGCATGCACTGAGGGAGAGAGCACAGGAAAAACATAAGGGACATATCTGGGTGGGGTTGTGACATGTCCCCATCCCCATCCTCTCAAACAACAGAGAGCACAATGAGTTTTGCACTGGGAACAACACACGTTACAGCTATTTAAAAGATGTAGCAAAGGGTGCTAGTGAGCATGTTTCCCTCTCCTCACATAGCCTAACTGTAGGCATTACCTCTATATAGTGCCTTCAGCCACCAATACTTGATTCATGCACCTCTAGCAGAAGATCCCTAATTCCAATCCTGCAAGTGTCCTATGAAGGGACTGCCAGATTGTGTTATGGGGATGTGGTTTTATAATTTCAAAAAACTAACTACACATTGATCCTAACACCAATTCCATTTTCACTTTTCATCTAAGTCACATATGATTAATTTAATTCTCTAGAAATAAGAGTATAGCAATAATATTTTCATCATAAAATACAACAAGAAACCCACTGTGCCTCTTCCTTGTCCCCCACAAAAAAATGTGCATTTTAAATCTTCTTAGTATACCAGTTCTTTTAGGTCAAATTTTCTTCGTAATGGACACACTTTAGAATCTGATTTTGAATGGTGCTGAGCACCCAGTGAAATTACTCCTATCCACAACCAGTCCTTAATGGCCAAGCATTTTTCACCTTATTATAGACACTCTGTCCATATTATGGTTTCTCTGAACAGTGTGGGCAGGGATTTATTTAAACTATGCTAATAACCCCACTATCACAACCCGTTCATTCGTTCAAAGACTATTAATTAAATGCACAGGTTTCTAACAGTGCTCCAAAATAGCAACTAAAATTTCTACTTTAGTGTGAATGGGACCATGTAGCTTAGTCACGTCAATGAAATCAAAATTAGTGTTTGAAATGCTTTATGGAAAATATAATACCAATCAACATTTGACATGGCATTTGAACGAAGAGAAACAATAACGAGTACTTTAAAATGTTTTTCTATTCATGTCAATTTTTATTTTCACTCAGTAGAAAATATGCAGCAGAGAAATGAAAATGACTAAGCCAGCTGTATTATTTGTGCTTATATAAAACATGTCCCTTTTCAGCAAAATCCAAACGTAATTACATATGGCCTTCCTGATCTTTACTTTTAAAATATTGTGCCTTTAAATCCTCTTTTGATACAGCCTAGGTGAATCAGAAGAACTTCTTGCCTTTTACCCAGCATGCAATAATTTAAATGGTAAACTGTTAAAAAAATTGCTTCATTTTTTAAATTACAGAGTTTGCCAAGGAATGTTAAAAACTATATAAGCAAAGATAGCAATATTTACAAATAATCCATCAAAGAGACTATAAATATAATGTAACCCGAAATCCTGAAAAGTCAATGGGACAGCTGCATGCAGGATTTGAGTCTTTTAATCATAAGAAAGTAGTTCTCAAGAGGTCTTCCAATGCCCTTTGAAGTCACTGTGAAGACTCCTACAGAAGGAGATTTTGGATGGGTTCTAAAATGACAAACTGTTTCCCTGTTGTGGATCTAATCTTTTGTTCTATCAACTGTGAAACAGTCATATCAAAACCTGAAGAAGAATTCTATGTAAGCTTGTCTTTTTCAACAGAAATTGGACCAGTAAAAGATATTACCTCACTCCCTAATGTTCTCATGACACCACCACCATTGCATGTCAAAACCCTGATATTTAGAGTGCATATATTGTCCAGCTTCATATTCCTTTTTCAATTGCCAATAGGCTGAAACAATACATTCTTTACTACTTTAAAGAGAAACATGACGAATTTTGTTTGTATAAAGAAAAGAAGTAGGCTTAAATACAGAATACTGATGAAATCAAAGGACTAAAGCTGTGCTGGCCATATCAAATTTGGGTAAGAAACAAGCTAAACATTACAAAGGCTATGTCTACAATTGGGCACCATATAAAGTTGATGTTTATACGTGGACATAATAAAACCAGAGGAGAGTGTCCATGCAACACTCCATGCTCCAGCTTCTTGCATGCACATTGCCAGCTGTAAAGTTGGAGTAACAGGTTGCATTGTGGGTAGGTGTCCCATAGTGCTTGCCCTGTGCCTCTGCAGCCCCCCCACTGGGGCTGCCGCTGGCACCTGCAGCCCAGCGGCTGGCTCCCCTGCCAGCTCGACAGTTCTATCGCTAGGGCTGCCGCCAGCCCTGGGAGCCAGGAGTAAGCAGCGTTACATCGAATTAAGCCCTCAGTGTAGACCAGGCCAAAGAGAGACATGGTAGATGAGGTCATTTCTTTTTCTGTACTAACTTCTGTTTTAACTGTTCTGTTCTGTACTTCTGTTCATGGAAGATACAAGCTTGAGAAACACAAAAAGAGCTCCATGTAGCTCGAAAGCTTGTACCTTCAACCTACAGAAGTTCATCCAATAAAAGATATTATCTCACCTACCTTCTCTCTTCCATATTTTGGGACCAACATGACAACAACACTGCAAACAAGGTAAAAATTAATTGCAGCTAGGTGAAGTCTATAATGTATTCACATTTGTTTGAACAGAAACTATGAATTTGGGAAAGCCTCATGAATTTCTATTTGTTTTCCATTAACTTTAATGCAAGTGGCTTTTTTTATGAGCAGTACTGTTCATAGACAGTGAAAATGTCGTGAGAAATTATGGGAACATGTGCAGATGCCACAATTCACATCACCCTCTTTAAAATCTCTTTGACTTTCCTCCTCATCTCCACAAGAGCTCCAGCGCTGCAACCGTGGAGCAGAAACAATACCAGACTGATTTATGCATAAATAGTCGAAGACATAGCTGAAGCTAATAGCTCACAAGAAGTCTTTTGGTTGAAATATATTTGAATAAAGTATTCAAACCATTTTGAACAAACTGCAAATGAATACAAATCAAAGAATATTTATGGAAGACAAACATAGTTCACTCACCACTAGTTAGCAAGGGTGCGTCTACACTTACAAATTAAGTCGACATAAAATACTCCACGTCTACACTGGGCTTCCCTTAAGTCGAATTAAGGAAAAGTTAGTTTGAATTAATAACACCTCGTTTTAATTCGAACTAGCACTTAAATCGACTTTATTAAGTTGACTTAAGCCAGTGGAGACGGGGATTAGTGCCTTGATGGAGCATATTAAATCAACATAAAACGTTGTCAACTAAATAAGGTCGAAAAGGGGCCACATCTACACTTGAAAAGTTAAGTCGACTTTTGTTAAGTTGACTTAATAAGGTCCACTTTAAGTCGACTTCATAAAGTCGACCCAACTTTTCAAGTGTAGACATAGCCCAAGAGTTTAGATACAGGTGAAGTAGCTTGGATAAAACTGAAACAATTCATTGTTTTCCAGCGTATCTTTGATAGCAATACAATTTATTGATGAAAAATATAGAAATTAACTCCCTCTAATGCCCGCATTACCCCCATCTTAAATGTTAGGAATCAAATAAAAACACTGAGATCGAGGAGATGGAGCATCATTTAAATAGATTAATGAGCATATTCAACATTCCTGATTTTACATGCCAAGCTTGCAGAAGGAATTGTAGGAGAGATGGGAAGAAAGGCTTCCTAGACACAATTCTAGACCACTTTTCTGTTCCCCAAAATAATGTTTCAAACATGTACAAAAGATAAATTTCAGTAAAGTTCCACTAGGGTTTAATTTAATCCATTGTATTTTGTGAGATTATGAGGTTGGTTCATTAATAGCATTGGTTCCTTGAGCAACATTCTTTCAGAATAAGTGGAGAAATATGATAATTTATTTGGGTATCATTATTAAGCTGTTTACTCTTTGGCTTCTCATTCAGCTCTGTTCAAACACAAATTATTTATTTGGCATATGCTTAGTTACAAGCTTCTTTTGCCTGTAGTTATAGAATTTGTATCTTTCACAGAGCTTCAGGTATGGTTCTCGCAGGTAGTGTGAGCTTGCATCAGTATAACTAGAATTATATCTGAGGCCACACGGAAGTTAGAATTTTTACTGACATAGCCATGAGTGATTATCTTCACCCTGAGCTCCACATTTTGGATCTCATTCAAATTACATGTCGCAGCAGTACACTTATGACATTTATGTTAGTCACAAGCTTTTTTTGGTGTAGTCTTCATGGGCTTTATTATTTTATGGGGATCCACTATAAAGATCCCTTTTGACTCGTTCCACTACTCTATGTACTCAAAACAGTGAAGATTCTGAAAACAGGTAAGCAAACTCGGTGTCTTTGTCTTAGGGTAGCATGGAAGTCTCTCCCCTGCTCACCTCCCTCTCCAGTAACATCTGCAGATTTTATTGAAAGTGATACAAGATGGTTCGTTTTAACCATATTTTAAATCTAAGTGTACTATGAGCAAAAACTCCAGTAGTCAAGTCCCCTATCCTTAGAAGTACCACCTGAGTTGCTGCAGCCTCTGTCCCTCTGATTTTCATTCTACATGTGGTGATGGATTCTAAATCTTGATGAGCCCCATGGAAGTCAGATATTCCACCATTTGTCTCCTCTTTGAGTCCTGTGACTTTCCCTTTAAAAACAAACAAAAATTATGGCCGAAGTCAAACAAGTGGCCTTCACATGGGGAAAGGCATTCCCTTGTGCCCCTCCTTCCTGCAAGGAAAGAGCAGGGGGAAAGTTTTGCTGCTGCTTTCCCCAAAAAGATGGGTACGTGTCTGAAGATTCTCCATTTGGCCTCTAGGAGGACAGAGGGATGACGATTCTGATCATATTGCTTTGACTTACAGAGGTTAGGAGGTTTGAAAAATTACAGCTGAGGCCTCTCTTTTCAGTACAAGGGGGCTGATTACCCCACTGCATGTCCTGTGTCTGTGTGCATATCTCTGAAGATCCACCACTGGAAGAGAAAAATAACAGCATCCACTCTCTGAGGGGGCCCCACTAAGGTAAGGCAGCTGCTGGGAACAGGCAAGGGCTTGATGTCCTGGACAGCATGCTATATACGGGGACGCCATCTTTACTGTTAAACATTCATTTCCTTTATCCCACTACAACAATAACAAGAATCTCCTTTATACACAGATATGTTGCTTCTTGAAGGTGGTGTTTTGTATTCCAGAGATCGGCCTGTACGCTCTACCCTATAATACAGGGATTTCCATGTGACTTACTCATTCTAAAAGATTATTATAGCAAATCCTTCCACTTAAATGCTCAGAGTACAATATCAAGCTGCTCTAAGTATCTCCTGCACTTCACTGAAGAAAATAAATGGCAAATTTTGTAATCATTCTTTCTTAGATCTGTCATAATTTCAGGCAGCATAAATTGAACCTTTCTTTTAATGAAGTAACATGATTATTAGTACACACTATCACAGAATAACGATAAGTAATAGAAACAAATTGGATTATAGTAATGGAATACATAAATCATTCTTTACATCTGTTCCCAAAGCAACTGTGGGATAAGTTATTGCAGAAATGACTGTTCAACCCAGCAGAGGCTGTGCTTGCCGCCACCTCCTCTGACCAATTGTTTCGTCTGTTTGCTTAATTAATGAAATTGCAAGGTTATTTGGGAAACCCCTGTCATGCCCGAAGGGAGTTGTTATACCCCCCAGTGAAGTTTTAGCATGTTTTTATTGAAGAATATAAAATAAGAAAATCTCTGTTTCCTAAAGGAATGTATTAGTTTCCCAGAGAGGAAAAAAATAATTTTTCTCTGAGCAGAGACTGAAAAGTAATTCACATAAATCTACATCTATTCACATAATTTTAGAAACAAGAGGCTTGATTTTAGGACCCAGCTTTGGCTGCTTTGCACAGTTGAAGAAGAGAGAAAGCTGCCCTAAAGGGGTAGCCAAGGAATTCCTCCTGCCACATGATCCTAAGTTCAGGATCCTATTTTTTTAAATCTTGGCCTTAAATGCCACCATATGAGGCAAGTGGAAAATAACAGTTAGCCCACTCACTGTATTTTAATTGTGATCACATTGTCACTGTGACACTTATCATTCAGTAGAAGCACAGGTACACGTACGCTATTATTCAAAGGTAAGAAAATAATCATTATAGTTTCAGGTAATGATGTAGGTAGTCAGCCCCTTTTTGCTTATCAATAACAACAAGGCTCCTTAAACTAACGAAAGACGGTCAAGGGTAGCTGTAATATGTGGCAAGCTATTGACAGAGACATTAGGCCAAGTGAATCCATTTGCATTATCTGCCTTTGAGTTCATAGTTGAAGATGTGTGAGGATTATTTGTGTTACCCCCTCTTTCCCCCAAATGCCTTAAGAACTAAGTCTTAGGACAGCCCCTCAGGACAGTGGGGCTGTATCTACACTAAGATATATTTTAGCTAAACATTTCACATGGTTTCTGAATGAGGATGAAGCTCCACTGGTGATGATGAATGATCCAATGATGAAGCTCCACTGGTGATGATGAATGATCCAATGATGAAGCTCCACTGGTGATGATGAATGATCCAATGATGAAGCTCCACTAGTGGGAGCAACAGTGAAGCCCTAGGACATAGTGTTAAAAATGTTGGCAGCCACAGGGGCCTTGTCTATTGCTAGGCTCCCATTGGTGAAGTTTGCACTGGTAGGAAATTTCTGCCAAAAACCCTAATGAAGACAAGGCTTGGGTAGCCTGAAGTGGCTTTCAACCCTTCCTAGGGACTAACAAGGCATCTCAAGTATGACCTATTCAGTCTCTACCTATTCTGTTACAGAAGTGTAGATTTTTCAGCACTTTATTGTGGGGCAGTTGCTGCAGGAAAGGAAATGTCATAAATAACTTACTAGGAACAACATCTTGTCTTTTGATAGTGTGTATCAAAAATATGATGGAACTTTTGATCAGCTTTTCTTCATTTTCACTCAACTGTGTGTTATAGAGTAACCAGATCAGTACATAATCTTAAAGTCTGTATATGTTGGGAAGGAAATTGAGCTGATCTGTAATAATTTATGATTTCTATATATGGCTGGGTTATTGGGACATTTGTTATATGTTGAGTTATTGGAATGTTTGCCATACGCATACATTGGTTTAGTGTAGTAACAGGACTGTTGGGAAGCTAACAAACAAAATGGCAACACTATCTAAGGCTATGTCTACACTTGTAAAGTTAAGTCGACTCAGTTAAGTCGACTTAACAAGGTTGTCTTTAAGTCAACTTAACAGAGTGGCTACACTTTAAGTCGACCTCGTTAAGTCAACTTAACAGTAGACATAGCTGTCCACACTGGCTTTAAGTTGACTTAATAAAGTCGACTTAGCGCTATTCCCCTGGCTTGAAGTCGACTTAAGGCTTAAGTCGACCTTCAGAGGTGGTGTTAGTAAGTCGACTTAAGGAAGTGCTTAAGTCAACTTAATAAAAGCCCAGTGTCGATGAGGCTTTGTGTAGGTTGACTTAAGCATTCTTGAGTCAACCTAAGTTGCCAGTGTAGATGCACCATAAATTAACAACCTCCTAGTAAATGTGTTGGGAGTCATTAAGATAATGCCTGAGCTTTTAGCTGGGAAGATGTTTCTTCCAGGCTCCAGCCATTTACAATACGTGTTCTGCCAAGGCTGGGAACCAAAAGATTAAAAGGACATTGGAGAATTAAAACACCACAGTCCAGAGAGAGGAAAAAAGCAATAGTCAGAAAGCTGTTCATGCAGAACAGACTGATACAGTGAAAGACTCCACTGGAGCCTCTGAAGAAAGAAAATCTGCCTGGCTCACAACCACTCGATTTAGGAAAAGATACTGTGACACTAAAGCCACCTGTATTCACAGCCAACACATTATTGTAATAACCTTTGTACAAACTATGCCTTGTGTGGTCTCATTTGAAAACTACAACTCACTGAGTATTAATATTCTTGAATGATGTATATATATATATATATATGATGGGTATGAATAGTTATATATATGCTGGACTTATAACTAATGTGTGTGTAAACCAGTGGAATTGTTAAAAAGGTCTATACTATCAAAGGAATGTTTGCTTACTCAATTTACACATAGGCAGTAAATAGACCTATCAAACTAACAAGTGGTGGAGGCAAACCTCACACTAATAAGTAGGGGAGAGGACAGCATGTCATCTACACCCTGCAGGAGAGAGAAGCTTGGCCTGGGTTTTACTTTTCAGAAAAATCCATTTAAAAGATTTTCTGGTCAATAAAGACAGGGAAGCTGAACCTCCAAAGATAAACAATTGAACCAGCTGATTGTGTACAATATTACTATCTTATAGAAGTGTATAGAGTAAGCTCTTTTCTGAATGCTAGTGACACAACAGTGATTAATATAATGGGGAAATATATGTATTAACAACTGTGGAAGGAATTATGGACACGCATTGATATTAGGCTGTAAAGAGGGAATGTCACAGCTATCTACCTGTCCCCTGTGTCAATTAAGCATGGCAAAATCAGCAACAATGGAAGCCCTATGCATACAGAAATCATATAGGGGAATGGGAAGCCTACAGGAAGGAAGGAACTGTATGAGGTCATCCTGCCTCTTGAAACAAGCTGCCCAAACTCTGGAAGATATAAACAAGGAAAAAAGCCATATTTGGAAGCCATCACTAGACAGACACAAGGAATCAGAGCTCTGGCAAGCTGAGAAAGAAGGGTCCTTCAACCAAGAGAGCTGGAAGTCTCTGGAACTGCATATAGGTGAGAAATGAGCATAGGCAAAGATCTTGCACCTAGGAAGAGAAGCCAGCACCTTGTACTTCTGTGGAAGATCCTGACTGAGGGAAAGTCAGCCATGGCTGGGAAGAATGACTGGTGAGAAACCATCTTGAAAAAAGCCTTTAGCCTGCTAGATTAAGTTTCAGACTTTTAGAAGTGTAGCTTGTTTTGTTTTACTTGTAACTCTTTCTATCTTCATTCCTTATATCTGAACTCACTTAATCCTATGGATATTTTGTTAATACATTTATTTCTCTTTTACCATAAACCAACTCAGTGCACATTTAAAGGGGGGAATGTTAAGTTAATAAGCTGTGATGAGTTTGTGTCTCTCTAAAGGAACAAACAAACTATATTATATCTCTGGGCAGTCCAGGAGAAGGCTTGGCATTGCAGAGCACATGATTTTGGGAAAAATCAGGACTGGGAGCATGTTGGGGTCATCCTGCTGGTTGTAACCAAGGCTTGTGGAAGCTGGAGTGGGTCTGTAGGGCTGCAGATAGGTTGCTGCAGTCAGAACTGAGCTGTCTGGCACACAGACATACAGGATGTGACTTGCATGCTAGTTGATTAGTTGTGCGTGGTCCAGGATGGAAGCTACAGCAGCAAATGTAAGAACCTCAAGGTATAGGACAGGTGGTGACAGTCCCTCTCTGGTCTGGATTGGTCCCCCAAAAACATGACAAACACACATGGATGTAGCCCTTTAATTCTGTTAAACCCCTTTTTCTCTCACATTACATTGGTCCTTCCTGTTAACAGAGAAAGCTGTCTAGACCCTTGTATTAGTCACTGGTCATTAGCTTCTGAAGGGAAGTCTTGCAGGTGCTGAAGCCTGTCTGGCCTGCTGGTTAAGCATGTTTGGACCACAAGATGCTGTTGCTTGGGACCAGCTCTAAAAATGGGAGAATTACTAGATTCTGCCTGACAGAGGTGAAAGCACAGGGCTTAACACCTGAGGAGTTGAATTTCAGAAAGAGCAGAGAGAGTCATAGGTGCAGCTAGCCCTGTAGCCATGACATATGTGCTTCCTATTTGATACCACTAACTCATAATGTTCTCTCTGTCTGAAGGGAAAAAGTTGGGGTTTTTTAGATGTAAGAACACTTCAGGATACATGCAGGCATTTAATAATGGTCAATACAACTAAGAAGAGGCTTTTTATTAAAATCTGCTATTTGATTTAATGAAGAGGAAAAGCTTAACTGTTGCTCAGTCCATTTCCCCCTGAAAGCATATTATTTCAAGTATTTTTAGTTGTGAAACAAAAGCTGTATTTAGCTGTGAAATGAAAGAACTGCATGATCTTGGATTTGCAAAAATAAAAAAGATAGTAGCAAATCATAATGTTTCCTTATATGTTTCTTTACTTGAATCATAAGGACCTTTGCTTTTAAAAAAACCCTTACAGAATAGCTTTGACTACCATTTTTTGTAATGCCCAATTCCAACAAAAGAAAATTGCAGTTTCAAATAATTCAAAAATAAAATGTAACCACTTAGTCCCCTTAGAGTTCTCATTTTAACATTTCTCATGTTCTGTTCCAAAACGTTTTGCCAAAGAACTCTGCTATTTTCTGTTTTCTGTGCTGCTTCCACTTGCTAATTATGCACCCTGGGCAAAATCTTCAAGTAGCTCAGCTGGAAGGGAAGTACCTCTGCAGGGAAAAGGAAAGAGAAATCTTTTCCCTCTCCTGTTTGTGAAGAGGCAATGGAATCACGGCATGGCAACATTGCTGAAGCAGTCTCTGTGATGTGGGAAGAGATCACTTAGAAGATCTGCGTTGTGACATTTGCTGCCTCGTCCTACCCTATCTCTAACCCTCCCAACAACTGGTAAAGCTGTTGCAGAGTTGCATCCTGTCCTATGCAGTGATGATCACCGCTTCCAAGGCCATCCCAAATACTGCCACACCTTGGGTTCAATAAACCACGTTGCCAACTTTGCCCACATATTTACATAAAAGACACCATCACAGGACCTAATCAAGCCACCTACTCCAATAAGGGCTCATGTGATTTATGCCATCATGTGCGAGAAATGCACCCCTGCCTTATATATTAGACAAACAGGACAGTCTTTGCGCAAAAAAATAAATGGACACAAGTCTGACATCAGAAATCACAACATTAAAAAACCAATAGGGGAACACTTCAATCTCGCTGCTCACTCCATTGACAACTTGTTAAGAGCAGCGCTCGAATAAATGAATAACAAATCACAGCTTCAAAGAGAAACTGCAGATTTGGAACTTATATGTAAATTCAACTCCGTTGCCTCAGGGTTAAACAGGGACTATGGATTTTTTTCTCATTACAACAAGTGATTTGACCTCACCTTCCTCTATATGCTGTTCCCCAGTGTTTGAATCCTAACACCTATTTTGATTTGCTGTTACAGCCTGACCTGATCCTGTGTCATACATTTCCCTGCATTTTACTTCCTCCCATTCTGTAAGATCCCCATCTTCAAAGCATCTGACTCCTTGGCTATGTCTACACTGGCAAGTTAGTTTGAATTAAGGAGGCTTAATTCGAACTAACTAAAGCCATGGCTACACTAGGCTTTAGTTAGTTCAAATTAAGGGTTCCTTAATTCGAACTAATAACTTTGAATAGGGCTTCAGAAGTAAGGTTTTAATTCGAACTAACTAGTTCGAATTAGCCAATGTGGCCATCTTAATTTGAACTAATTTCTTAGTTCGAACCGGCCATTGAAATGAATGCGGATCGCTAATTCGAACTAAGCAAGTGCCATGAATGTTAGAACTAACTTACTTTTTCTAGTTCAAATTAAGCTAATTCGAACTAACTAAAACTAAGAATTTTTCACATGTATATAGTACATAATAGAGATTCAATCTGTTAAGAATATGGCTCACATTTATCATAAATTGACCACTACTTCAGTGGTTACAAACTGAGTTAACTACCGTATATACTCGAGTATAAGCCGACTTTTTCAGCACCCAAAATGTGCTGGAAAAGTCGCCCTCAGCTTATACTCGGGTCCAGTGAAGGACCCCCCCGCGCAGCCCGGCAGCCCCCACTGCTCCCGCCAACCCCCGGGGCTGCGGCTTTGCCGCGGCAGACCCGGCCTGCGCCTGGGCTCTGGGCTGGCCCTCCCCGCCCCCAGGGTGGGACATGCAGGCTCAGGCTGGGGTCAGGAGCGTGGGTCTGCCTGCCCCACGCGGCCGGGGCAGCGGGGTGGCTGCAGCAGCGGCGGGCACCCAGGCTCCCACCCGCCGACTGCTTGACTTCCCTGCCCGGGGCCGGGCTCATCCGACGGCCTCGGCCTCCCAGCACGGGGCCGGGATCAGCCTTCGGGGCTGGGGTCTGCACCAACCCACCGCCGTCTTCCCAGGGCCACGGTAGGGTCCTCCCCCGCCAGCGGCCTTGGCTTCTCTCTTTCTTTCTCTTCTCTTCTTTGCCTGCCTTCTTTTTTCTTTCTTCCTCTCTTTCTCTTCCTTCTTTCTCTTTTTTCCTTATTTGTCTTCCTTTTTCTTTCCTTTTTTTCTTTCTCTTTCCTTCTTCTTTCTTCTCTTCCTTCTTTTTTCTTTCTTCCCTCTTCCTTCCTTCCTTCCTTCCTCCTTCTTTCTCTTCCTGTTTCCTCTTCTTTCCTTCTTTCTCTGCTTCCTTCCTTCCTTCCTTTCTCTTCCTTCTCTTTTTTTCTCTCTTCCTTCTCTTTTTTCTTTCTCTCTTTCTTTCCTTCTTTCTCTTTCTTTGCTTCCTTCCTTTCTCTTCCTTCTCTTCCCCTTTCTTCTTTTCTTCTTTTTCTTAAGTTAATAATATACAGTATATGATCAGCATTGCTAATACAGGTGAATGATCATATACTGTATATTATTTGCTGTATTGTAGCTGCTGCATTTCCCATCCTAGGCTTATACTCAAGTCAATAAGTTTTCCAGTTTTCATAGGTAAAATTATGTTCCCTCGGCTTATATTCGGATCGGCTTATACTCGAGTATATACGGTAAGCCACAATTACAGTATTTCTTTCTGGTTGATATTAACAGAGTTAATTCCAGTGGAAAGCTCCAGCTATAACAGGCGATATTTTCTAGAAGAATGACTAAGCACATTTTATGAAGCAACACGATATATTTTGCATTTTGACTTAGTCATCACCAACAATTAGAAAAGGTTTATCTTAGGAATACAGTAATTGCCAGCAATAAGTGAGTCAGTGTTCTCATAGATAATGACTATGTGTCAAACTTTCTGTCATACAGACATGAGCAGTGTTGCCTTCCTTCCTAAAGAGGAAAACTGACAGAGAGTTTAGCAAAATGGTAGTGGAATGACTTTTGCTTTTTGGCATCAGCATTATTAACATGTTTCTTGCTGATCTATGTGGGAAACAATTTTCCCATTTCATGAAAATTTGGGGGATTTCAACTTTTCCTGTTCCATACTGGGACAAACTCAAGACTTTTAGAAATCTGTGTGTGAAAACAAGACTACATTAGAGAAAAAGTACATATTGCCCCCAACAAGCCAAGGGTCTACTTGTCATGTCAGAGTACTCAACTAGGCTGTGAAAGACCCAGGTTCAAGTCCCTGTTCTGCATGAATCAGACCATTAGTCTTCAAAGTCATCTACCCAGCACAAATTTGATTACTTTTTTGTACTTTTTAGAAACACTCTTATTTTCCCCCTACCCGCTCCCTATTGTCACTTCCCTATCAACTATCACAACACTTCTTTTCTTTTCCTTTTGTTTAATCTCATTTTTACAAGTCAATTGTGCCTGGTAAAATTTCACCAAACAATGACAAAATTAGAGAAAAGACTACATGTTTTCCAAGTAGTAATACGTATATATATTATAGGCAGCCTTAAGAACCAAAGCATTAGCTTCTCTGTGTAGCAGTTAAAGAGCCCATGGAATTTGTAGTAAGGTTACAGGTTTACTCTGTCATACTGGATAAAATTCTCCTCCCTGGACTTTTATACAGCATTAGAGGTAGCCTTAAGAATAGGCAAATGAACTGAGGTGGTCAGTGGTAAAGGTGAGTGTAGTATCGGGGGCAGGTAGAAATCAGATGGTTGAAAGACTGTAGACCTCTCTATCCATCCTCAACTAAGATGAGCATATTCATCCAAAGGAGAAAATCACGAAGGTTCATTCAGCTCCTATGAGCAACAAAAGCATATCAGGCTTGGATGGTGCGCAGAAGTGGCCTGGGTAATATATAATATATTATGTGCAATCCATACGTTTCAACCCAGCTTATTGCATGAAAAGATTTTTCTCCCTTCAGGAAATGGCTGATTTTCAAAACAGAAACCTTTCACAATTTTTTTGTGAAAATGTTCCAATGTTTTTGGAAAAATTTTCCATAATACATTTTAACTGAAATTTTTATTAAAATGAATTGTTCACAGAGACCCACTTTTTCTTTTACAACTATATTTTTAGTAAATGAAAATTTTAAAAAATTTTCAAAACAAATTATGGTAAGCATTTTGTTACAAAATACCATGGAAATTTTAGTGAAAAGCAAACAATATGTCTGACTTTGGAAAATGGAAACAACCATGAAACTTAAAATGTTTATGTATTTTTTTCCTGCTTTTCAAACAGCTATAGTAATAATGCAGATAGGTGGGATGGGGATTAGGTGGAACCTGTGAATATAGTTATGTGAGTGCATAAGGGAGCATATGCAATGCTGGGTGTGCACTTATTGTTGTTTACTCCCTCCCGGGAGCTGTGGGGAAAAGCAACAGAGACACTAACAAATTTATTTGAACATAAGCTTTTGTGGGCTATAACCCACTTCATCAGATGCATCAGATGAAGTGGGTTATATAGCCCATGAAAGCTTATGCTCAGATAAATTTGTTAGTGTCTCTGTTGCTTTTCCCCACAGCTCCCGGGAGGGAGTAAACAACAATAAGGTGCCACAAGAATCCTTATTTATTTGGCTGAAACAGACTAATATGAAACTAACATGAAATAGAGGGACTGTTGTTGCCCAGGTTTTTCCAGGCTCAGTGCAACAACTCTCTGCCCCAAATTCTATGTATGTTGTAAACATACACACAGAAAAGTTAGATAAAAGCCATAAATACTGTTGCTGGAAGTGAATGTAGGAGTTGCTAATGGTGGTAAGGGAAAATAGTGCCTGCAATAACAAGAAGTTCCATATAAAAGTTTCATTAAATGTATATTGTTCAAAACGAGTAAGAAATTGACCAATGGATACTATTAGACTGCAGCCAGGAGCAACAATGCTTGCAGAGAGGCTAGAAGTAGCCACTACATGGATCCATATAAGCTCTGAAAGACAATGCTGAAAATCCAAAAGAGAACTGGCAGTTCAATGTGTCTATAATAATCAGAGTGCTGCATAGGATCCAGCAAACAATTATTTATTTACTTAAAGATTGTTCATCACAGAATCATTTTGTAAGGTAAGATCTGCAAACTTTACTCACTTGAGCAGTCCTCTGGAAATCAATAGGGCTATTCAGTGAAAGTAAGAACTAGTCTCACAAGGAAGGGCTGCAGGAGTGTGGCTGAGATGTTAAATCAGTGATCATATGGCTAGCTGCAGAAAGTATCATGAAAGAGCAGGAGTGAGGAATAAAGGGGCATATGAAGGTTGGTGGTGCTTCAGGATTTGAGTGTATGGCTAAAAAAGGCTTTATAAAGGGTTCTTAGAATTACATCCAGGATATGAAAAAGGTAAATACTCAGACACAGATGAAACTAAAATAAATTCAGAACTCCACCAGGGATGAGTACTGTTATCATTTATGTTTTCTACTTACAGTACAATGTATGCATATTTCTTATAGACAAGGCCTGGGAAGATGGAATTCAAATGAGGTATGCCATAGCTCAGCTGTCTGAGTCAGCCTGATTATACTTTCATATATTCGGGAAGATTTACAAATGAATTGTGCGCTTTTATTTTGAAAATGTCCTTGCCTACATGACAATCAGCAAATTCAAAACTATAGTCCTTTCAAGGACACTTGTCCTATGCACAGGAAAGTGGGAAAATATTGATAACAGAGTTGAAAATTTTTCTGGCTCCCTACAAATGGAAACAAAAGGCAAGATGGAGGCTTTCTAGTACCACAGCAAAATATAGAGAATTTCTTTTATTGGCTTTGATAATCAATTTAATCATAAACACACAAGCATAACCAAAAATTCCCTCATATAAGCTGCCATTGTCAGGATCTCCAGTGATTTTTTTTTTGCATCTGGAGCAAATGCTGGACATACGTCACAGTTACTTTTGGTGATGTTACTACAGATAAAATTCAGAAGAGTTTGAAGAACTCAAACCAAGACAGTGCTTCATTTGTTTTCACATTCATGGATTCAGACCACTCATTCCTGGGGAAAAACTAAACATGGATGATCTGGGTCTCAATGTGTTGCTTTCATCATGTTCTAAATATGTCTTTAATTATTTCTAGTGATCCTTGATTTTGGGTGATGAATCTGTGGCCCAGAGCAATGTATAACATGGTGTAAGGTAGATGGCCCCTTATACTAACTAGAACCATATCAAGCTGAGACCTGTGTTGTCTTACTGCTTTGTTTAGCCCAGGGGTTGGCAACCCCAGGCACGCGTGCCAAACTTGGCACGGGCGCCTATCCTGAGTGGCTCATGGCACCGCTCAGGCTCCCCACGCTGGCTCTCCTCCCTCCCCCCCCCCGGTGGGGCCTGGGGCTACAAGAACTGCGTGAGGGCCATGGCTCCTGTCCCCTGCTGGCCCCGCCCCCCGGCTGGGGAGTGTGGACAGGATCCCCATGCGTGGGGGTGGAGACAGCAGGGAGGAGGAGTCCCTGTCCTCACCCCCGGCACCTGCTTTAGCCTCTTAACCAAGTCCTTTTTGCATCCTGTGTGGATTTTTCTAAACTGAGAACTAGTCTGCCTTTTTTTTTTCTATAGTACAAACAAAATTGTAATAAGACAAAGGATTTCCGAAGATAACAGAATGTGACTGAGGGGATTTTAAAATTCTATATCCAGTGCCTTTTTTTCCTTTATTGCTCTTCACAACATCAAAAGAAAATATATTTCAGAAATATTGTACACAGCAAACATTACCTACACTACAGACAGTCATATAGTGTTTAGTTCCTTAATCCATACCCATCCTCATGTTTTCCCTATGAAGAACTATCCTGTGGGAATCATTTCTCTACTTTTGCTGCACTCACACCAGTAGAGCAGAGCCCTAACAGTTAACAAGAAAAAATCCATCTGAACATGTAAAAACGGGCATTTCCAAAGGGTCAATGGAGGAATCTGCAAGAGCTGCCACTGCTGGGAAGGAATCAGCCTGTTCAGTCACAGCAGCCTATGTCACGCCATGCACCAGCAACTTGAACTCAGGTAAATTCTGTGCAATTACAGTGGGGGACTCTTCAGATTAGTGATTTGGATTTGGACTTCCCCACTTGAAATCAAGCAATCCCACTAAGCCAGGGGTTGGCAACCTTTGCCAACCCCTGTGCCGGCCTCTCCCCCTCAACCCTCAGCTGGTGCCGACGGCCCACTCGTGGAAAGAAGATACTTGGAGTGGCTCCTCTCAGCAGCGTGCCTGGGGTCCCCTATCCTCAGGCACACCGTGGAAAGAAGTTGCCTGGAGTCACTCCTTTTGGTGGTGGCACACCACAGAGAGCAGCCGCTCTGGGCAGCTTCTTTACACAGTATGCCTGGGGCATGGACATGGCAGGGATCTCCACATTGCAGCTGCCCCTGAAAGAAGCCACTTGGAGAGTCTTTTGGTGGCAGGAGTGGCAATTTCTGTGGCGCCAGAGAGGATGCCGAGTGCCGCTCCAAATGGGCTCGTGTGCCACTGTTGGTACGCGTGGCGGGGGTTGCCTACCCCTGCACTAAGCTTATCTAGAACATATTAACTGGGAGGAAATCTCTGTCACACATTGTGTCCCCTGCTTTCTAGAGACCACTTTCTCATATATTGGATAACTGTGCCAGTTAGATCGTCAACATCTGTGGCTAAATTTTAAAATTTACTCTTTGTACAATTAAGCTTTTCAATTACTTCTATCCATTTATTGCTTTCTTTACTCTAAGGCCTTATCTAGACTAGAAAGGGTATAGCTATAATGACGAACCCTTCTAGTGGAGACCAGTTTATACCAGCAAAACTTCTTTTGTTGGTATAGCTTATACTAGTTTCCCAAAGGAAATAAACTATACCAGCAAAAGGACTTTTTGATTCCCCCCCCCCCCGCCCTCCTTTTTTTGTTGTTTATTGCTTCTACAATGGGCCCTGTGCTCGCATAGTTATGCTGGTCAGGGTTGTGATTTTTACATCAGGCATAAATGAAGAATTCTGAAGTGTTCGCATGAAGAGTGCTAAAAGAATGCAAATAACTAAGAGATGAACAATAGGCAATGCTGGGAAAAATCCAGGGCTAAGTATACAAATCGCCACACTGTTAAGTGTTTATAACTGTTTGACTTTTAACCTCTGCTGATTTGTATTAAGAAGGTCCAATTAATGTAAAATGAACAACAGCCTGACAATATGCAAAGATCACGTGTGCCAAACATTTAAGCAGGAGACCTCTGGCTGGGCCACATTCTAGATGAATGATGTATACTAATTGTCTACCTAGAGAGAAACTTGGTTGAACCAGCTGCCAAGATTTGCAAAGTTAACAGTACTGGCTGCCAAATCTCTCACAACAAGCCCAAACTGTGTCCTCATTATTTTACACGCAACATCTTGAATGTTATTTTTTAAAACAGAAGAATATATAGTCACAACATCGCAAGTTGTCATCTAGAGAATGTCTAAGCTAAGTAGTATTGGGCTAGGTCTGTGCTTAGGCAGGAATACTCTAGGGCAGTGGTTTTCAACCTGTAGTTTGTGGATGCCTCTGGATCCACAGACTATGTCTACGGGGTCCATGAAAGGGTATTTTTACTATAGAAAAGTGGTTTTCAACCAGTGGTCTGCAGATGCCTGGGGCTCCACAAACAATGTCTAAGATTTCCAAAACGGTCTGCACCTCCACTGAAATTTTTGGGAGGGTCCACAAATGAAAAAAGGTCAAAACCCACTGCTCTCGGGAAAACAGATGTTACAAATGAGTGGTGTTTGTGACAAAAAGCCTCTGAATCAGCAACCAATATTAATTATAAAGCCTTCTTTTATCTTCCCTATATCTTTGGGTTGGCAGAGGGAATAGACTAAAAATTACCATGTTTACTCTGATGGCAAAGGAAAACATTTCTGCAAAGTCAAACTATAATGAATCATTTAACGATTACCCTTATGTGAAACCGAGTTATTTCTAACATTTCTTTACTTTCCTCTAGCTCCTAAATAGCTTGTTACTTCCTCTTCAAGTTTAAACTACCTTAAAAGATTCATATCTTAAGAGCAGATTAAACAAACACCTGTCAGGGATGGTTTAAGAGGGTACCTGGTCCTGCCATGAGTGCATGGGACTGGACTCGATGACTTCTCATGGTCCTTCCAGTTTCTATGATTCTATGATATGATGGCTATATCTGAAGAAAACAGATTACAGTTAAGCAAAGCTATTAACGAGTTCTGTTGCAGATAGTTTGGTACCCAGTCCTGCCCACATCCACAGATTTATTTAGAGTAGTGTCCATTACTCTGGATCAAATCCTCATTGACAATAAAGGAGCATTCAAAGCAGATAAGAGGTGTGTGTACAGAGCTTTCTGAACATCAGGAAAGATCTGGACTTTGATGCATATAAAACGTGTTGCTATCCATTGAGTGGTTGCAACTTAGAAAGAATAAATGATCAAAATTATATTATATTAATTATAAATTATAAGAGTGAGAGCTTTCTTTGGATCAACTGATTGAGCTCTATATTTTTAGAGCTAGAGAAGTAGGGTTTGAGTCTCAAAGGTGAGCTCTTGTCCATTGTTTACATTATAATGGAATCCTTACAAGACTCCAACCCACTCAAACAGCAACAAAATTTGTATCTTCAGAGTCTCCTTGACAATTAGAATGTGTTCTGAAACCTTTAATTAAACCAAATCATTACTTTTTGAGATTTAAATACTTCAAATAGATAAAGTGGCTCCATTGTAAGTGTCTAATGTGTTGGCAACCCTCTCTTTGCCCAGAGAAATATTCCACACAAAATGTAACTATATTCTGACATTGGCACAAGGAAAATGCAGTTTTCAAGAACGTGAATAAAAAACCATAACGTACTTCCGTTGTTTGAAAACTTGACATAATTTTCTGTCAGTGAAGCTAATCTAGAATGTTTTCATTATCAATCTCCAAACCAAATTGTGTTACTTTTCACAAGAGAAATGCCACGATCTGGCAAAATTACTCCTCCTGCTCCTCTTTGCCCGTCAAAATTCAGCCTTGATCTCAAGAGAATGTGTAAGATACAATTTTCAGACTGAAGAACAGAGAGGCTGAGTGACTTGCCAAAGATTACACAAGATGCTTGTGACGTAGCTGGGGAAAGAATTCTGAAATCTGATGAAACAGACCCTAGCATAGTCACATTCAAATTAATTAAATCTCTGTACTTAGCTGATAATTTAGAAATTCAGGACTTGTAATAATCTGCCAGGAAGATCTTTCTTCCCCTGGACCATCCAATTGACATTTACAAGGTTTCTGTGCTAACCATGATTCTGTGTGACTCTGCCTACCCTTTGTTTCCCTGGCTCATTAAACCACATACTAGTAAGCTTACAAAGACCAGGAAAGGTCCAACTATCACTTGTACACTTGCAAAAGGAATGGAGTGTGCCTTTTGAAAACTGAAAGGCAGGTGGAAGTGCCTTCTGGCAAGGCTAGACCTAAACAAGGAAACTATTCTTGGAGTTACTGCTGCATACTACGTATTACATATATATTTAAGAGCAAGGTCAGAGAGTTGCCTGGCTAAATGAGACACTTGCCAGGCCAGATTGGCTGCTGATTTTGAACAGCTTGAAAGTAGCGTGGTACCACTGACATTACCAGTGCTCTTCTGGTAAGAGATGCTTTAAACAGTGAGTGTTAGCCTGACACTGTTCTTTTCTGAAAACGATTACATAACTGCAGATGTATGGTAGGCGATGCATGAATGCATTAATTTTTATAGAACTACAAAAAACTTTATGGGTGAATGAAGTTTTTTCTAGCCCTTCAGTAGCATTGTAATTCCACTGCTCACAACAAACGTGCAGAAACATATGCATAACCTGTACATTATTTACAACAGAACACCACTATATATGCAGAATACAACATACAATCTAAGAGGTCTAGAGGCTGCTCCAGGAAATATGGAGCCTGCGTCTTTTCCAGGGGGATTTTGTCCCTGCCTGTCAGTGTAATAGTGCCTGTGAAACTAATTCAGACCCCTTCCCTCGTGTGCATGTATTATACAAACTTTAATTACATGTTCACATACTATTTTTCCCTATAGGACCCATCTCATTCAGTGCACAGAAAAGACAATGCTGAATTAATGACTAGCCATTCAATATTTTGTTTTCTTCTCATTGTTCAATATGTCTCCTCAGGCTCTCTTTACTACACACTATTCAAACCCTGCTCTGAAGAAAGCATTATTCTTTACCTTGAAGGCTTTTCCATAATACACATTTTTATAGTATTTGGGTGCTTCATAAATATTAATCAATTAATTTTCATAGCACTTTATGAGTTAAAGCAGTGCTATTACCCCCATTTTACTGATGGTTAACTGAGGCAAAGAGACACTTAGGTCAAGGTACCTGTTACTTTCGAGTGCCCAGCTGAGATGCCTTGGACCTGATTTTTTGAAGTACTTAGCATTATATAGGGCTTTATACATTCAAGTCACGGCTGCTATTGACTTCAGTTGCAGATATGAGTGCTCAGCACTTTTGCAAATCATACCCCAGTGGCTCAAATCCTCAAAAATAAGGAACATACAATTAGTGGACCATCTATAAAAAGTCTGGTTTAAATGATCTGCCTAATATCACACAGGAATTCTGGTAAGGTTGCTCAGGAATCTAAAGTGTTGGTATTTCCTAACTGCTAAGTGCTAACTTGACCAAATTAACATTGTTTTAATTTTTGTTTAAAATATGTGTTAAAATATGTGTTTTGTTTAAAATATGTTGAATTCATAAAGCTTGTAAAGCACTTTGGCATCCATCAGGATGATGGGTATTATATCAATGTAAAGATAATGTATGGTAAGTATAATTACTGAGAAAATCCAGGTATACTCTAAGAAATACTATACTGCACTGCTTTTAAACTTCTGAATTATTTATTAATCCCTTCACTGACAAAAGGAAAAAAAATTTTCAGCGAACGTGCTTAATTTGTTTCATTCACTCAGCTATAAATGAATCTACAGAGCATTTTATTTGGTTTCAGTTCTGAATGTAGAACTTTCAATAAAATAAGATGCTTAATTGTGTGGAAAACAAACATTAGTTTTGGTCCATAGATAAAATATTGACTATTGTGCAGAAATTTAGTCTTAAATGTGAGAACCATCCATTACACATTATCTGACTAAGTGCATACTTTGTATATATCTCATATGCTTTCACTCTGCAAAATGCAGGGAAAAATAAACAATCATTTGCAAAATTACTAGTTCAATTTTTAAAGAATATTGATTCTTCTAGTCTATTTATTGTCCTCATCTCATCACTGTATGAGGTCTTCCTCATTGGTGAATGAGGATTTTGAATTTATTTCTTAGGGGTCCCTCCCTTCCTTCCACACCCCACCTCCTCCCCCCCCCCCCAGCTCAGTAATTCCCTTTCCCTTATATTATTGCTTCCCAACAGCTCCTTCCCTAGCATATCAAAAGTAAAAATATAATATCACGGGGGAACCCCAATCCCACTGTATTTTTTTTTTTTTGTAAAAAAATGGAAATTATGGAACAGATCAATTATTTTGTAACACAAAATCAACGTTTCAATGAGTCAGGCTCTTTTATTGAGTTCAACCTTCTTGCCTAAACTGTATTTAGGACCATTATAGTATTAGATAACTTAGGCCATATCTACAGTTACATCAGCATGAAGAGAGGGTCACTCACCCAGGGCTGTAACTGAAGTTCTTCAAGATGTGTGTTCCTCCTGTGGGCACTCCACTTTAGATGTCAGTGTGTCCCAGCATGTCAATTGGAGATTTTTGCAACAGTGCCTGTTCAGGTCACACATGCACAGCAGGTGTCTCGTAGTGCCACTGGCAACTCAACCGCTGTGTGCGCAGCCCAACCACCTCAATTCCCTCTCTACCATAGAGTTCTAGCTACAAACTCAAAAAAAAAAAAAAGGATGGGGGGGGGAGGGCGGTATTGGAGCACCCACAGAGACCGGTGAGTAACCCGCTCTTCTTTGAGTGCTTCACTGTAGGTGCTCCACTCCGACAGTAGAGCAATGTCCCACTTGGGGTGTGTAGGGTGACTGACGTTAACACTATAGAGCCTAACAATCTCTTGACTGAGCTCTGGGTAATTGCATAATGTTTCATGAACGTGTGCTCAGAGGCACATGTTGCTATTCTGAAAATGTCTGTAAGAGGTACATTGTTCAGGAAGGTGAGAGAGGTCGCCACCATCCTACTGGACTGGGTTCTATTCTTCAAAGGTATTTTTACTTTGCTTTGTTTGGAGCAAAGGTGGATGCAGCTAGAGATCCATTTGGAGAGGCTCTGGGTAGATATTGTGGATCTCTTGGATTGTTCAGTTGATAGGAATAGTCTTGGTGATTTGTGGAATGTTGTGGTCATATCTAGGTTGAACACCAATACTCTTCCGACATCTAGTGTGTGCCAGCTAACTTCTTGTTGATTCTGATGTGGTCTGGGATAGAATGTAGATAGGTGTATAACTTGCTTATATGAAAGGATGATGTTACTTTAGATAGAAATTTAGGGTGAGGCCAGGGTGTGATTTTTTTTCATAAAAAAAGGTGCAAGGAGGATGTGCCCTAGAGCTCCTATTTCTCCTATCCTTCTAGAGGAGGTGATTGTGACTCAGGCCTTGTACACACGATCAGTTTATCGCGCATTAAAACTAATTACCGCGCAATAGCGACAACGGCATACACACGTGCAACAGGGCTGTTGCGCGTTAACTGCCTTGTTGTAGCGCAATACAAAAACCACCTCGACGAGGGTGGTAACAGCTAACGCGGAACAGCTGTTGCGCTTTTGCACTCGTGTGTACGCTTACCGCGCAATGACTGGCCTCCAGAACTGTCCCAGAATTCCAAAGTCGTCCTCTCTGGTCTTCCCCCCACCCGCTCTGTAGCCGTGACGAAACTGTCCCCGCCCTACCCTGAACTGATTCCCGGGATTTTCAAATTTCTCGTCTGTTTCACTTCCTGCTCTCTTCCTCGTGGAGTGTATTTGTGCTCCGATCATCAGTAGCAATGGCGGCCCGCCGTGGAAGACGTGCACCCCTTTGGAGCACGGCAGAGGTGCTAGACCTGATCAGCATCTGGGGAGAGTCCACTGTGCAGGCACAGCTACGTGGCAGCAGGAGGAATTATGACACATTTGGCATAATTTCTCGGGCCATGTCAGAGAGAGGGCATGATAGAGACACAGTGCAGTGCAGATCAAAGGTGAAGGAGCTCAGAATAACCTATCACCGAGCGAAGGAGGCAAACTGCCATTCCGGATCAGCGCCTGCTACATGCAGGTACTACAAGGAAATAGAAGCCATCCTCAGTGGGGACCCCACAACCACTGCCAAGTCCCGTGGACACATCAGCCCCCCCTCATCCAGTGATTGCCGGAGCCGAGCAGGATGAGGACGTGATCGAGGAGGAGGAGGAGATGGAGGATGACCTGGAGGAAAGCGCAACCGCGTGTAGCCAGGAGCTCTTCAGCAGCCCCGCTGAGACATCCACCCAAGGCTTGAACTGCAGCGTGTCCTCTGAGGCGGCAGAGGGGGGTTCAGGTAAGTTTCTCCTTCGTGCAGCTCTGTCTGGCTCCTGCTAAAATATCATTGTCCGGGGTGGGGCTGGTTGCGGGTCCCCGCTGTGCACGCTATTTACTCTGCATTCATTAGAAGTGCATCAACACAAGCAGTGATTGTAAAATAATCATCTGCATTTAGGTCAGTAAAGGTTTCCTCGATGTACCTCCAGAGCCTAATACTCAGGTTAGATGGGAGAGCATTTGTGTCTACACTCCCAAAGATGGAAACTCTGCCTCGCCAGCTGCAAAGCACAGCCCTGGGAATCATGGCAGCACACAGTGCAACAGCATACGGTCCTGACTTGCAACTGGCGGCATGTAGGATATGTATTCTAGATGGCAGGGGCACTCTGAGGAGAGAGATATCTGGTTCCATCTGTGTGCCCAGTGCAGATTGTGAGCCCCCAGCAAGCCGTCTATTAGAACATACCTTGTCTGCTTCAGCGAAGCATAGTGTGTTGACCGCCCTGTACCTTCCAGTGGAATGTGCTACTGGAAGGTTACATTGGTTATCTATGCTATGTGTTAACAATTTCTTTATTGTTATTTTTTTAGTAGATTTGACCTTCACAAGGCCGGTGTCTACCCCAGCTGACCGAATGAGAAACATTCGGCGGCGTGCTCGAAGAAACAGGGAGGATATGTTTCATGAGCTGCTGAAAGCAACACAGGAATCCGCAAGGGAGAATAGAGCCTGGAGAGAGGAATCCCAGCAGCAGAGGCAGAAACACAGGGATGAACTGATAAGCGTCATGAAGGAGCAAACAGAACTGCTCAAAAGCATGACTGCTTTGCAGTCCCAGGCGATTAATGTCCGGGCTCCACTCCAGACAGTTCAGCCGTGTCTGCCTCCCACTCCCCGTAGTCCCTCAAAGCATTTCTTTGAAGGCCACCCTTCCCCCCGGTACAGGACAATATCCAGTCTCCCCCCCCCCAGCTACTTTTTTGAGACCCGGAGCTACACCAACCTGTAACCCTAACCCCACCCCCACCTTTTAGGTTTGAATAAAAACAGTAACAAATACTTTGAAGAGTGGGTTTATTTGTACACATTATTGAGAAGCTCATACGGTGCACCTGATGCGTCATGGAAGTTAACTAGGGGAGGGCATCACTGAAATGATCCCTGAGTGCCTCCCTTATGTGAGCAGCTTCTCCTTGTGCCACCCTAATACTTCTAGTGGCTGGCTGCTCGTATGCTTCCTCGAGGCGCTGTGCCTCTGTAGCCCACGTAGGGGAAAACTTTTCTCCCCTACTTTCACAAATGTTATGGAGGACACAGCACGACGCAATCACAGCAGGGATGTTGTCCTCCGCCAAGTCCAGCCTCCCATACAAACAGCGCCAGCGCCCTTTTAAGCGGCCGAAGGCACACTCCACAGTCATTCTGCAGCGGCTCAATCGGTAATTGAACCGCTCCTTGCTGCGATCCAGGTTCCCGGTGTACGGCTTCATGAGCCATGGCATCAGCAGGTATGCTGGGTCTCCGAGGATGACTATGGGCATCTCCACCTCCCCCACTCTAATTTTTTGATCAGGGAAAAAGGTACCACCTTGCAGCTTCCGGTACAGACCAGTGTTCCTGAAAATGCAGGCATCATGCACCTTTCCTGACCGCCCAGCATTGATGTCCATAAAATGCCCCTTGTGATCCACGAGTGCTTGCAGCACCATGGAGAAGTAGCCCTTCCTGTTTATATACTCGGTCGCGAGATGGTCTGGAGCCAAAATAGGGATGTGTGTGCCGTCTATTGCTCCCCCGCAGTTAGGGAATCCCATGGCAGCAAAGCCGTTCACAATGTCACGAACATTGCCCAACGTCACCGTCTTCCGTAGCAGAACGCGATTGATGGCTCGGCACACTTGTGAGAGGGCTAATCCGACGGTGGACCTCCCGACTCCAAACTGGTTTGCAACCGAATGGTAGCAGTCAGGAGTCGCCATCTTCCAGACAGCAATCGCAACACGCTTCTCCACAGTTAGGGCTGACCTCATGTTGGTGTCTTTCCATCGCAGGGCAGGGGCCAACTCTGAACACAGTTCCAGAAAGGTTGCTTTCTGCATTCGAAAGTTCTGTACCCACTGCTCGTCATCCCACAGCCGCATAACAATGCGATCCCACCACTCGGTGCTCGTCTCTCTCGACCAGAAACGGCGTTGCACCGTGTGCAGATGATCGGTGAAGGAGCTGAGCAACGCAGTGCTGCTCCTCTGCATGGCATCGATCAGCCCCTGCTCTTCGGTGTCCTCGTCTGACTCAGAGCTCATTGCGTACCGAGCAACAAGCCGAGATGTATTCAGAATGTTGAAGGCGACAGTGGAGATCAGAGCAGGATCCATGCTGTCGCTGTTGTGATTGCTTGCAAGTGGTGTGGTGCGTCACTGCACTGTTGAAAATAGGCGCGAGTTGCTATTGGAAACGGGGAAGACGCTAGGGGAACACAAAGCACCATGGGAAACTGAGAGTTTACCCATGGCGCTTTGCGTTCCTTTCCTTCATCCCATGATTCATAGCGCCAATTCAGGGAAAATGGAACGATGGGATAGGTGCCCAGAAGTCATTGCGCTCAACCGCGATAATGCAAGGAATTTTGTTGCGTTGCAAGGAGCGACGTGTGTATGCGTTATCCCGCAATAAAGGTCACGTGACTTTTATAGTGCGATTGCCATGTTGCGCTTTAATCTGATCGTGTGTACATAGCCTACGAGTGCTACTTTCACTGATAGGAGCAGGAGTAAAGATGTAACTAGAGTTTCAAATGGGGAACCACTGAGAGTTTTCTGATTAGGTTTAAATCCCAAGTTGGTATGGAGTCATGGACTTCTGGGTACAGCAGAAAGGAAGGTTACCCACCTTGTACGGTAACAGGAGTTCTTCGAGATGTCTGTCCCCATGGGTGCTCCACCTTAGGTGCTGGTGCACGCTCGCAACACAGCTCAGAGAATTTCTTAGCAGTGCTCATGTGGGTCACGCAGCAGCAAGAGGCAGCCTCGCACCATTCTTGGCACCCTCTCACCACGTGTGAGACCAGACCCCCCTCAGATCCTTTTTGACTAGGGATCTGGATTGTGCTCCACCCTGTCTGTTTATGTAAAACATGCAGGCAGTGTTGTCGGTCATGACTCTCAGAAGTTGGTGGGCAAGGAGGGTTTGGAAGTGTAGACAGGCGTATCATACTGCTCGAAGTTTGAGAATGTTTATGTGTAAGGACGTCTCCTCTATGGACTAATTGCCCTGGGTGGTAAGGTCCAGGACGTGAGCTCCCCATCCCGCAAGGGAAGCGTCTGTGGTCATCATGAGTGTAGGCAGTTGTTGTAGAAAAGGTAACCCACTTTCAAGGTTTGATGGTATTGTCCACTAGTGGAGAGATGGTTTCAATTTTAGGGGAACAGTAAGAGGTTTGTGGATGGAGTGAAACTGTGGTCTGTAGACTTTGGCAACCCATAGTTGAGAAGGGCACATATGCAGTCTTGCGTCCTTGACCACAAAGGTTGTCATGGCCATATGTCCTAGAAGTTGTAGACAATCTTGAGCGGTGATAATGGGAGAGTGAATGGCCAACCTTGTTATCTGTATGATAGTGTCTTGTCTTTGATTGGAAAGAAAGGCTCATGCCGACTGTGAGTCTAGGTGGGCTCCTATAAATTGTATGACTTGGGTTGGTATCATTGTTGACTCATCTATGTTTATCAACAATCCCAAGGACTGAAACAGCGAGGTTGTAAGGTTTATAGCGCTGGATGCCTGGGTAAGTGAGGTGGATCTAATCAGGCAGTCGTCAAGGTAGGGAAAAATTGTGATGCCCTGCCTCTGAAGGTGTGCTGCAGCAACCCCGGGACATTGGAAAATACTCTAGGAGCTGTAGAGAGCCCAAAGTGTGACTCTGTCCGGATTTAGGGAACCATTTATGATATTATTTTGTATTAATAT
>ML685821.1:11578623-11590077 GCA_007922175.1 Pelusios castaneus
AGGATTGGCTATCAGTGTGGTATTTTGGGTAAGATCCAAACCTATATGATGCCCTGCCTGTGAAGGTGTGCTGCAACAACTGCCGGGACATTGGAAAATACTCTAGGAGCTGTAGAGAGACCAAAGGTAAAACTAAATATTGGTAGTGGGTATTGTTTATCATGAATCTCAAGTATTTCCTATGAGCTGGATGTATTGATATATGAAAATAAGTGTCTTGTAAGTCGAGGGCTGTAAACCAGTCCCCATGTTCAAGAGCTGGGATAATGTATGCAAGGGTAACCATCTTGAACTTGTGGTAGGCTATAAACTTGTTTAACTTCCTGAGGTCTAGAATAGGATGCCAGACCCCTGATTTCTTTTGAGTCAAAAAATAAGGGGAGCAGAACCCTTTCCCTCAATGTAAATCTGGTACTCTTTCAATGGCGCCTACGTGTAGGAGGTGAGACACCTCATGTTGAAGGAGTTGTGCATGAGAGGTGTCCTTGAAGAAGGATGGGGAAGGGTAATGGAAAGGAGGTCTGGATAGGAAAGGGATCATGTATCCAGATTTGATAGCGCCTATAACCCGTCTGTTGGAAGTGATGGCCCTCCATTGCTGGAGATAGGGTTTTAAGCGTTCTCTATAAATTGCATAGGATACCAGCTCATGAATGTGAGAGAGAGAGACCCTTGACATTGTCCTAAAAAATTTGATCTTGGGAAGGGCGGGGAGGGGGGGGAGAAGGAGGGCTGCTGCGTAGCGGATTGGTTTGATGGTTGCCGTCTATGCTGAGTGCATGTGCTGGTGCGTGTCTGATGGTCCTGCCGCCTGTATTGGGGTCTGCTCTGAGATTGAAATAAGTACCTTGAATTGAAGGGTTGGTACCAGTGCACTCCGCAATGCATTTCTGGGTGGGTAAATGCCAAATGTACAGAGGGTGGCTCGTGAGTCTTTTGATCTGTGCATCATCTCATCAGTCTTATCTGAAAAGAGATTTTTCTTTTCAAAGGGCAACCCTCGATGGTTGCTTGCAGCTGTTTAGGGAGATCAGCTGAGTGGAGCCAGGAGTATCTACGGAGAACGACCTCAGTAGCAATTGTGCGGGTGGCGGTGTCGACGACGTCTAGAGACGCCTGGAGAGCAGTTCTAGAAATAAGTTGCCCCTCCCTAATGATGGTGTGGAACTGGTGTTTCTTGTCCTCTGACATAAATTCAATAAAGTCAACCAACTTGAGGTAGTAGTTGTGGTCGTAATTGGAAAGTAAGACTGAGTAACTGGCCCCATGGAGCTAAAGGGTGGCCACAGCATACACCTTTTTGCCCAGGACGTCCATTTTTTTTAATCCTCCTTGTCATGTGATATAGCACGATTGAAGAGCTGTTTGGTTCGCCACTTCCACCACTAAGGAGTTAGGTGATGGGTGATTGAAGAGATATTCAGAGTCCCTTACTGGGTACATAGTACTTTTTACCAACTTTCCTGGATGTCAGGGGAACAGTGGCTGGTGTTTGCCAGATTTCCATGACTGGGTCTGTTAATGCTGTATCCATGGGTAGAGCAATACATGTGGAAGACTTGCGTTGGAGGATACGCAAGAGCTTCTGCTGTGAATCAGGGACGTTCAAGAGACTCAGTCACTGAGTGGAAAAGCTCTTGAAACTGTCGAAAGTCATCTGATGTGGTGGACTGAGAAGATGCCAGGGCATCCTCAGGTAAGGTTGACGCCATCATGGGGGAAGATCTGGGTTCTAAGTCTCCTGACTCAAGAGGCTCCTGGCTATCCCAGGCTGGCAAGGGGATAGGCTGCGGAGGAGGTCTGTGTGATGTAGATGGCCTGGGGGAGGGAGCAGAGTCATGAGATCAGGTATCCCATGAAGGCCAGTGCTGTTGGAATGTTGGAAGTTGGTTATAACGGGGAGGCAGCTACCAAGGGTAGGGTGGGTAGACAGGTGGTCTGCAGTCCCAAAGGTGTGAGGAAATGGATTGTTGAGAGAAAGTGTGCCACTGTTCCTGCACCTCCTCATCCTCACTGTCAAAACAAGTAGGTGCTAAGGTGCTAGTAACGGACAGCAGAGAGACTGCGATGCCACTTTTGTATTGAGTAGTTGGATGTCTCCTGCGTGGGAGCGTGATGCTTGCGCTTCTGTGTGTGCTTGCCCGGCACTGACTGGTCTTCAGGCTTAGAGGGTGTCACATAGGTTATAGCTTGCGTGGCACATTGAGGCACCAAGGTAGTAGCAGGTAGTGCTACTGTTGAGAATAATGTTATCGTGCCCATTGGCACGGAGGGTAGCAGTGCCACGGGAGGGTCAGAGTGAGCCCCTTGGGCAGGTGGAACCATGGAGAACACCAGTATCGGTGGTGTCTCCTTAGGTGCTTTTGTGCAAGGTGGAGCTGCAGAGGGAGGTGGTTTTTGAAAATTTTGTGCCAGTCATACTTTGAGCCTGAGGCACTATTCTCCCATGGTCCTAAAGTATTCATGAGGGCCTTTTGGGGGGGCATTTCTACCAGTGTGCCTGAGGAGCCTAATGCCTCTTTGGTACATGGTTTATGGAGTGAGAGAGATATTCCTCTCTTTGCTGTGGCATGAAGTGAAGTGAGGTGCTCATCAGCCTGAGTTGGAGGAGCTGTTGACGCTTGTTCAGAGTCAGAGACTGGATGAAGAGAGTGCTCCATTAAAATTAGTTTTAGATGCAAGTCTCTGTCTTTTTTAGCCCTGGTGCTCACATTTTGGCAGAGGGCATTTTAGGGAGATGTGTCCTTCTCCCAGACATTTAATACAATCAGCATGACTATTGGACGTAGGCATAGTGTCCTGCCAGGTCTGGCAGCATTTAAGTCCTGGAGAAGCCGGCATTATGTTTGTGGGTGAACGAAACCCCTTTCATGTGTTTTTTCCCCCCCTAACTGGGGAGAAAAACCAAGAGAAACAACTAATTAAAGGGAGAAGTAAGTTGAAAAAGGGGGGAAATGGTAGTACAGGAGAGGTTTAAAGACGAGCTGAGGGAAGAAGTTGGAGCTCCATCGTGTCTGTGGACGGTTGAAAAGGATCTGAGTGGGGGGTCTGGTTGCATGCGTGGCGAGAGGGCGCCAAGAACAGCACAAGCTTGCCTCTTGCTGCTGCGCGACCCATACGATCATTGCTAAGAATGCCAGCACCTAAGGTGGAGCACCCAGGGGGACACAGCTTGAAGAAGAACCTCAGAGATACAAACATCAGAGTTATGAACTGATCCATCAGCTGAACACCATGTAAAACCGGAAGTAAGTCAGGCAGCAACAGAGGGGGGAAGAAAAAGTAAATACTATTTTGTGCCTGTATTGCATTATTTAGGTCCACACATATGGGTTTCCCTTCCCCAGCTCCACTTGCCGTGTGGCAGAAGTCACTTACAGGTAGAAGGTGAAGATGTTTGGGTTCACAGGCACTGCTGTGAGAACCTGCTGCCAGGCCAAAGCAGCCTGACTGAAACATGCAGAGGAGAAGTGCCCCCTCACAGGGGCTGCATCTATACTGCTAAATTAAGTTGACTTAAGCTTGCTTAAGTCGACCTATTTACCCTTCGTCTATACTACAGTTTACTTAAGTCGACTTAAGCAGCTTGCTTAAGTAAGTCGACTTAATGAAAATTAAGTCGACTTTGTAAAACCTGCATTTTAGTAGACCTAAGGCTTAAGTCGACTCCCTAGAGTCGACTTAAGCCAGTGTAGCTGTGGGGTAGCCCTAAGTCGACTTAGGGCTACCCCAGGGCTACACCAATGTGGGGGGGCACAGGGGTAGCCTGGCATGCCCCCCCACCTGGCAGGGCAGAGCCCTGCCCACCCTTCCCCTATGCCCTGCCAGGGTTCCTGACCCCCTTTTGCCCCATTGTACCTAGGTACAATGGGGCAAAGGCTGAGCCACCTGGCATTGGGCAAGGGGTGCCCCCCTGCCCCCGTGGACCTGCCCTAGGTCCCCCTAGCCCCACAAAGTCAACCTAGAGCATCCAGTGTGGACGCTCTAGGTCGACTTTTTAAGTTCCCCTTTAAGTCGACTTTATTTTTAAGTGGAGACATATTAAGTCGACTTAAATTCCCCAGTGTAGACATAGCCAGGGGGACAAGCTTACAAGCTCTGCCTGAGTAGCCTGAGCCTAGAAAGATGAGCTACTGCTGTTGCAGCCAAATCCTGGCCTCGAGTGGGAGCAAGAGACAGTGCTCTCTCTGCAGGAGTTTTAAAGGTCCACAGCCTATGCACCAATGTGGTCCAAGCTTTGCCCGTGGCAGCACACCTGGGTTGTTGCTGCATCTCTGGGAGTGCAAGGAGCAGGGGAGGAAGGGGCGCTGGTAGCAAGCTGGCACCAACCCCTTGCCACATTCTGCCTCTGGAGCACAGTGGGCAGTGCACAAAGCACGATGAGCCCTGGGGAGTGGTAGCTGCAGGCTGGGGCCAGGGGTGCAGGGCAGGCCTGCCTAATTCAGGCAAGAAACAGGAACAGAGCAGGGAGAGGCTTGCAAAGCAGGCAGTGCTACCAGGTGCCACCATGACAGAGATCTCTCCCAGTCTCAGCCGGAAGACAGTGACTGCATGGTACTGCACCATCACGTTACGTTCTGAGTTACGAACATTTCAGAGTTATGAATAACATCCATTTCAAAGATGTTCATATCTGAGGTTCGACTGTAGTACAACTTTTGTATACAGACAAATCCTAAGCTATTCCCTCCAGCTGTAATATTAAAATACACGAGTAAAAGATGTTGCGCTAATATGGAATACGGATGACATTTCACACCACAATAAACTTTAAATAGATACATTTGAAACTTACACAATGTGACAGTATCTTTTTAACATATACTTTATGGCACATTACTGTACAGATGAGTCTTGCTTGGATATTTTTCAAATTAGAGCAAATAAATGGTATGGTCAGCCAGGTTTTGTACATGTAGTTGGTGGCATTAAGGACAGGACTACATGTAAAGAAGTGTTTCTGAAATCTACAATATTCTCTGAAGGGTTTTCCCTTCAGTTTTGTTTTGTTTTATTTGTTTTTTGCAAGACATCTGGCTATCTAGCGTCCACTGTAGTCACTAGACAGCAATATAAGATCTGAGGCCAGAGGTCTACTCACTAGTCCAAGAAGGATAATGCTACACCAATCTGTTTCAGTACCTTGCCTCATAGCATAATTAATTGGTTAAACCAAAAACACAGGCAAAATAAAGTACATCCTCCACCTAGCATAGCTTAGAATTTCTGAAAGCTTTTCCCTCACCTTTTTCAGCTTTTCTGGGTCCAGTCAAGGGACTCGCATAGAAGCCTTTCTTCTCTCTGCATTTCCCAACTCTCTGCAACCATTTGCCTGGAAGTCACCTAATAGCTGGACATGTGGATGTGCACATCCATCTGGAACTTAGCTGAGTTCTCGCTGGACTTTATAAGGGCCAGGTATGCTTCAGGCAGTCACCTGACACTGCCTCAACTGGAAGCAGCTACCGGTAGTTAGTCACTGGGCTTATCTGAACATAAAGGATCCAGTTACTCTGTGACAAGCTCAGAAATGGAAGAAAGAGTATCTTGCATACTGGAAGGCAACAAGATTACTCACTTCTGCCAGTCTGATAAACCAATTATTAAAAGACAGTTGGCATACAGATACGTTTTGGGAAGACAGACACAACACAAAATGCAGCATAGATGTTTAAAAGTCCCAGGGGGAATTCTTGTGTTCATGATACACATCTGTCCTAATTTTTCCAATTTAGGAAAGTAGGATTAGCCTCAACAGGGGAAGAGGAGGGATTCAAGCGAGGCTAGGCTCAGGAGAGCATCTGTCAACTCAGAGGACTTGAGTGAGGAACCCTAGATCTCCCTGGAATAGAAGTCACTAACAGCAACTGCATTTTATTACTGATGAAAAAGCCTATAAAGACAGAACACTTTCTAGGGGAAACCAGCCATCCAGGCAACTGTTGTACATTTCTCTTGGAGCACAGAGAGTCTGGTCAGGTGGCTCCTAAGAAACAAGCCCAGAAGTCATACAGTACTGTCCAGAGATTCAAAAGCCTTGCACACCAGCACCTTCCATTGACTTCAGTGGAAGTTTTGGTGGCTCAGCAATTTTTAAAGTTCAGTCAGATACAAGCTGATTGTACTTGTGTTATTTTTATTGATCTGTGAGCCAGCCCAGAAGTGCTCTGAATTAAAATACATTTGTCTTGTTGATAACCAAACCATCATATAAGACCTCTCAGAGATTTTTGGTTGGTTGCTGCTGCTGATTCACAGGGATCTTCAGTGATTTGTGGCTAGGAACTAAAACAGCGGGCAAATCACACAGAGAAATGTAGCATCTAACCTCGTAATAAAACTGGCATCTGTCCAGTTGTCCATTAAAAATGTTTCCGTGAGTTGGATGTCACATACCAGTCAGAAGCTGAGCAGTTATGGATGTCAAAAGTAAACATATGTTTGCAGTATTGTTGTAGTTACATTGGTCCCAGGATATTAGAGACACAAGGTAAGTGAGGTAATATTTTTAATGGACCCAACTTCTTTTAGTGAGAAACAAGATTTTGAGCTGCAGAGTCCATTAAAAGAGCTTTGTGTAGATTGAAAGCTTGTCTCTTTTATCACTAGAAATTGGTTCAATAAAAGTATTGGTTCTCTTAAAGTAGACTTAGTTTTTCCTAATTGATCAAGAAGGCGAGTGACAGATTAACCAGACTTCATTTGCTCTGAGTTTCTTTGCTCACAAGTAGCCACAAATGTTGCTTAGCAAGTGGGGTTTTCTGTTTATTCCCTCATTCCTAGTTCAGTTGGAAACAGATGGGATTTGATTTTCAAACAATAACTATGGGCTTAGAACAACTCCATTTGAGGAGAGGGAATGGAACAGCTAAAAATCCCACATAAACAATTCAGCCATCTGCACATCAAAGTGTGGAAGAAAGGGTTACTTACCTGTAACTAGTGTTCTTCGAGATGTGTTGCTCATGTACATTCCAACTCAGGTGTGCGTGCGCACGGATCACCGGAAACTTTCCCCTAGACTACTAGCAGAGTCGGCTGTGGCCACTAGGGACGCCCCCGCAACCCCTCCCATATATATACACACCAGCCGACCCCTGCCCTCCCCAGTTCCTTCTTGCTGGAATTCTGGCAGAGGGGAGGAGGGTGGGTGTTGAAATATACATGAGCAACACATCTCGAAGAACACTAGTTACAGGTAAGTAACCGTTTCTTCTTCTTCCAGTGATTGCTCATGTCATTCCAACTCAGGTGAATCCCAAGCCTTACCTTGGAGGTGGGACAGAATGCTATCTCTTTGCCGATTGGAGCTCCGCCCTGCCCACCACTGCATTGTCCCTTGCTTGCTGGGTGAGCGCAAAGTGGGTGGCAAAGGTATGTATCGAGGACCACGTTGCTGCCTTGCAGATCTCTGATATAGGTACGTGGGCCAAATACACCGCTAAGGAAGCTTGAGCTTGAGTCGAGCGTGCTCTCACTCGTGGAGCCGGGATCTTCACCAGCATATAGCACTCTCTGATGCATGCTGAGATCCAGGATGAGAGGCGTTGGTTCGATACCAGTTGACCCTTCATTCTGTCTGCTACCACCACGAATAGCTGAGATGATTTGCAGAAAGGCTTAGCCCTGTCCAGGTAGAAGGCCAGAGCTCTTCTCACATCCAGGGTATGGAGCCTGCAATCCTCTTCCATTGCATGGGGTTTTGGGTAGAACACTGGAAGAAAAATGTCCTGTGACATATGAAAATGAGAAACCACCTTGGGCAGGAACGCTGCGTGAGGACGGAGCAGCACCTTGTCCTTAAAAAATTGGGTATAAGGCAGCTCCGACATGAGAGCCCTAAGCTCTGACACCCTCCTAGCCGACATTACTGCAACGAGAAAAACCACTTTCCAAGATGGTATTGGGTCCCTGATGGCAAGGTCCAGTAGCGTTGAGAACCAATGCTGTCTTGGCCATTCTGGGGCGATTAAAATGACCTTCGCTCTGTCCTGCTTCACCTTTAGGAGTACCTGGTGGACCAATGGAGTCGGGGGAAACACATAATACAGTCGGTGTGACCAGGTGATCAGAAATGCATCCGCTTGGGATCTTGGGCTGCGATTTTGAAACGAGCAGAACTCAGGACATTTTCCATTCACACTCAACATGAATAGGTCCACTCGGGGAGTTCCCCACCTTCGGAAAATCCTCCGCAGAACATCTCCCCGAAGGGACCACTCGTGTCATAGGAAATGCCTGTGGCAAGCGACCCTTGACCAGCCAGTTGTCTAGGTAAGGGAAGACTTGTATCCTTCTCTTCCTGAGGAAGGCAGTGACCACGGCTAGGCACTTGGTGAATACCCTTGGGGCCGCTGACAAATCGAAGGGGAGCACCGCAAACTGGAAGTGTCTCTGTCCAATCATAAAACATAGGAAGCCCCTGTGACGTGGTAGGATCGAAATATGAAAATAGGCATCTCTTAAGTCGAGGGTGGCATACCAGTCCCCAGGATCCAAGGAGGGGATGCTAATGGCTAAGGATATCATACGGAATTTTGGTTTGCAGAGGAATCTGTTCAGCTTCCTGAGATCTAAGATCTAAGATCAGTCGCAAACCTCCATTTGTTTTGGGGTTCAGAAAGTATCAGGAGTAAAAACCCCTTCCTCGGAGCTCCAGTGGTATCTCCTCCACTGTCCCTAGAAAGATGAGGGCCAGTACCTTCTTTTCTAAAAGCTGTTCGTGAGATGGGTCCCTGAATAGGGATAGGGAGGGATGGGGGGGCAATGAATTGGAGGGAATACCCCCACTACACCGTGTGTAGGACCCCACTGGTCCAAGGTGATATTGGACCACACCCGGTAGAATTGAGATAATCTGTCTCCAAAAACTGGGGGAGGTGGGTCTCTTGGTATGGGTCTCCTGGTCATAACTGGTAAATCGCCCTGGGGCGCACCCTCAAAAGTTTTTCTTTGGCATGGGCCTGTCCCGCAAATGGTTCCCGTCCTAGTCTGCAGACCTCTGATTAGGGCGCCGGTTCTTCCTACTCCCACATCGCGTGGAGTTTGATCTGTGGTACTGCCTGATGGGGGGCTGAGGGCAGAACGGGCATCTCTGGGGGCCGGGGTGTGTAGCCCTAAAGATTTCAACATAGCCCGGGAGTCCTTAAGAATCTGTAATTTATTATCTGTTTGTAAAGAAAAAAGGTCCAGTCCCTTGAAGGGGAGGTCTTGGATGGTCGACTGGAGCTCCCGTGGGAGGCCTGATGCTTGCAGCCACGAGCTTCTCCTCAGCATTACTCCAGATGCCATTGCTCTTGTCGCCGCATCTGCCGCATCCAGGGCTGATTGGAGTAGAGCTCTGGATACAATCTTCCCCTCCTTTACTCTTGCAGACAGCTCTGTACCCGCCTCCTCTGGTAGTGAGCTGGAGAACTTATCCATCGCGGACCAGGAGTTGTAGGCATAGCTGCTGAGGATAGCCTGTTGGTTGGCTATCCTCAGCTGCAGGCCCCCTGTAGAACAAATCTTTTCGCCAAATAAATCCAACTTCCTGGTATCTTTGGATTTCGGGTTAGGACTCTGGTGTCCTTGTCACTCTTTCATTCGCCGCCGCCACCACCACGAGGGACCCCAGGGTGGGGTGTGTATAAAAATGCTTGTGATCTTTGGTGGGAACAAAGTATTTTCGCTCCATTCTCTTGGCTGTAGGGGGAATGGAGGCCGGGGTCTGCCAGAGGGCCTTGGTGGTGTCCCTTATGGTCTTAATCAAGGGAAGGGCCATCTTAGCTGGCCCCTCCGGCACCAGAATGTCAACCATTGGATCGGTCTCCTCTGCCACCTCTTCTGCTTGGAGCCCCATATTGTGTGCCACTCGGCGTAGCAGCTCTTGGTGAGCCTTGTTATCATCTGATAGGGGCGCCGGGGTTGCTCCCACAACTGCCTCATCAGGTGGGGAAGACGATGATTCATCTTGGGTCTCCTCTGGGGTACCCGCATCCGGGGCCTGGGCCTTGCCTCCTAGTTGGGAGTTTCTGCCCTCCGGTTCCTCTGAGCCAGGAGAGCCTCTTTGTGAGTTCTCCCCCAGGGTAGGTGGGGAGCTCAGAGTCTGTGAGGGCTTTTGCTTAGTCCCCACTGAGGAACGGGACCTGCTTGCCATGGAGCCCCGTGACTGGTGGTGGGCCAAAATGGCCATTGTGGTGGAATTTGCCACTGCTGCCATGGATGCTGACACTGATGGCACCCTGACTTCTCTTTCCCGCTGGATCTGCTGGTTCGCGAGACTACAGACCCTTCTTCTGACCCCGAGGAGAAAACGCTCCTGGAGGACCAGGGTGGTGTGGTGTCCTTCCGTGCTGGAGACTCTGGACTGGGCTCGGTACCAGCCGACAGCATCTGGTGCCGTGTGGCTCTTGGGGCTGGCTCACTGGGTGACCGGTACCGGCGTGCTCCAGCTGCCGCTATCACCACGGCGCTGGGGTCTCCTGTCTGTCTTGGCTCGGTATTCCTAGGAGAGCGGGATCTAGACCTCTGCACTGACGGTGCCGGGGGCCGGTGCCGAGGTGATGGCGGCCTGATCGGCGTCGGCTTGCCCCACGCAGAAGATTGAGGGGCTGCTTGGAGTGGCGCCGCTGGGGCCATTTGCTCGATCAGGTCTCTGGCTGCCTCAAATGTCTCCGGGGTGAAGGATAGCTGTAAGTCTTCCTCCAAAATACCCCTGGTGGGGGAAGGCTCTGACACCAGACTCGACATCCCCTTCCTGGGGCCCGGAGTTGATGGTGTTGCCTGAGGCAGTGCCGGGGCCAAGTGGCCTGCTGCTGGACCTGCTTTGTTCTTGCCTTTCGATGAAGGAGAGCGCCCTCTGTCTTCACGCCTCTTCTTCCTTGGTACCGGCAAGAGGGAGCGGTGCCGGTGTTCTCTCAGTGCCGCCGGTGCTGGTGAGTGGAGCCGCAGGGTTTTGGTGGTGACTTTCCCCACCGCCGGCGGAGCACTCTAGATAGAGGTGGCCACGCGGAAGCCCTAGCTCCCGGCTCCCGTGGGGCAAAGGGCTTCCTCCATCATGAGGAGCTTCTGCCTCTGTTCCCTCTCCTTCTGGGTGCGGGGTTTGAAGGCTCTATAGAGTTTGTACTTGTCCTACAAGTGCGACTCACCCAGGCACCTGAGGCAGGATGCATGTGGGTCATCCGTCGGCATGAATTTGCCACACACGTGGCAGGCTTTGAAACCCGGCATCACTGGGCTCTTGGCCCACCGGCCGTTCTCGGGGTCTCCTAACTTCCAACTGCTACTACTCTAATTCTAAGTACAACACAGGTAACAATTTTTCTCTGAACAACAAGCTAGGGGATTACTAGCCGGAGCTAGTAAGTACTGATTCCAGCAACCGCAAGGGCGGTGAGAAGGAACTGGGGAGGGCAGGGGTTGGCTGGTGTGTGTGTGTGTGTGTGTGTGTGTGTGTGTGTGTGTGTGTGTGTG
>ML685821.1:11590087-11614668 GCA_007922175.1 Pelusios castaneus
TGTGTGTGTGTGTGTGTGTGTGTGTGTGTGTGTGTGTGTGTGTGTGTATATGGGAGGGGTCGCGGGGGCGCCCTTAGTGGCCACAGACAACCCTGCGGGTAGTCTAGGGGAAAAGTTTCTCGTGATCCGTGCATGCGGCGCACGCACACCTGAGTTGGAATGACATGAGCAATCACTTGAAGAAGAAATAATACTTCTATCCAACTAGGGTCTCATACCCATCACTATGGTCTTACCCAAGGCAGATTTTGGCTCTGTGGTTCTACAAGTCATATACAGAAAAGATAAAAATTTTCTATTTATAAAGCACTCATTTTCTATAAATACAGAAAATAATCATAAACCGGATGGACCTCAAAACCTTATAGATGCAGCCAAAAAAAAAAAAAGAGACATCTGTTAGTACAATGAGAAACCTTGTATGTAAATGCATAGCTCAAATAATTATCTCTACAAAGGGAGAGAGTTATTGATGAAAATTTGCAAAAATTAGTTTCAAAGTAACTTTTGTTACAAGCACCACAGAGATACAATTTACATCACATAGCTGTAGAAAGGAAGTAAAAATTGTGGTCTCCCCTCAATTTGCAGCTAAAACTGAATAGGAGAATGGTGGAGAAAATTTTCCTAAAATTGTTACTTTTGACAAAAATAATTCTGAGCTTTTAATACCATATTTCATCTTAATATGTGTCTTGCAAACAGCAAGGCAAACAATTGCTCTTTGAAGTAATTACTATCATTGATCACAACTATGATAAAGTAGAGCAACAGTCACCACAAACTCTCTTGGGGGAACAGAGATAGAACATCTAAAGACAATTTTCTAAGTGGAGTAGCAGGAAACAAGTCATTTTGGAATCAAACTTTAATCTGAGCAGGTGTGCCTTTGACTTCGGAGACTGACCTCATACCAACCAGTTGTGCCTACTAGGGACATGAATCTGCACGTCAAGTAACAGCCCAAATTAATACTGTGCGGTTTTGTACCCCATAAGGGAGCACCAAGAAGTACTGAGCTTCATGGAGGCACAATGCCTTCCGGAACATTCTGCTGGCACAGGGGAACCAATATCACAAGGTAGAGTTTCTCCACAACTTGCTAAGGACTCACTACCTCACCCATAGTCTCTTTGGATATATCTACACAGCACACAAACACAACCACCCAGGGGACAGAATCTCAGAGCTCAGTTTTATGGATCTAGGCTCACTCTCCCAGGACCAGATCAAGGCTCCTGGGGGCCCAGGGCTGCCCACTCTTGTGGCCCTCTCCCCCATTTAGTTACAGGGGATAGCTATCCTGTGACAGACAGTCTCTGATGGCTTATAGTGATGGGGGTGGCCTGCTCACAAATTCCAGTGTCCCCAACTCCTCTAAGACAGTTAATGCTAGCAAGGGAGCCATCCCCACATTCAAGAGAGTGCAGGAAGAACATAATTCTGCTTGTTCACACCAAAGGTGATGCAGAGGATAAAGCTGCTTCCAGGCTTCCAACATAGGGACCAGGCACATTCTGGTTAAGTGCTGTTTATAACTCATATGGATATTGGTAGAATTGTACAAGATAGAGAGTTAAGGCAATTGAGAAGCCCGAGAAAAGGAGGCTGTAGTCTTAAACTTACACAACGCCTTTCACAAGGCTGATTGCTAGGATCAAAGCATCTTACTAGACCCGTGGAAGAAATTTCCAGGGTTATCAGAGGAATTAAAATCTGTTCACTATACTTGATTATAGAAGAATTTAGATGTACACCAATAAGCATTTTTTGTTTTTTGCCAGAGTCTTGGAATATCCAACAGGATGGATCACTTAATGATTACTTATTCTATTAATTCTCTCTGAAGCACCTGGCATTGGCCACTGTCAATATTATGTTTGGATACTTGGCAGTTACTTGCACTCTGAGAAAAAGCAACAGACAGAAACATAGGAAGATGTAAATACAAACAGCCTGGGTTTATTCTCCTACTCTAAGACCAAACAGAACTTGCTATCCCATAATAGAGTAGCTCTGTTAGTATGGCAAGCTACACAGGACTCAAAATACACAACAGCTGGAAGACAGGTTTCTGAGCTAATGGACCATTAGTCTGACCCAGTATGGCCATGCTTATGTTCCTGTATTTTAAAAAATAAGTCTCTATATTTTGGTAATAATTTAAAATAGCACCCAATCTTAACTTTTATTCATCTTACAAAGCCAATATTTTAAGTGTTGGGTTTAGTAATAAGCCTCTCTCTCTTCTCTTAACCTTGCAACAGTTTTCTAGTTATAAGGAATTATCAGTTGGGAGGAGAATATACTGATATGTCATTGTATTACATAGTACTGTTTGTTTTTTCCCCCCTAATACACAAGAATCAGGGGGTCAACTCTCTGTACTCTACAGGGACTAATGAGGGGATGGCAACAGTGAAAGCAAATTCAATTTAATCTCTAGCGATAGTACACTTGATATTTACTTTTGGGCTAGTAGAATATGGCTAGAACAAATGGTGTTTTCTAAAGATGGTTACACAGCAAAGTAGAGGCATAAACAAGAGAGTCTCTAAAAAAAAGTTTAATCATGGATCAACAGGGAATCTGTTTCCCTACCACTGTAACAGCAGTCAGGGATCATGAATGCTCTAACCACTGGGATGCACTGGTTACTGCCCCATAATTATTGTGTTCTGCACAAGTGCAATTCAGGATACACTCATACAACATAAAAGATGAATTTCCAATTAAAGTACTTTCAAGGAATTCTTTAGAGTGTCTACCAGGCTACAATATCCAACATAAAAGTTTAGGAAAGAGAATAATGAAATGTTTAAAATCCTATTGAGTACCCTAGCAGACTTCTTCCTTCTCCCCTGCGGGCCCGCACCTGGAGTTGCTAGCGCTGGGTACACAGGGCACGTGCCCTGAGTCTGGCGAGGATCCAGGGTCAAGCCACCGCCTGCCTAATCGGGCTCCCGCCGGGGCCTGGGATTCAGGGCCTGCCCGCTACTGCTGGCCCGATGTGGCCTCCGCTGGGGCCCGGGAACCCGGGGCCCAGCCACCGCAGACCCGATAGTACTCCTGCCACGGATCCAGAGCCCGGCCACCACCGGCCCGATCGGGCTCCTACCAGGGATCCGGGGCCTGGGCGTCACCGCCCCGATTGGGCTCGCTCCCAACAGAGCCCAGGATCTGGGGCGTGCCTGCCACCAGCCCACAGGCCAGGGGCACTGCTGCCCCCCCAAAAATATTTGGGGCACATAGACCCCGTTCCCCCTGTGACATCCCCCCCCAGGCCTGATTCGGCCCCCAGGGCCACTCCCACCCCTGCCCAACTCCCACCCTTGCCCAACTCCCAAGGCTCCTCCCCCCCTCCAGCACACTTAGCTGCTGTGCTGTGGAGTGGGCCTGGGGACTGGAGCCTCCAGATATAGCGGGGTCAGGCGTGGGCCCTCCACCCAGCTCTGTACATTTCCCACGCTGCTCTACCCTAGGCTATGTGCCTGGGAGTGCAGCGGGGTGAGAAATTTAAAATGGCCTTGGCCCGCCAGGTCTGGCTGCTCGGGAACTCGGGCACTGCTGCACACATTCGGGGAATGTGACCCCTGTGCCCTATGGCCGCGACGCCACTGCCACCGGCCCGAAGTGGCCTCCACAGGGGCCTGGCCGCCACCGGCCTGCCAGCCCAGGAACTGGGGCCCAGCTGCCGCCGGCAGCAGGAGCCCGATCCGGTCTGGTCCGTGCTGCCACAGCATATTTAAAAATGCCCTGGTGCACCAACTTCCAGACAGCCCCACGGGCCGGATAAGAGCCCTTGGTGGGCCAGAGTCCGGCCAGCAGGCCATAGGCTGGACAAGCCTGTTATAAGCAGAGCCTAGCTCCAAATTTTGGGTAGAGATCCAAGTTTATCCAGAGTACATTTGAATCTAGTGTTTTAGTTGGGTGTAATTGTAATTCCTAGTACAATGGTTCTCAAACTTCATTGTACTGCAAACACTTTTGAGCAACAAAAATTACTACATGACCCTGAGCAGGGAGAAGGCTGAGGGCTGGGATGTGGGAGAGCTGTAATTTGAGCCCCATAACCGAAGCCCTCAGGCTTCAATTTCAGCCCTAAGCCATAGCCTTGGCAGCCCCATTAAAATGGGCTTACAACCCACTTTGTGGTCCTGATCCACAGTTCAACAACTGCTACCCAGATGGAAAGTCTTCTCTCTTCCAAGGTGACCTGCCCAGGGGATCTCATGCGCCAAATACAGAAGACCTCGGCGCAGTCCCAACAGTTGGTGGATGGTTTCTTGGGTTTGGGGTTCTCTGGTCACCTGGTATAGGTGGTCTCCCCGTATCTCAAACCGCAGACCCTGGGGAGCTGAGACCCCCTTGTCAGATTTGGCCTCGGATGTGGTGGTTTGTTCCCAGGCGTTCCTCAGGGTTGGACCGTCCCGTTGCTCCCTCACAAAATCTTCCTCCCGTTCTAACTCCTTCTGGGCTTCCTCTATGGTCTGATGGACTGCATTCTCCTCATTCATGGCTGTTCCCGCTGGGGTCTCCGTCTCATTTCTACCATTGGTGTTCTCGCGGCTGCCAAGGGACCCTCTCCTCGGTGGTTTCACATCTGGGTTCTTTGGCAGTTGTAGACTGCAGTTTCTTAGAACTTCCTGGAACTCAGGCCAATCCCAACCCAACACCACCGGGTATATCAATTTGGGGATCATCCCTATTTGAAGTGTTTCTGTTCGTTGGCCCACTGTGAGCTGCACCCACGCTGTCGGATAGGCTCGGATGTCCTCGTGTATGCACTGCAGGTGCATTGTCGGCCCCGCCGCTTGGAGTTCAGGGACCAACCCTTCCCAAATGAGAGTCTAGGTATAGCCAGAGTCTATTAAGGCTAGGTCTTGGGTTTGCCCTACCTTCACTGAGGTAACCAATTTTTGTGGGGTGGGTTTCCTGGTCCGGTGACCTACAACACACACCTGTCCATAGTTGCAGTCCATGTATGGGCAATCCTGACGAAAATGCCCTTCCTGGCCACATACCCAACACTGGCCTGTTAGACCTCCCTCGGGGTCACCCCGATGGGGGGGTCCACATCTGCGAGTCGGTTCTGACTGCTCTCTAGTTTGGTTCTTCAAGGAATCCTAGCCCGCTCAGGGCGTGCTGAGCCAGCGGAGCGTAGGGTGAGCCGAGGGGGTTCCCAGCCTGTGGCTTTAACACACTCCTTCCTTTCTCCAGGTCTCCTTTGGGCTGGTTGCTGGTCTTCTGAGAGTATACGCTAGGCTTCTCAGCTGCCATATAATCCTCCATTAAGGACACTGTTTCTGCTAATGTTTTTGGGCGATGGCTCTGCACCCATTCCTTCCCTCCCATTGGCAGTACCTGAATGAACTGTTCCAGGGCCATGTCCTCGGCGACCTGTGCCCAGTCCGTTGCTCCGGCTCGAGCCAGTGCCAACAGTCCTACTTAAGACGCTGGGCCACTATCTTCGGACGAGCTCCCGGGGGAAGTCGCAACCGGTGTAACCATTACCGGTAGGTCTCCGGGTTCCTGCCCATCTGGTCCAGGATGGTTTCTTTGACCCTTGAATATACTAAGGCGTCCTGAGGGTCCATGTTGCGGTAGGCAATCTGGGCTGGGCCCATCAGGTGTGGTGCTAAAAGGGTGGCCCAGTTCTCTGGCGGCCAACTCGCCGCGGTTGCCACACTCTCGAACGTTATCAGAAAAGCTTCCACGTCACCACCTGGTCCCATCTTTTTCAAACAGATGGGTAAATTCGTCTGGGCTCCCCCCATCGCTGACCCTCCCGGATTAAGGTTTGTGTGGGGCCGAGGTTTTCAACACAGCTGCCATCTATTAGACCAGCCTCTCTTGATAGCTCTGTTGCTGGGCAGCTAACTCCCTCATCAGCTGCTGCTGCTGTTAATGTTGTTGAGCTGCCTGGGCTTGTTGCTGTGAGGTCAGCTGATGGAGCAGCTGGGCATATTGTTGCTGCTGCTGCATGGCCTGCTGTTGTTGGCTTTCCAGGAGCCACTTCAGGATCTTCTCTGTCTCCATAAGCTATGTTAGAAGTTCCTCAGAAGAAAGAGGTAAAGGATTTCTCTCCTACTATCAAATTCCTTATCTGGAGCCCTCCTTCAGGGTCCGATCAATGCCCGCATTCTCCATCACGTGTCATGGGCTATGCCCTCCTCCATGCGCCAGATGGGGAAAGTCTGGGGGGCACAAAGAGGGAGAGTGTCTTCGCAAACTTACAAACTCAGTGAGCTACTCTTGGCCTCAGGACAGTATGGCCTAGTGGCCTCAGAGTCAGTACATCAGCCCTTGGGTGCAGGGCAGTCTGGCCTAGTGGCTTAAGAGTCAATGCCTCAGCCCTTGGGTTAGAGCAGAGTGAAGTCTCCACGGGGGATGGTGCCCGGGTAGGGGGGCTCAAGCCCTCCTGCTCCACTGAGCCCCAGTCCAGAGCCCTATCAGTGCTGGGGTTATGGCACCAAGTCAGTGGAGATCCACGCTGCACCATGCTGACCCTCAGCCAAACCACCCCAGGCTTCACAGCCTGAGCCCCTGGACTACTTTGTACCCAAGTAAGTATCTGTCCCTCGGTGTGTCCTCGTTCCAGGCCTTCTTATCTACCATGGGGGTGGCCAGCTGCTGCTCAGAAGAACCTGGGGTCTGAAGGCTGGAGTCTGTGCCTGCAGGTCAGTCTCCTGGTGGCCAACTCAGGGCGTCTGCTCCAGGTGGCTCCCTTCAAGGATTCCCTCTCTCACTGCCTGAGATGGATAACCCTCTGGTGCAGGAGCTGCCTGCAGAGGTCCTCCCTCCTCACCGGTCAGCCCAGACTGAGCTGGGCTACTCCCTTTTATACTGGGGCAGTAGCCTGAGCATGCCCAACAGGGCTTGAGGGGTGGGGCTTCTGCTGCCCACAGAGTTTGTTTGGCTCCTTCAGTGCGGGGTAAACTCACCCCGTGACACTCCTCAATTATCTGCCTTGGTCATGCAAGTCATGGGAGTACTCTAACATACACAAGCTGTTAATGGTTTTCAGAGGACTATGTTCCAGCAAAGAATTCATGGAAGGTAGCAGCCCAGCATGCCATCTACATCCACTCCTGCTTATTACACATGGGGAGATATGTGACAGCTGAGAGTTCCCACCTGCCCGAGAAGTATCAGTAGCTAGATGCAACCACTACCCAACTACTTTGGGCTACCTAAATAACCAAAAGGAGCTAGGAGGAGTCGGCCTCATATTTCTGCAATAAATTAAGGGGAAGCCTTTCTAACAGTACACTGATGGTTTCACAATAACTGTATTCTATTTCATGCAGTGCAAATGTCAATGTTCCCCTGTGTTAATGCTAAAATTAAGCTACCAGAACCAGAGGGAAAGCACTTGCATTTGCTGTAGTCTACTCTCCCACACTGAAAGGTAATGAGGCTCCTTCCTAAACTATAGAACAGGGAGTACTGTGGCACTTTTAAAGACTGAAACATTTATTTATCGCATGAGCTTTCATGGCAGAAAATCTGATGTAATTTTGCTGAATTAGACTAACACAGCTACCCCTTTAGAACTTATAGAAGAGGCAGTCAAACATGTGGCCCGGAGGCCGAATGTGGCCCGTGAATCTCTTCCATCCAGTCCATGACTGCGCTTTGCAGGACCACACTCTCTCCTTAACAGAGAGAGAGTGCAGTCTCACATTCCCAGCACTCTGCAATGCCGCAAGAGTGTCAGGTCTTGCACCAGCATGGAGCACTGGGTATGGGAGACGGTGCTCCGTGAGACCACACTCCCTCCCTAACAGAGAGAAAGTGGTACTGCAAAGCAGTTTCACATGCACAGCACTCTGCAATGCCACGAGAGTACCATAAAATTTCAATTTATGGTATGTACAGCCCACCTGAAGTACATTTAAGTCAAATCTGGCCCACCATGGCAAATGAGTTTGACACCCCTGCTATAGAATGAGATCTGGTTCAAGTCATAGAATCTTATGAAGTCCTCTAGTTCAGACGCCTGCACTTATGGCAGGACCAAGCATTATCTAGACCACTAATTTTCAAACATTTTTTCTTGGTACCCAGTTGAAAAAAATAATTTATTCCCGCAACCCAACAATTACATCTTTGAGCAATACATTCCAGACTTTTGGTGGTGGCAGCAAGGGATGCTATGGCCCACTGCCTGAGGGTCTGAGACCCAGTACTGGGTCCCGACCCGAAGTTTGAAAACCACTGATCTAGACCATCCTTGACAAGTGTTTGTCTAATTTTCTCTTAAAAATCTCCAAGACAGAGATTTCACAACCTCCTGAAGCAATTTATGCCAGTGCTTAACTACCCTGACAGTATTTTTCTTAATCCCCCATCTAAACTGCCTTTGCTGCTATTTAAGCCCATTTCTTCTTGTATTATCCATAGAGATTAAGGAGAATGATTTTTTCCCTCCTCTTGGTAGCAATCTTTTATATACTTAAAAACTATTATGATCTCTCTCTGTCTTCTCTTCTCCAGACTAAACAAACCCATTTTTTTCCAATCTTCCCTCACAGGTTATGCTTTTCAGACCTTTAATCCAATTTGTTCACATCTTTCCTGAAAAGTGCTATGCAGAACTGGACACAATATTCCAGATGAGGCCTAATCAGCAGAGTAGAATATAAGAATTATTTCTTGGGTCTTGCTTACAATACTCCCTGCTAATACATCTGAGAATGTTTGCTTTATTTTTGCAATAGTATTATACTGTTGACTCATTTTTATCTTTAGAGACCTGCACGGATACAAAAATGTGGATCTGGACCTGATTCGCATCCACTCATTGTCAGTTTCTATCTGATCTGCGATCCGCATGCCATGTTTTATGTGTATCCGTAACCACATGTGCAATCGAGCTTGAGCTCACAATCAGCATTTTAATCTTTGATTGGCTCATTCCCCACATAGGTACTGCCCACTTTTTCCTTTTCTTGTTTGCATGCTGTGCTGGCAATCAGATTTCCTTGGCCACCAATAAAATCTCTGATTGACAGCATGGGACTGCGAACTACAAACAAGAAAAAGTGGGCAGGGAAGGCATGGAGAATGAGCAGTGGTCTCCAAATCCCAGCCTGTTGTGACTGAGACTCTGATTGGCTGGCAGACCACAATTAGAGTTGAGCTGAGATTGGCTGGAGCACTTCCAATATTTAAAAGGGAACTGGATAAGTTCATGGTGGCTAAGTGCATAAATGGCTATTAGCCAGAAAGGGGTTAAGAATGGTGTCCCTAGCCTCTGTTTATCTGAGGATGGAGACGGATGGCAGGAGAGTGATCACTTGATCATTGCCTGTTAGGTTCACTCCCTCTGGGGCACCTGGGCACTGGCCACTGTCGGTAGACAGATACTGGGCTAGATGGACCTCTGGTCTGACCCAGTACGGCCTTTCTTATGTTCTTATGTTCTTATGTTCCTTCTTCCCTTGTGTGCTGCTGATGCAGATCATAGCAGCAGCTGCAGGGATTGATCATAAAAACAGAATCCACATCCATGGGCCAATCCGCAACAATGGGGCTGTGGATATCCGCACCCGTTGATACCCATTTATCTGAAGCAGACACCCGCAGATCTGCAGGGCTCTATTTACCTTGTGACCCACTATGACCTCCAGATCCCTTTCTGCAATACTTTTCCCTATGGAGCCATTTCCCATTTTATGTGTGTGCAATTCAATGTTCTATTTATCCTTACTGAATTTCATCCTATTTATTCAGACCATTCCTCCAGTTTGTTCAAATCATTTTCAATATAATCCCATCCTTCAAAGCATTTGCAACCCCTCCCAGCTTGATACCATCCACAAATTTATAACTGCTATTATCTCAATCATTCATGAAGACATTGAACAGAATTGGACACAGAACTGATTCCTGTAGGACCCCACACAATATACCTTTCCAACTTGACTGTGAACCACTGATAACTACCCTTTGGGAACAGTTTTCCAACCAGTTTTGCACCCACCTTATACTAGCTCCATCTAGACCATATTTCCCTAGTTTATTTATAAAAAGGTCATGTGAGATAGTCAAAATCTTACTAAAGTCAAGGTATAGCATACCTACTGCTTCCCCCCAACCACCAAGCTTGTTACCCTGTTGAAGAAAGCTATTAGTTTCGTTTGAAAGGATTGTTCTTGATAAATCCATGTGGACTGTTACTTTTTGGCCTGAGGCTACATCTGCCTCTAGGCAAGCTGAAGAGAGGTGGGGGAAATAGGTGGGGCTGGGAGCGTAGAGTGGTTGCTGCATTCTGGCCAGGGCGTTGCTGGGTCTATGTGGCCAGGGGTAGGGGTGGAGGTGGAAAGGGTGAGCAGCCATTGCACTCCAGCTGGGGTGCCACTGCTGCATGCAGTGGGAGAGGGGCGGAGCCAGGAAGGAGGAGTGGCCACTGCATTATGGCAGGGTGTCATTGGGCCCACATGGTGGGAAAGGGGCAGGCCCAATCTGGTAGGGGGAAGCAACTGCCATGTTCTGGCTAGGCTCAGTTGGAGGGCCTGATGAAAACTCTGGCCTATGGGATGTTGTTTATCCTCTTCTGCCTTATTATCTCCTAGGCATTTGCAAATTGATTATTTATTTATTCCATTATTTCTCCAGGTAATGAAGTTAAACTGATTGGTCTGCGACTCCCCAGGTTATCCTTTTCCCCCTTTTTATAGACTGACACTATATTTGCCCTTTTCTAGGTCTGTGGAATCTGTCTCCCATGACTTCTTTGAAGATAATCGTTAATTGCTCATACCTCCTCAATCAGTTCCTTGAGTCTTCCAGGATGTATTTCATCAAGCTCTGATGGCCTGAGGACATCTAACTTGTGTAAGTAATTTTTAATTTTTTCTTTCCCTATTTTAGCCTCATGTCCTACATTTTTTCTAGCATTCACTATGTTACATATCCAAATGCTACTAACATGGTGAAAATTGAAAGAGAAAAGTAATTTAGTATTTCTGTTATTTCTGTATTTTCTGTTATTGTTTTTCCCTCCTTAGTGAGTAAGAGGCCTACTCTGTCCCTGTTCTTCCTAATGTTTTCTCATCCTTTGTCTTCAGCTAATTTCATTTCATTTTGTGCATTAGCCTTTCTAAGCAGTCCAACAAAGATAATATTGATGTCAATTTTTATTGTCTCTTTAGGAATCTTATCCACTTGAGTAGTTCTATTGTTATGGAACTGCTTACGTGTTGTGGGATCAAAACCTACATTTAGTGTTATTACATGATTGAGAATTACAGCTATACATTAGTCTGTAATTTTTCAAGCTTCTATTCAATAAAGTATTTCAGTAACAGTGTCACATGACCAGCATGCTTTTGTAACCATACAAAAGCTACATAAAAATATATGCAATTTATAGTAATAATAACTTAGCTTCTATATTTTTTTTAATCTAGCAATGTCTTTATCATATTACAAGTGGATTTTCTTAACCAGTCAATCTGCAGTAATATTTAATGATCAACAAGATTTTCAGAGGTGATTAGTGATTTTTGGATGTACTCATTTTTGAGGCCCCAACCTCAGATACCTAGAATAAGCATGATTTTTATAAAGTGGTGAGCACCCACTCTCTGGGGTGTCTTGTGGTCAGGTCTCAAAACAGACACTGAAAATCACTAGCCACTTCCACAAATCTTGGCCAAATGACTATTCTGGTAGAGGAAAGATATCACCATTTTCTTCTTTCCCCCAGTTTTAGTACTTCAGTCCCAGTTTATAGTCCAAGGCCTAAGTTCTCCCCAGCATACTATATATCCTTATGAAGCATGACTGGCTTCAATATATAGTTAATTTTTTAAATAAAGATGCAATTTTACCTTGTACTAACCTTATTAAAAATCCTGAATCCAGCCTAATATTTCAGAGAACAAGTGAGAAATGCCTACAGGATAGTAGCATTACTGTGTATTATTTGTACTGTTGTAGCACTTACATGCTCTAGTTCCATCATGTTAGGAAGGGTACAAATATCAAAGTTAAGGGCAATTGCACCTATATCTCCCTCTATGGTTGGCTCTCAGAATGTCACCTTTCATGGGCAGACACATACATCCCTCCCCCTTCTGACTGAAGAATTTCCATGCTGCACAGTTCCTTGCCTACATTATGAATTCCTAGCACAAATCAAACTGCCTCTGTTACCTCAGTGACTCAGTTTACCCGACTGTTTCAAGCAGTTTGTATTGTTTACCAGAACACTATTCTGAAGTAAAATTAATGTGGTTTGCTTGCTTAATGGTTAAAACACCTTGGAAAATATGATTACAGCCCGTCAATCAAGAACAGACAGAGCAGAATTCTTCAAAAACTAAGCTAAAATTTATTTGTTGTCACCTTAATACAATAAAATCTAAATGCTGAGCATATATTAGTTAAGCGGAGAACCCAAATGACAGTTTAGCGGTTAGATAGAACGTAGTGGCTCTGCTGAAGTATACTATTACATAAACATAAAAATCACATAAAACAATCACATAAAAATTACTACTTATCAATAACTTGTACTCTATACCTTATATTTACTAAAAATCCTAATAACTCCTAACATTCAACAAATGGTGATCAGTCATTTGTGGAATAGGTGGAGATGAGCCCTTCTCACTCAAACAGCATCCATCCAGCTTTATTGACAGGCAGACCGCAAGCACTCTTTTACTTACAAAACCCCGGAAATTATCCCTCTGTTTCATCTCATGGATCCTATTCTGCTCTGTCACAGGCAGAGGATAGCCTCAGAATCTGCACATTTTGCTGGAACTTTGTTAGCCAGATTGCTCAGACCCCTTAGTGCACCAATGCCTTACCGATGATTTCAGGTCGTCTTTCTTATTGCTGCCGCTATCTCTTCTCCCTGGATGCTGCTTTCCAGCCCGGTTTGATCTGTTGACAGCGCTTCAGGTCAGTAGTCAGAATTTTTTTCAGGTTGTTCAGTCTCTCTCTGGGCTGTCACTCTCCAACAAAGCGCTCTGTGATTGGCTATTCTTTTATAGCCTCAGGGAGGGGGGGCGGGGAACAGAAAGTACAAAAACGTGCCCACGGGAGGGGCCAGAAGTAAAAACATGCTCAAATGTCAAATTAGAGAAGGGAGGGGGAAAGGAAGTAAGGTCATAGTACCAAAGGAGAGGGGGGAAAGAAGGGAGTGGAATTACCAAAATGAGGAAGAGAGGGAGAAGGAAAATAAAAAGTTATTCCAAAGCTAGAAAAGGAAGAAAAGAGAGTTAGAGATCAATACAGTAAGGAGATATAAAGTTTATTAAATAGAATGCTGACAGTGTTAAGAGAAATATGCTTGTACAGGGCTTCTCAGAGGGTAGGGAAAAGGGCTAAACCACTGATCAACCACAACTTGAAATTATTTATTTTACACTTATCTCTAGCTGCTAACTACCCTATTTACTTAACACAAAATGTTTCTAATTACTATTGCTACTTTGTAATTGTTTTCAATTACTGTTACTACTTTGTAACTGGCTAGCTTCCTTTGCTGCTGTTTGCAGGAATTTAAACCCCTTCTGAGGCTTCTCTGTCAATTGCCTTCTTACATTTAACTTATAGCTTTAGATGTTTTGGGACAAAAATCTCTGGTCACACTTTAGCAGTTCTGTTGTACTTTTCTCTTCAGAGGCCATAAAGTGTGATTGGCTAGTTAAATTAGCACACAGTTCTTTCTAAGCAAGTACATCTATTCTTAAGGTGAAAGCATTACAAAGGAACCATTTAAAAGAACCTACATCCATGTTACTAAGCTTACCAGAGATTCCCACCCTCCTACCCTCAGCTCTAACAAGGGCTGTGGTTGATTAACAGTCTTTCAAATGCCATCAATGTCTTTTCCTATGATTGTGAGTTAAGAGTTGTAAACTCAGAACAAGCACACCCATGAATCTGAGTAACACAGTTATGCAGTTCAGCACTCTGATTTGCTCCTCGTGTAACAATGGTTTCTCTTGAAGACACAGCCTCAGAAGGAGGGTTTCAGAAGTGGGTAACTTGCATTCCCCTCCTCCCACTTACTTCCTAGGAAAACCACTCAACTATGAGTTCAATCTTGTCAGGCCCATTGTTTTGAAAGAGTTCTTTGAAGCGTATAACATTTCTGAGAGTTTTCCATAGTCTTGCCTCCCCCTTACAGAAGTTACATATAATCCCAGAACAACACAAACATTTGCATTTTCAATACAACGAATGCCTATAGTACTTTATATTAATTCAGTAATGTTTGTCCAGAATATTGCAGGAAATTTCCATATCTGTCATACCCAACCAAAAGGCAGAACTTTCCCTGAAGAGTTTACATTCAAAATTAATAGTATTTTTAATAGTCAGTAGTTCTTAGAGCCATGTTATGTTAGAAACTATACAGACAAATAAACCAAAGACAATCCCATACTCAGAAATCTGAGACTCCAGGATTATACAAGTATAACCAATAGGCAAAGAGGAATGAGATGAGAGAAAAACAGTAAAGCCAGATAAAGAAATGGAAAAGGCAGTAGGCAATGTAGTTAGGATCACAATTCAAGCAGTGAATGATGGTTTTAGGTACAATTAAATCTTATGAAGCAAATTGCCAAAAGTCAGGATATAGAGACATTTCAAAATGCCTAGATTAACAATGTCTTGCAAACACTCCCTCAGATAAATTAATTCACAATATAGCTAGTTTTTCCCTTTCACTACTGTACTAGCTGTGGCAGCACCATGAGGATAAAGAGCAGTGTTGCATATCTTCCAAGTTTACCCATTGCTTTTTTTAATCAATTCTCCTGTGTCTTCTGGGATCATATCAGAAAGTATCATCCTCCAATGTAAGGCAATCTTTTAGTACCTGGGTTCTATAGAAGTTCTAATGGGGAAAAAAAACTGGAATATGTCTCATCTCAAGCCCCCGAATGGGAAAGAGATGGGAATGTCATTCCAGAACTGTGGGAAAAGCAACATTTGATCATTATTGGCATAGAGACTAGAAATGGAACACTAAATATTTGTGCTTTTTTGGATTTCCTTTAGCACTTACAACACCAAAGCCCACATGTACAGAAAATAAGAGAATATGAGAACAAAGATCTTCAGGAAAATAGTGACTGCAACCCAACAGAAGGCCAGGAAGGCAAAAGGATGGAGTGATGGTTTCCTCGAGCAATCCATAGTCTCAAAGAGCAGCATATGTTCTTGGAGAAGGACATATATTAACAAGGGGAGAGGAAAGCAAGTCAAACTAGAGAAAGATGAGGTTAAAGAAAACTTACATAAGTTGAAGGTATTCAAGCTAGTAGGGCCTGATGAAATTCATCCTAGAGTACTTAAGAATCTATCTGAAGCAATCTCAGAACTGTTAGCAATTATCCTAAAGAATTTTGGATGAAGAGAAGGACAAACATAGTACCTAAATTAAAAAGGAGATCAAAGATGACCTGGAAATTATCTGGAAAAAATATTGAAACAGCTTATACAAACAAACTGTAAGCACCTAGAGGATAATAGTATACTAAGAAATACCCATCATGGATTTGTGAAGAATAAATCATTTGGGTCTGAACCAATCTGATTTCCTTCTTTGACAATGCTTACTGTCCTAGTGGATACAGGAGAAGTAGAAGATATGATATATCTTTATTTCAGTAAAGATTTTGACATGATTTTCTCATAAGCAAACTAGGGAAATACGATTTAGATGAAATTACTATTAGGGGGCTTCATAAGTGATTAAAAGACCATGCTTAAAGAGTCATTTTTAATGGTTTGCTGTCAAACTGGGAGGGTTTATCTAATGAGTTCCCACAGAAGTCAGCCCTGAGTTCAGTACTATTTAATATTTTCATTAATGTTTTGGGTAATGGAGTAATGTGTATGACAGAATACATCCCTGTATTCACACCCTAAGCATTATATCAATAGTCTTTGTAAAGGATATACCTTGTAAGTTATTGTCTCAAAATGCAATTTGCTGGTCAATATTGTCCTGATAAAACATTGGCAATGTTTGTATGTGAAGTTATGATTCCCCTGTATGATATTTATACTTGTTTCAATCAAACTACACAGCTCTGCCCAGGCAAAAGTCTGCAAATAGGTTTGTCCTAAACAAATGAATGTGTTCCTCTCTTAATTTGCATTTAAGTAGTAAACAAGAGTCATCAGTCAGGAGGGAAAACAAATGAAGATCAAAGAGATGGGGGGAAACCAGTAGAAAATACCCTTTTGCAGAGACTCGGTCTCCTCATTCTCAACTGGAAATGTTTTTCAAGAAAGGGATGGAAACTATAAAAAGGAGGGCTAACAACCCCAGGTATCCCCTTTCTCTCCCTGCCCATTGCATTATCTGCATCTGACAAGACAAAGGAAATAGCAGTAGGACTTGAGGGGTAGTGATAGGCCTGACTTGAAGAGTTCAGTCAGTAATCTTGCTGGTATCATGTAGTGAGAAATTTTGCTTGAATCTAATATAGTCTATTAAGTGAGGCACGAAAAAGTGTTTTTTCTTTATTTTTCTTGTAACAATTTAGGACTTTTATGCCTCATTATTTGTACTCACTTAATCTCTTTAAGTAATTAACTTGTTTTATCTAAAACTGTGTGTTTACATTCAAATTTCTGGATAACTCTGTTTAAGATAATTGGCTAGAGTTTATTATTCCCTTTAAAGGAATAAAGGACTTAATATATTTGGATTGTCTAGGAAAGAGCTGGGCAGTATAAAAAATATATATATATTTCTAGCTGGTAAATCTGGGATTGTGTTAGGGTCACCCAGCAGAACAACCCATGCTGTTGAAGGGTGTGACTGGCAGGCAGTAGAGATACAAATATATCTCAGAGTAACCTGCATGCTAGTGGCTGGTTATAAGCAGTCCAAATTGGAGGTTACAACAGCAAGACATTGCAGGGTCCCACTTGGTCATTTTTTCTCAAGACTAAACATGCCCAATTTTTGAACTTTTCCTCATAGGTCAGGATTTCTATATCGTTTTATCATTTTTGTTGCTCTCCTCTAGACTCTCTCTAACATATCCACATCTTTCCAAAAGTATGACCCTGCACAGGGGTTACAGCACCAGCTGCAGCTGGAGCCAGACCCTGCCGGCGGTGAGGCCTCGGCCAGGGCTGGCTCCCAGCAGTGGCCTTGCATTGCCGGGCCAGGGAGCGAAGCAGGCTGGCCCGGCCCGTCCTCCTCTCCACCCCTGGCTAATTGGCCCTGGGCCCCACTCCTCCCTAAGGACAACCCTGGCACCTGGCGGGAGCCGATACCGGCCAGCCGGGAACTGGAGGCCTAGCCCCGCCCTTTTGGCCCCACCCCCGGCACCTGCTGAGGGTACAGTGGGTGGGGCTGGCACGGGGGCTGGCAAAGGTTGCCACCCCTGATGTAAGACATAGGAGGTAATTGTCCTACCCTACTCGGCGCCGGTGAGGCCTCTGCTGGAGTAATGCATCCAACTCTGGCTGCCATACTTTTGGAAAGATGTGGATATGTTAGAGAGAGTCTAGAGGAGAGCAACAAAAATGATAAAACGATATAGAAATCCTGACCTATGAGGAAAAGTTCAAAAATTGGGCATGTTTAGTCTTGAGAAAAGATGACCAAGTGGGACCCAATAGTCTTCAAATACGTCAAGGGCTGTTTTAAAGAGGATGGTGACCATCTGTTTTCCATGTCCACTGAAGGTAGAAGAAGAAGAAATGGGCTTAATTTGTAGCAAAGATTATTTAAATTAAGCAGTAGGAAAAACTTTGTAACTATGAAGGCAATTAAGGCCTGAATAGGCTCCTAAGGGGATTCCATAATTTCTCATCACTGAATGTTTTTAAGAACAGTTTGGACAAACAGATGTCAGCAGTTGGCCAAGTTTCCTTAGTCCTGACACAGTTTAGGGGGCTGGAATGACAACTTAAGACTCCTTCTAGCCCTACATTTCTATGATTCCATGCTACAATTTCACTCATCTTAAATTTGAACTATACTCTTTAACACTTTCATTCAAGCAATGTTATTTGTTATATATACTATTTATTAACTCAATAAAAAATGGTGACACTCAGATGAAAAGGTTTATTGAGGGACATATCCCCCTGCCCCGCCCCACAGTACAAATTCGAAATAAATTCACAAACACATTTCAGTAATCTCCTTGGTTATAGTATACTCATTATCCAGAAACTACCCCATTGCATCAAGTTAGTCTGTTTGATCTTTGATGCTGTTTCCCTGATCAGATGGGGCATTTTTTCAGAGGTGCCCTCTTGAGCTCTCTCATTCAGATGTTATAGATTGTAATGGATTCCTTTAGATTGGGCTTGCTCTTGGTGGATGATAAAAATTGTAATTCCCCCTTAATAAAAAGTTAAAAGTTAATGGCATGGTGCTATGTGCAATATTGAAGTACCAGCTACATTGAGTTAAATCCATGTGCAAACATTTAGGCTATGTCTACACTTGCTAAAATTAGTTCGAATTAGTTAGTTCGAACTAACTAATTCGAACTAATTTTAGTTAGTTCGAATTAGCTTAATTCAAACTAGCATGGCCACACTGGAATGTTAGTTCGAACTAAGCAAGCACTTGCTTAGTTCGAATTAGCGATCCCCATTCATTTCAATGGCTGGTTAATTCGAACTAAGAAATTATTCGAATTTACATGGCCACATTGGTTAATTCGAACTAGTTAGTTCGAATTAACCCCTTAGTTCGAATACCCTATTCGAACTTATTAGTTCGAATTAAGGGAGCCCTTAATTCGAACTAACTAAAGACTAGTGTAGCCATGGCTTTAGTTAGTTTGAATTAAGCTTCCTTAATTTGAACTAACTTGCCAGTGTAGACATAGCCTTAGTGTGCTGTGCACACCATGCAAGGGTGCAAAATCTTGAGTATTGGGTGCAGACAAGTGGGAAAATTGGGCAGTCTGATTGGTTAGCCTAATAATGTAAAAGATTCTGGGAAACCCCCACTGCTGCTGTCCTCCCAGCTGGCAGTCTGTGTTTCTCCCTGATAGGTCAGACCAAGACAGAAGATTGAGATACCTTACTTGTTTGTGTGATCCTGTGTTCCTGTCATCCACCCCTCCTATTTGTTGCTGTCCTGTTGTGATCCCAACTGTTCCTGTCATCCTTCCTAATGTCCAGTTCTGTATTCATCTGTAATCCATCCCTGTTGAGAGTGCCCAGCGGGCAAAATCTGCAAACCTTTAATTAGAATGCTATTCCTCTCTTTTCTAGACACTGTGAGATTTGGGTCCCTGGTCTTTAGGCCCAGTAAGGTGTCTAGTCTGTGTTACCATTTGTTAAAAAACTGTTCTTCACTTAATATTTATTTATAATTTTCCAACGCATGAGTCCACAGTTGATACATGCCAGGACGGGACAAACCTTCAATGGTCCTTATTAAAATTTTGAACCTGTTGCTGGTTGAGCTGGGCACTGACTCTGGGAGGGTAGCGGGGCATAGGTTATTATTTGTTTCTCATTTTTCCAGTAACACAAAAAGTCTCTCCACCTCCTCCTTCCACTCACCAGTAAGGCTTCCTCCCTTGGTCTCTCAGATGTTATGCAAAACAGAGGAAGCACTTACCACAGAAGGCACTTATTATTCAGCAGCCTCCAGTCTTTTCATGAGGCACATCCATTTCTCCTTCAATATGTCAAATGTACACTCCACTGTCATTCTGCAACTACTTAGAGTAGAATTGAGTATCATCTTTCTCTTATCCAAATGCCCAGTAAAAGGTTTCACAAGCCAGAAGAGCAAAAGATAAACTGGATCTCCCTGAATGACAGGAAGAATCATAACTCTATTCATGTCCATAGTGGTCTGGGGAGCAAAAATTCCCTTGGCTCATTCCAGAACAGAAGGTTAAGTTTCTAAAGATCACCTCATATTAATATCAGTGAACTTTTCTTGGTAATCAGCCAGGCCTTGCAGCACAATGGAGAAATATCCCTTCCTGTTGATAAAGTCTATAGCCTGATATGGAGGTGAAGAATAGGTAAAGATGACCATCAATAGTTCTTTTACCATTTCAGAACTCCTCATCCATACAAAAAACCCCAAACAACCCTCCCCCCACCCAATCAATAACTTCCTGTGCCTTGACTCAGTATAGTAGCAGCCCTCCCCGGATAGCAACACAAATCTCCATATCAACTACTAATAGTGTATCTAACACCACCAAACTGGTTAGCTGACTGTTAGCAAACAGGGATAGTGAGCTTCCACATAGTGAAAGGCAGCACCTCTTCATGCTGAGAGGAATCATCATGTAGATGGCCTACCAGTGCAATTCTGGAGCAAGGTCTGTACAGACCTCAAGTAACTTTCTGCAATGTTAAGTCATATAGCCATAGTTGTTCATCACAGGTCTGCATTACTCTTCTGTCACACCAGCCACTGAGAGTTGACCAAACCCAGAAGTGGTGCTTCACTGAGTAAAGCTGGATCAGATAAATGTCTAGAACTAACTGCTTAATTTCATCCTGCTGCTCCTCTTCCACCTGTAACCCGACTGCCACAGCATCTAAAGCTCTCTGAAGCCACTGACCCAAATCCACCCAGCTGTGCAGCTGTCAGTACATGAGTATCATCCTGTTCATATATAAATAACTTCAATGATTGAAGCACTAGGTAGCGTTTCATTGTAATATGGGTGCCTTTGTCTGTTATCATCCCCTCACTCCATCACCCTCACATCACCATACCAATACCTGCATTTGCTGAGTTCGCTATGATCAGGGATCCTAATTTTCCATGATTAACCCCAACGCCATTCTCTGATAAAAAGCCTCCATGAAAATCCATGTTTTTCTATGATCAAAATGAAACTGAACTTTTGTTTTACTACCCATAATTAAAACAATGTTTTATTGCTATATTTAAGCAAGTTCAAACCCTTCCAGTACCATCAAGCATGATAATAAAAGAAAAATAGAATTGCAATTTGTATTTCTTACATGTACCAAATACTTTTGTCTGTGTTCTATATTTTCCGTTTTTAAAAAAAGAAATGCACAAAAAAGTACAAAAATTGTTTTTAGATTAACATTACTCACTTTGCATTAGTCCTTGAGGCTGAAGTGAAATCGGAGATGTATTAAAACACCAACCCTATATGCTGTTGAATAACCTCTATACACTAGATGCAGTTTATTGAATTATGTTTAGCTATGTAAAATTTAAAGTGCATTTAAAAATGAACCATGAGAGAGGTTGCATGCACTGACGCTAGTACCGGTACTTTCACTAAAATGTAGTTAATTGTTAACACACACTTTTATATGTTCACAACATGTAAAAACTAAAGATTCTCTGGAAAAACACAAATTTCACATTTTTCTAGGGCAAACAAATGTCTCGAATCTCTGGTTATGACCCAAGCTCTTCCAGCCTGGTCATCGGTAGTCTCTGCCTCCTTCAGGATGGTGGTGAGTCATTATTTGCATGGCTCTAGCAAATGCTATCAGCCCTAGGTCTCCTGTCTTTAAGATGTTCCTCTCCAAAAGCCAATGGCTGCAGTAGGCAGGAGAACCCAGGCCCACCCACTTCACTGGTTCCCAGCTCAGGGCCCTTGTTTGCAACAGCCAGAGCCAGCCCTTCTCACTCCTTTTTTGCTCCCAGAGCTTCTTCCTATCTGTCATCTTTTCTCCTCTCTGGGCTTTCCCAACTCCCAGGCCAGCTGCTTCTTCTTTGGATTGTCTAGGCACCTGTCACCAGTCTGCTGGAGGAATTGTATCTACAATCAGTGGTTAAAGTATAATTTGACAGGCCCCGCAACCCTCATAATTTCTGGACCCCTTCCCATATTGTCCGGGCCCCCTACATGCATGTGCGGGCCCCAGCCCAGGTAGGCATTTGCAACCACTTCTCAGTACCATATGCATCGGTTATCACTCCATAAATATATTTATAATTTTATATGGTATTTATGTCTATATCAATTATATGTCTATATCAATTGTCACAAACTAGCAAACATCGCATAACACAACAAGTATTGTGATCTTTATATTCCCGATATGCACATTTCACTTCACTAAATACAATGAAAAACTTGGAACACAAAAATTTTATGTCACTTTCACCAAATTCCAGTGACAGCTCTGAAGTGAAACTTGATGGGTCAAGTGCTTCAACAGCACTGCTTAGACATTTTTCTGAGTTTGGCAACAATCTAGCATTCATACAGTCCACTAAGGCCTGGTAAAACTGTCATTCAGAAATTTCAATTTGCTTGCAGGGGGTGGGGAGGGCTAGCCCAGAGGCTGGGCTTAGTGCTCCTGGCCCACCCTGTTGCCTTCGGCTCCCTGCCAAAGGCAGTGGGGAGCAGGGAAGAGTGTGGCTGTGGGCCCGCACTGCCCTGCTGGGAGCGGGACAGCGTGGGGCCCATGTAACCACGGGGCCCAGGGCGATCGCCCCGTTTGCGGCCCCCCTCAGGGACGGCCCTGATTATTAGAACTAGAGACAGCACTGCTGGGTAGCCTTATGACTTCTAGGGGCCTGAACAAAGCACACATTTACTTTTAGAATTACTTCCATTCAAGATCCAAAGGGGTAGCTGCGTTAGTCTAAGACACCCAAACAAACAAGGAGTCTTGCGGCACTTTTAAAGACTAACAAATGGACAAATTAACAAATACATTTGTTAGTCTTGAAGGCTACGTCTACACTGGCAAGTTAGTTCGAATTAAGGACGCTTAATTCAAACTAACTAAAGCCATGGCTACACTAGGCTTTAATTAGTTTGAATTAAGGGCTTCCTTAATTCAAACTAATACCTCTGAATAGGGTATTAGAAGTAAAGGTTAATTCGAACTAACTAGTTCGAATTAACCCAAATGTGGCCATGTTAGTTTGAACTAATTTCTTAGTTCGAACTAACTGGCCTATTGAAATCAATGGAGATCGCTAATTCGAACTAATTTTTTCTTGTTTGAATTAAGCTAATTCGAACTAACTAAAATTAGTTCGAATTAGTTAGTTCGAACTAACTAATTCTAACTAATTTTAGTAAGTGTAGACATAGCCTAAAAGTGCCACAGGATTTGTTGCTTTTGGTGGGTTTTTTCCCCCATTTAAGATGGCGATACCATTAGAAAGACAAAGAGTAAGCAAATAAACACACTTAAAATTTTGCATTATAAATCAGTAGTTCCTACTGTTCTCTCTAAGCTGCGCGGGTGCGTGGCCGCCCAGCGGCCATCGCACCCCCCGCGCAGCAGTGAGGGACCCCCGCGCAGCCCGGCAGCCCCCGCTGCTCCCTCCAACCCCCAGGGCAGCGGCTCTGCCGCGGCACACCCGGCCTGCGCCCGGCCTCTGGGCTGGCCCTCCCCGCCCCCAGGGTGGGACAGGCAGGCTCAGGCTAGGGTCAGGAGCACGGGCCTGCCTGCCTGCTCCATGCAGCCGGGGCAGCGGGGTGGCTGCGGCCGCAGCGGGCTCCCACCCGCCGACCGCCTGGACTTCCCAGCCCGGGGCCGGGCTAATCCATGGCCTCGGCCTCCCAGCATGGGGCCGGGATCAGCCTCCGGGGCTGGGGTCTGCTCCGCCCCACCAACGGCTTCCCGGGGCCGCGGTAGGGTCCTCCCCCGCCAGGGGCCTTGGCTTCTTTCTTTCTTTGACTGCCTTCTTTTTTCTTTCTTCCTCCCTCTCTTTCTCTTCCTTCTTTCTCTTTTCCTTATTTGTCTTCCTTTCTTTCTTTCTTTGCTTCCTTCCTTTCTCTTCCTTCTCTTCTTTCCTTCCCCTTTCTTCTTTTCTTCATTTTCTTCCTTCCTTCTTTCTCTCCCTCTCTTCCTTCCTTCTCTCTTTTTTCTTTCTCCCTTCCTTTTTCTTTCCTTCTTTCTCTCCTTTGCTTTCCTTTTTCTTTCCTTCTTTGCCTTCCTTCTTTTTTCTTTCTTCCCCTCTTTCTCTTCCTTTCTTTTTTCCTCCTTTGTCTTCCTTTCTCTTTCCTTCTTTTTTCTTTCTTTCTCTTCCTTCCTTCTCTTTTTCTCTCTTCCTTCCTTCCTCCCTTCTTTTTTCCTTCCTTTTTAAAAAAAAACTTTTAAAAATTAATTTTAAATTAAAAACCTTTCTAAAAATTAAATTTCAATTCAAAATTCATTCAAATTCAATTAAACACAATTAATTAATTCTATTTACAATTACTTTAACTTCAATTAATGCCTATAATTTCTGTCGTGTGAGTTTACACAAAAATTTTATTCAGAAAAAGTTTTGCACACGGCTTGAAAATTTTGCACACAAGCCGCCAAACCTTAGGGGAACATTGGTTCCCAACCTTTTTGGCTCATGGCCCAAAATACAGACTTTAAAACCCTGAAGGGCCACAAGTTTGTTTAATTAAAAATAAATTTTTAAAATAATTATTTGAATTAAATTGATTGTACTTAAAATTAATTGGGTTTAAATTTTTAATTAATTGATTTTGAAATAATTTTTAATTGAAATTTAATTTTTAGAAAGGTTTTTTAAAAAACCTTTTTTAAAAAGTTTTTTAATTAAAATTAATTTATAAAGCTTTTTTTTTTTTTAGAAAGAAAGAAAGAAAGAAAGAAAGAAAGAAAGAAAGAAAGAAAGA
>ML685821.1:11614678-11631503 GCA_007922175.1 Pelusios castaneus
AGAAAGAAAGAAAGAAAGAAAGAAAGAAAGAAAGAAAGAAAGAAAGAAAGAAAAGGCTGCATGCATCCCCAGGCCCAGAGCGAAGGCGAGCAGCCATAGCCCAGCTCTATGCCGGGACTGGGCAGAAGGCAGGTCGGGCAGAGTGGACCCCAAGTGGACCCCATGGAAACCCTTCCCACACCTCCAGTCCTGCTTAGGTCCTCTTAACCTGTGTCCTGGCATTGCTAGCGCTGGGCACATGGGGCACATACCTCGAGTCTCAGTGCCTGTGCCCCAGGTCTTCTAGGAACCTGGGGCCAAGCCGCCTGCTACAGCCCCTGCTGGGGCTGGGAATCCAGGGCCCAGCTGCCACAGGCTGCCCAAGCCGGACCCGCTGGGGGCTGAAGACCCAGGTCCACCCACCGCCAGCAGCCCAATGCAGCCCCTGTCGGGGAAAGGGCTGGAGACCCAAACCTGGGGGTGACACCATGGAGTCCCACCCGGGGCCTGGCCAACACCAACAGCCCAATCTGGCCCCCACCAGGGCCAGGGACCCCAGCCCGGCTACGGCCCCAGCCGGGAATCCAGGGCCCAGCTACTGCCAGCAGCCTGATCTGGCCCCCACTGGGTTTGGGAACCCAGGGTCCAGCTGCCCTATCCAGACCTGCCAGAGCAGAGGACCGAGGTCTGGCCATCACTGGCAGTACAGTGTGACCCCTGCCAGGGTCAGGGCCAGGCACCCAGGCCTGGCTGCAGCCCAATGTGGCCCCGACTGGGGCTGAGGACGTGGGTCCTGTCACCACGGCCCTGGCTAGGGCCGGGGATCTGGCATCCAGGGCCTAGCCAGTGGCAGCCCGATGTGGGGTCACAGGCCAGTGGTGGCAGCAGTGGCAGGAGCCGGATCCGGGCCCTGGCTGGGATCCCAGGGGATGGATTGGCCCCTCCTCCCCAGGAACGGATTGGCTTTTGGTGGAGGGGAATAGATCAGGTCCCCTGGGGGATGAATTGGGCCCAGGGGGGTGGACTCCTGACCTGGCCCGGGCACTCCCCAGCCCTCCCATGCCTGCTTCCTGTTGACTCCCCAGCCCTCCCATTGCCCGGCGGCTCCCCAGCCCTCTCATTCCCTGGCAGCTTCCTCGTCCTCCCCACTTACCTGGCCAGAGCTGCAGGGGTGTCCAGAGTCGCTCTTTGGCCAGGCTGCTCCCACCCTGAACACACTCTGAGCATGCTCAGGGCAGGAGATTTGAAAAATCCCCAGCCTGGTCGCTGCTCCCAGCTGACCAGCCAGCAGCAGCCAGGGCGGAACAAGTGTTCCGCCAGAGTATTCTGTTTTTCTGGGCACCAGAACACAGGCCCGACAAATTTGTGGGCCCCAGAACAGCATTCCGGCTTACTTTAACCCCTGTCTACAATTCCTCTACCTCTCTAACAGATACCTTTCCCTCCGAATTTGCAGCTATTTTTATGCTCACAACTGGATCGGGTTTGCCAATTTGTACTGCCTGAGCAGGCAGTTGCTTTGTTAACCCTTTGGCTGGTGACCAGCATGGAATGTATAGACTTCCAAGACAGTTTTCCATACTGCCTGACAGTAATTTCAAAATGGCACTGGCAAAACACAGGTGAATTATAAGAGACCAGAAGAAGAATCATGGGAGTTTGTAAATTTGATTAGTTGACTTCAGTATGATATAGTTAATTCAGTGCCCATAGAGCAAACAAACTAATCTGATTTAACAATCTCATGCAGATGAGCCCTCAGTGGTCAACGCTGTCACATGTGGATGTTAACACCCTGCCTGCTGAGCAACACTAATCACAAGTGAGCAGGGCGTATGGGTAATGATGCCATTCTTCCTAAATCCATGTCAGTTTAGGCTGTTAAATACAAGTTCTGATTAGAACTGCTTTACTATGCATAACTTCAAATATTATTGCTAATAAAATTATATAGCTCCAACTCACTCACTCTACACTTCCCCTGAAGAGCTATTTGTTCTATATTTGCTTACTGTACCATTAATTTAATTAAGTGACCTCTTGTTCCTGTATTATGGAAGGGCATACAGATGAGAGAACCCCAAAGAATACTCAGCACTGGCGAGGAAACGATGGCAGGGAGTAGCATACATCATTATGGTTTTTACACTTGTTTTAGAAATCCTTCTGCAAAGTCTGAATCTATTTGTTTCAACTATCATGTGTCCTTGAAGGGGCAAACCACAAACCAAAGTGCTTACAAGGGTGGAATTCTGAGAAAGGGCATGCATGCTAAAGCAACTGGGGAATCTTTGGCGGGTATGCAGCACTTGTTTTTGAATCTAGGGTAGTTGGATTGTGGGGTGGGTCCCACCTCTGAGAAGGGTTACTAGACAAAGCCCATGTTCAGAGTGAGCCTCGAGGCCAAAAGAGATAAAGCTGTTACTCTTTCCAGACCTAAAGGGATGTTAAAAGTGCACTGATTCAATATTGGAATCCAAAGACAACAGCCTTGTGAGTATTCAGCAAGGGGCAGACTCAATCAGGAATGTGACAGTATTTTTGACAGTGACCAGTTGCAGATGATTCAAAAAGCACGTAGGAAGTGTCTACAATGTAGCGGTACAATTGTAGTGCCATAGCTGTGTCACTGTAGTATAGACATACCTTGAGGTAAATAGTTAGGAAAAATATTTTTAGCATGGATTAACAAACCAGAGGGAAAACATGAAACAAGTGGAGAATGCATTGCTTTACTTGGCAGTAACTGAACGTAAGAACCAGGTAGCAGATATTTAGGGCTTAAGCTTCCTCTTTAGACAATTCAGGGCCTTGAACATTATTAGTTATTGCCAGTTGGTTTCCAACTTTATTTTTTGTCTTGTATATCTACTTAACTTGAGAAGATAGGGACTCTTTTGTGGATCCCCCCACCCCAACCTAAAACCTCAATTTCCTCTATCTAAATGAAGTAGCTGTTCTTGGTGAGCCACCAGAAAATATTCCATGAAAGACCTCTTAATCCACAGACTGGAGTTTGAGAACCAGATATTTATGCTGATGCAAGCAACTTTTATTTGTGGCTCTTCATTAATGGTACAGGGTGGCAAATTAATTCATTTGCAATACCTCTATAGCTGTTCTTCTTCAATCCATGACAACATTATTCTCTGTTAAACTTAGGTTGGCAACATTCTATTTTTTTTTTTTTAAACTATTTTCAACATTTTTAAGCTTTTTTAATTTTTATCAATTTAAATTATCAGTTGCCAGAAGTTTTTCGGGACAGTCAGATAATTGTTTAATGACAGCAGATATTGAGATTCAAAAAGTTAATGCTTTACAATCACTAAAACACAGATTTCAGCATCAATGTCAAAATACAATGTGAATGTCCTTAAACCAGGGCTCCACCAAATGGGATCCCTGCTAGGCACCAGCAATTTTATTTTTGGTCACCAGAGGGTGCTCCTCCACTGCATTTCCACAATGGAGCTCATAACCAGACTACAAAGCCTGGTCACCATGGCAACCTGACACCCAGGTTTTTGTCAAGCCCTGCCTAAAACTAAAATTCCAAAGCAGCATCTTTCTTATTTTACTCAGCTGTAAAGTTTGATTATTCTTAATGGAAGTATTTTTTTCACTTTGTGCACATACAGTGACAGATTTTTATTAATAAAATGTTGGTAAATGTCAAACACCTCCCCCCAAACCTATTTATACTAGTGTCAGACCTGAATTAACTCTTCTTGAGTCACAGAGTAATATTTAACCCCAAAAATGAAGAGCCCTTAGTGAAGTAAATGGGCCAGGGTTTGATGGCTCAGTCCTAGAAAGAGCTCTGTAACTAAATCAAACAAGTCTTGTGGCACTTTTAAAGACTAACACATTTATATATCACACGAGCTTTCATGGGAGAAAAATCCCACTCCATCTTCCTTAATGCATAGAGAGTTTGTGTAGCCATGCTGCTCACAGGCTATGAGAGATATGGGGGTGGGTGAAAACCTTTTATTGAACCAAGTGCTACTGGTGAAACAAGGAAACCATATATCTCATTTTGGCCGGGACAGTCCACCTTTTAAGCCCTGTCCCCAACAATGCAAACGAGACAAATCCAGAGTTTTGGGAAAAAAAAAGTGGGTCACTCTTCCCTAATGGGGCATGGAGGGAAATTCAGAGGGAGGTCACACATACCTCAGCTCAGGCAAGCACTGACACCAGAAAGCTGGGGCCAGCAGCTGCAGAGGAGGCACCTCAGACAAACAGTGGGGGCCAGCCCTGATCAATGTCCCGTTCGGCCTCTGGGAAACACGGTCATCCTAACTGAGAGATGAACTCTGCAACCGCACAGGAAACCTTTGTCCATCTCTTGTTATCACTGCTCCGGGACTAATAGCACAGAGGCTACCACGCCTCCTCTCCTCACCTCAGAATCAACCACCACAGCCAGGCACATGAGAGGCAGACTACGTAAAAACACCAACTAAACGAAAACAGATACTCTGTGGTGGGGCTGCTGGGCGCGCTTATATAGACCACGCTGCTTGGCGCACGTGACCAGAATTCGAACATCAGGCGCGAGACCAACTCCGCCCCCTCCGACCGGCGCAGGCCGTTAGCGGGCGACGACGACGACTCACAAGAAGCCCAAAGGCCATTGGTTGTCTGAGGCACGCGGCCGGCCTGCCAACCACCGAGCGCGAGGCACCCTCTGAAGTCTCCACCCCCTTCCTTTACAGCGTTTGCGCCGCCTGCCTGCCCGGTGCTCACCCGTCTCTCCGGCCCGCGAGGCCCCAGGGAGACAGCCAGCCGTTGGGACTCAGGCTGCGGTGAGTGCGCATGCGCACGGGGTCGAGGGTAGCGGCGGTTACCGAGACGGTTTCATGTGTTCAAGTGTCTTAATTCGGCATAGGTAGGAAATAAAATGGCCGCAGCCGGGAGCGGCGCGGCGGGTGAAAAGCCCTGATCGGTCCGCAGTGGGGACAGCCTGTGGCGGGGGTAGCGCAGGAGCTCTGGGCCTACACGCCCTGTGAATGCGAGTTTGTTCGCCGCCTCCTCCCCGCAGCGCAGCTGGGAGGCGCCGCCGCCGCCGCCCGGTCCGCCCGACTGCCCTGTTGCCTGTCCGCAACTAAGAGGAGCGACGGGAGGAAACAGGCGAGAGAGGTACCGGGCCCGCCCCACCCCCGCGCTTTTCTTGCCGCCCGGCCCGGCCCTTGGTGGCTTCCGGGACCCGGTGCTGCTCGCTGGGGGTGGCGGGCCGACCTCCTGAGCCCCGTTCTCCCTCCACATCGTGCCCGCACCGGAGCACTACTGAGGGGGATGGGCGGGGTCTGGTTCATCCCCCCGCCTGGTGCGCCCCGCGGGGCTGGGCCCCAGGCAGGGACCATCGCAGCGCGCGCGAGGCCTGTGTGCTTATCGCCCCTCCCCCGCTCCGCTTCTTTGGGCTACAACGCCCCATTCGCAGGGTGGCGCTGAGCTGACACGACTTGATGCGATTTTTCTCCCGTCTCACTATACCCCAGAGGTGCCCAGGTTCCCCCCTCCCCCCCCGGTCTCAGCAGTAGTTTCTCCCCTTGACACTTCTATCTTTCTAGTCGTCCTGGTTGCAGAAACATCTCTTGGACCTGCACCTGAGAGAGGCTGGGAAACAGGGAGGCAAATAAAATCCCCATTGGGAAATTTGTTTGGGTTTTTATTTTAAGTTCGTGGGGTTTTTTTGTTGTTTTTTTTAAAGTCAAGCTTGTGATTTTTCTTTCAAGGCCGGGCTCATCAATTTTGACTATTTGGGGCTGATGATGCCACATCCTTGTGGCTTATTTGGGATAAAGTCAGACGGATTCATTTAGTTTTCCATTTGGAAATATTTAGCTCATAAGTACTAAAAATCTCCACTTTAAGGCTTGAGCTTAGATGTGGCAGATCACAGGCCCCTGGACATCAAGTAAGTGAGACATATTAAACAAAACAAACAAGGAGTGTGGTGGCACTTTTAAAGACTAACAAATTTATTTATCGCATGAGCTTTTATGGGAGAACAAAGTTTCAGTGCCTAAAAGAACCTGCACAGAGTGGTTCTAATACCATTAAATTGCATGAATTTTACTGTCTCTGCCTATTACAATAACTACGTACAGACTAATAAACTAATTTAAACTGCAGTACTAATGCTGGATCAGCTTTTTTGCTCCTAATTTTCTGTTTTTTTGAATCTGCTTATGCTGTATTGAAGTATGCATAAATGTGTTAAACATTGCTGATTCTTACCATTTGCATTTCCTGGTGTAATTCTAGATTTGTCTCCTTAATGATATATTAATAGGTTTGCGTACTTAAGTGAGGGGTAGCTATACGCATCTGAATTGGGCTTTAGAAATAAAAGGCATTTTCTTCCTAATGTCTCTCACATTCCTCTGCCTTGTTCCCATTAGAGTTTCTGTGCATGGTTGGCCACTGTATATATACTGGGTTAATGGTAGAGGTGGTCTCATGTTTTCTAATTTCAGAAACTCCCTGTTTAGGATTTTGTTGTTAATATTATCTAGTCACCTAGCAGCACTAATTAAGGACCAGAATCCCATTGTGCTATGTACTGTAGACGTGGGGTGGGAAGAAATGTCACTTACCTAAATGGCTCAAAGTATAAAGCCTGGTTAACACTAGAAGATTAGGTCAGTTTAACTACATTGGTCAGGGTGTGGGGAAAAAAGTAGTTAAGCCAACCTGAGTCCCTTTGTAGACAACACGAGGTCGATGGAATAAAAAGCTTTCCATAATTTTCTTTCAAAAGGGCAATGTGTTTAGCCTTGACTCTTCAGTAACTTTTACATTTAACATAAGATTCTACAGGTTTGCTACTGTATGTATTTTAGTTGCAATGCAACTGGGTTTTTTTCCCCCTCATGTACAAGAACATGATTTACAAAGCAGCACAGTCATAGTAATATGAATTAAATTTAGCATCAAATAGTGACTAATCACTGCATCTACTGTGATGTGACATGTTCAAGTTGAGGCTGCACTGTGTGTAAGTCTTCATTAACATTTCCAGTATTACACATTTGTTGTTAATTCAAATTGAGAATCTTAACTAAGCTTTTGGTTCCTTTTAAAATCCATTTAACATTATTTTAATACAAATTGCTGATTACCAAAACTCTTGCACAGGTGTGGGAAAATGGCAAAAAGAATTGCAGAGAAGGAGTTGACTGACAGGAATTGGGATCAGGAGGATGAAGCTGAGGAGGTAAAGGATATTTTTGCATTGCTTAGCAAGATAATAAAATGACTGGTTCCCTCTAACAAAACCCACAGTGATGTCTTTCACCTGAGGTGTAGAACAGTTACACATAAGAAATGTACACTAATACTATAAAAGTCATTAAAGCTCAAGAAATTAAAGATCAAGTTGGAAAAAGTATTGAATAATAAAAGGCCTCTGTAGAAAAGTTGACTCACCTCTGGTGTGCCCCTTTGCCGCCAGGTGTGACACAACAGCTTTTTCCTCATTTAATGTCCTCTGGCAACAGCTGCTCCAGCCCTGCTATGGTCTCTCTTCTTGCAACTCAGCCATCTAGCCGTGTCATATTTTAGTCCCACTTCTTCTGGGGTATCAGTCCAACAAATAATAATCCAGTGTTATTACAAAAGGGTCTTCAGCTCCTACTGTGGGCACCATGGTCCTCATATCTTCTCTCATGGCTCTTAGTTGTGCTCATGTCTTTCTCGGAACCTCACACCACCTTCCCCTGTAGTTAGCTGTTAGGGAACCAGGCCTTCCCACTACACTGAGTTCCAGTCCACAAACTCTGTAATTAGCAGATGAAATCTGTCCCTTTTGATTCTCTGATGCAGCTGTCCTGGACTTCATTCTGCTGTAGACTCTCAGCTGGCCTCTCACTTAATTCACCCTTTTGTCAGGACCAAGACTGTCTGGGCTCTCCTCTGGAATCCTCTCATAATGTCACAACCAAAAATATAAACTTAAACCAAATTTACTCTTTGGATTTGACCTTTCATGCCTCTTATTTTCCCCTGGCTCTGTTCTTCACAGAACACTCCCCCGAACTCATTCCCTGGAATTCCAGATCCTGTCCTTCTATCAGGATTACTCACCTTTAGAGCATGCTTCACCCTGATAGTCTAACTTTCTCCTGGTTTCTAACCAGACCTCTATACGTAAAATTTATTCCCAAGGACAACTTCCCCCCTGGATTTCTTCCTTGACTGCCATCCAAGAGTGATGCAGCTTTCATCTCCTGCTCCAGACTTCCTTTCTTTATGCTAACCACCCAGCTCATATCAGAGCTGGGATTTATCTTTAATTAAGGCTGGCCTGTCTTCCAGGTGCAGCCAGGTGAGTTAATTGGTTTTACAGACCCACATTTAATCCTTTCAGTGCCAGGATGGGGGTATATATCTTATCACAATCCCCAGCATGTATTGACCAATAAAGTTAATTGTTTGCCATAACTGGTTGAGAAATAAAACAAACAGTTCAATGGCTTATTAATCTATAGCTTAAAATGAATTCATATTGGGGTAACAAAGACTCCTTTTTTTCCAATCTCGTTAGGGCAGTAGACAAAATAGTAGTCCACATGTCCTGATTTAAGTCCTTTTCAGGGGCTATTTTTTTAATAGTAGCATACTGTGATTAGTTCCTGCCTAACATAAGTTCAAACAGGTTAGGGGATTCACTGGCTATTTCACTTTCCTTTTGCTCTTGGGGAAGACTATTCAGTCATGATAAAAGGAACAAGGCCTCCGGGAGCAGATAGATCACACCAGAAAAGAATTTTGATCTTGTGTGCGGTGTAGGTTGAAGAAAATACTTGAATTTCCAGGATTTCTTAATGTGATCATCCTACATAGCTATGTGGCCAGAATTATGGGAAGGGAACTAGCCACCTTAGAAGCCCAAGTCCGTTTTCATAGAGTAATGAATGTTAAATTTATAGTGGGAACAGAGACTTGTGAATTTGTTAGAATGCTGAACGGTTTTGTGCTCTTATTGTACACGTGGAGTAGAAGGACTTTTACAGTACTTGCCTCAAGATTGCTTAAGGACCATGGCTTTGACTGCCTGAAATACAGACAGAACTCCCTGAGTAGGCTATCATGCCATTACTGCGGCTTCATGCATAAAGCCAAGTACAGAACTTCTGTTTGGATCACACTTAGCTAACCTCCAAATCAACTGTTTCTTATTTAATTTGGAACATTTTGCTTAGTTCCTCTGCAGTGGTGTAGCTACAAGTCAAACAACATATTAGATGCAAGAGTATTGTGTCAAAATAAACTAAGACCCCGCACTCTTGCATCATTTATTAACAAGTTATATTAGCTTTTGCAGTACTCAAAATATCAAAACTTAGGCCAATAGCAAATGAGAGAAATCAAATCTAAAATTACCAGTACTTTTTCAAGAATGTGTGTTTTTAAAAACTACTGCAGAATGATGTCACAGTAGAATCTCTAGTTTATGAAGTACTTGGGGATTGAACATCATATAATTTCAGTAGGAACAGTGCATAAGTTAATATTGAGTGAGAGGGTACATAATGAGTAATAACGAATGTTAAACAATGTGCCTGATTCTTTTCTTTCAGAGAAATGCATTTCTTAGTTTTAAGGAACTGTGGCACTCGGGTTCTTCCAACCTGTACAGCTGCTTAAATGTCAGCTAAAGGATTTAAGTCACACTTCGTAGTACAAAGAAGACTTGACAGCAGAAAAATTGTTCATGTTATGAATTGGTCATTCATAAGATAAATACTCATAAAATCAATGTTTTTCTCGCTATTAAAAACACACTTTCTTCCTTATCCTTTAACCCAATGGTTCCCAACGTGTGGTCTGTGGACTACTGGTGGTCTGAAAGGGTACTGTTGGTAGTCCATGGGGGTGGGGAGATGTATCATATTTGATGTTACTGCAGGTAAATGTACTGTGACAAGTGCAATATGTTTGTGAGTGAGCATAATAAATTATTAGAAGTAGCTGCATTTTTAATACCCCTTGATATCAAGTTTGAGTACCGTCAGCCATGGGCTATGTTTAAAATGGCTTGCTTATGTGGTAGTCTGCAAAAGCTTTCAATGACGATATAGTGGTCTGCATAAAGTAAAAGGTTGGGACCGCTGTGATTATATTTTCCACTTTTCATTTGTGAAGCTTTGATCTCTTGGAATTTGGCAGCCTATCTTAGTGTTGGTAATGGGAGTTGTTACTGAAACTGGGAGTGGGTGATGGGATGAGTCACTCCATGATTGGCTGTTCTGTTTGTTCTCACTGAAGTATCTGGCATTGGCCACTTTTAAAAGATAGAATACTGGGCTAGATGGACCATTGGTTTTATTCAGCATGGTCTTTCTTACATTCTTAACAATTGTTGGTAGCCAGAAGGTTAATACTTATAATAGGTTTCTTTTCAGGATATTTTGATCCCTCATGTTCTCAGCCTCACCATTAATTCCACAATTTGTATTTTTCCTGTAGGTGGGAACTTTCTCAGTAGCTAGTGAAGAAGTCCTGAAGAACAGAGCTATAAAGAAAGCAAAGCGCCGAAATATTGGGTTTGAGGTAACTATGACACAAGACTAATATTATAATTAGTCTTTGTCTTTAATACTGAAATATCTGTCTGTTGGTGATTATGTATTGTATATTTCCCCTGTAATTTAAACTGTATAACAAGCTTTTTAAAGATGCTATAGTAGACACTGTTACAGTATCTAGATGTGTTTGATGCAGAAGGTATTTTTAGTAACTGTCTACATAGCAATGGAAAGGGTGGAGTGGGATATAGAGAGTACAAATACTACTGTCAAAAAAGGATGAAAGTTCTTTTAAAGCATTTTGGCTTTGTATTCTGGATACCTAACACTTCTAAAGATAAGAAACAAAGCATTTGAATAGTTTCAGCAAAAACAACGGGAGTCCTGTTGTACCTTAAAGACTAACGGATATTTTAGTTTTTAAGGTGCCACAGGACTCTCGTTTTTACTGTACACAGACTAACATGGCTATCCCTCTGAATAGTTTGTTTTCTATCAATGGAAAATTTTTGGTTATTTTAAAAATAACTTAGTATTAAAGGAAGGCTGATACGATTGCCTATTAAGGCTGCTCGATATTTCATGAAAGACCCCTATTTTTGATTGCTATAATTTTTGACAATTTTTAACTACTTGAATTGAAAATTGCAATAGTTGATGCCTGCCTCTGGCAGACTTTTTTTTTTTTTTTTAAATTTCATCCAAAACAATTGAGCCATTTATGAAGAGTAGGTTAGGCAAAAATGAATTGTTTTGCTGATGTTTAAATAAATTATGGAGATCTTTTCTGAAAAACATGCATAAGGTATATGTGTGGGAAATACACTTCCTAATTTTTTTTATCTGACATTATCATGTAGTTCTTGGTTTTTCACTGTTCAGGAAAGCAAGTTATTAATGGCTCATTAATGCAAGATAAATTCTAACTGTGGGAGTAGGTCAAATTGTGTTTATCAACAACTCTAGTATAATGTTTAGTTATCTGCCTGCCTGCCTTCCATATGTTGTACAACATATACTTCTTAAAACAGGATATTTTTCTACTCATTTTTCATTACTGGTCTTGCAGGTTTGTTTCGTTTTTTTTTTTTTTAAATTTCTCTCTTCCTATTCTGATAGCTTAGCTGTGTCAGTTTTTCTGATCCTCTTAAGGAGAGAGGTGTGTATATGTATATAGATGTGGAGCTATTAGTTTCCAGGTAAATGTTGATAAAGGTCTATTTTACATACACCAATGCAAAAGTATATTCTATCAGTAATAATGAAAATTTACAGATGGCAAAGTAAGGAAAATGTTGCTTGAGAACTTTAGACTTGAAGGCTTTTTATTTTGTATAGTTTGACAGGGCTTGACAAAATTGACTCCCTGATAAGCATCAGCAGTTTCATTTTTGGTCACCAGAGGGTGTTCCTCCACTGCATTTCCACAGTGGAACTAGGAGTCAGGCTACAAACCATTGTTGTCAAGGCAACTTGGCACCCCGGTTTTGTCTAGGCTTGTTGTTTGACATGTGATATTGACAGTTTGTTCTAATGGTTATTGAGATTTGTTTTTGAATCAGGGCCTGTTGTCACTAAATAATTTTCTGACTTCCCTCCCCACCCCCAATTCCCCACAACTGTAAACATTTAAATAGATTGAAAAAATGCTTATAACCCAAGAGCTGTCCATTGAAATTATTTAAAAAATGGAATTCTGCTAAGCCTACTAATTTACTTTTGTGCTTATTGTCAGTTGTCTGAGCCAGAGTACAGTAAATAATATCTTTTGAAAACAAAGCATTTATGGAACTAGAAGGAAACTTGTCTGGTTTATATGAATAGAGAATGATTTTTGTCAAATATAGCTACAGAAACAGTGGCACTTTTGGATTTTTATAGGGATTCAGTACCATTGAAGGGAACTGTAATGCTTTGTTTGGGGGGCAGGGGTTGTGTTGGGGAGGTTTTTTTGGGGTGTGTCTTTAAACTATTTTGCAGTAGTATTTGATTAGTACTGAGCTAATAGAAGAATTTTTGTGGGTGTATGTAACTGGTTGAATTTTATTTTATTTCAGTCTGACAGCGGAGGAGCTTTTAAAGGGTTTAAAGGTTTTGTTTTGCCTTCTGGAAAAGGAGGTGGCAGCTTTGCTGGATTTGGTAATGGTACAGAAATAAAGCCTTTAGGAGGGCTGTCGAATGGAAGTAGCGGTATTTCTAGTACTCCCTCTTTCACTGGTTTAAAGACCGCGTCTGAAACGCAACCGGCATTTGGTAAGTTGACTAGTAATTTTATTTGTATTAAATAAAATTGTCATACAATTACAAAAAAAGCCCTGAAGTTAATAATGAATTTGTTTTAAGCTAAAGTGATGATCCAAATTTAAATGACAGTAAAAGAAAATTTAAAAGCACTCAATTCTCTCTAGGGTTTCTTATGAAGCCTTTAAACAAGTAGGAAGGTCAAGCCATTGTATGCTCCAGTGGTTCCCAGCCTTTTCAACTTGAGGGCCACAAATATAATTTTTACAACCCTGAAGGGCCACTAGTCAATCCAGTCATAAAAAAATATTGATGTATATTATCTACAGTGTATATACACCATTAAGGCCTATAGATATTTAAAGAAAACACTTATTTAGTGCAAAGCAAATTTAAAAAAAACAGAGTGTTGCAAAGTTATAACGTATGTCTGTTTCACACATCTCTAATATGCCAGACCAGGCAGGTGCTGGTGGCTGCAGCCCATTTTCCCTGCTGAGGATAGGTGGGAGAGGAATACAGGCCATTTTGAAAGCCCCCATGGGCCCTAGTTTGGAAGCCACTAATATACTCTGTTGGATCCCTTAATGTGAAATTCGGAAACTAATTCATATTTGGAAAACAAACAAGGAATCCTGTGGCACTTTTAAAAACTAACACGTGTATTTATCGCATGAGCATTTGGGGGAGAAAAATCCCATTATGCAAAGAATAAATGGTAATGAAAAATCGAAACACGGTATTGCATGCCATGTTTGTGAAATCCTGCTGGTAAATTGCTTTCATTTTAATCTTGAATATTTTACTCATTTTTCCTAAATTCCAAAAATTAGATGAATAAAATTCAGTGAAAGCAACCCATCAGATCTGACTGTTTAACTTGCAATTTTCACTGAAATCAGTGTGTTTAAATATTTTATTTAGATCTTAAGGGAAGAGCTTTGAATGACTTTCAAGCTACACATTTTTGCTTTTTTGTTGTTTATAAAACACCTTACTAATCAATTTAAACTGAGCACACTGAGAAATGTTACTTTTAAAGACTTTCGTATTGCTTACCATAGCAAAGGGAATGTTCCATTTTTTTTCTGTAGCCATTTTGTTCTTTATAGTGTTTTCAAAGTAATGTTAAAATCATGATTCTGGCCACCTGATTCTATAAATGTTTTATAAAATAAATTGTGACAACTACTGAAGAAATACTGTCCGTAAATTAAATATAATAATATGAAATGGTTTTCTGTACTGCAGTTTCCTAGAGCCAGACTTTTTTGAAACAATGAAGTGATGGGTTATACTTGGCTCCTATCTATTGTATATTAGAAACAATACTTTTGGTTCTAGTTTTTTGAAGTCAAACTGACAACTTCTGGGTTTTTGTAATTTTTGTGTCCCATTTCCTTCTGGTGATGTGGTTACTACTTAAATTTTTCCTTTAATGAAGAGCTTGGCTCTGTAAAAACTCTAGATGGAGCTATGAACATCTTAGCTTCAGACTACAGGATAATTGATTCCCAAAGCTGTATGATTTTATGCTCTCTAGTGAGTTAATTTATCAGTAAAAAATGGCTAATAAATATAACATGTAGTCTCAAATCTAGATTCTATATAAATAAAAATATTAATTCATAACAAAGAGCACTGAACAAGATCTCAGTAGGTATTCTTTCAGTTTATTTTGAGATTATATTTTTTCAGCACACAGGTTTACTGATATTAGCGATTTGTAAACATGCAGTTTACCTTGTAAGTAAAATCGTGGCATTTGCAATATTTAAACATACTACAAAACTGTCCTATTAACTAGATTTTCATACATTGTGGTATGACACCTATAATTTTAAGAAATTTTAAATAGCTTGGCAAACCAAGGTTCAGACTTTGAAACAATTGTCAAACTTTGATACTGTTTTAGAAGCACAATTGAATACATCATTTTAATAACCACCAGTGATCACTATAATGAAGGGGGTAAAACTTATTCTTTATAATCCCCATTTTCCAAAATGATTGTTTAGGATTGGATTCTTTGCATGTTCTCTGGTGGAAGATGAAACTTTTCATTTTCAAAGATTTTTTTCTTCAAGTAATGACCCTATGAGTGTTCCACTGTAGTTGTACCATGTCCCTGTGCCTCCGACTAGAAATTTTAGAGACATATCCATTCAGTTCACTCATGCTCCGCCTCAAGGGTCTCTGATGCTGCATAGGCAAACCACACTCAATTCCGTCTTTTAAAAAAAAAAAAAAAAAAAATCTTAATATCAAAGAAGATAGGAGAATGGAGACCTATACTGAATCTAAGATCACTCAGCAGATATGTAAAGGCACAATGATTCAGGATTGGTTACATTAGCAGTAATAATTCCATCTGTAGACCAAGGACATTGAGGGCTGAGAACCAATCTAAAAAGCTTATTTTCATAAGTGAGCGATCCAGTCGCACATCTTTTCACACTAGGAATTATGATACATCTGTGTGTAGATTGGCTACTCAAAGCATGATCTTTTGATGTTCTATCTGCCACACAAAAGACTAGATGTTTTCATGCAGCTAGTATTACAACTGAATGTTCAGAAATACTGACTCAGTACAACTTTTCATATTCATAGGAGCTTATCTAGAGGCTGTGAAGGCCAAAACTTTCTCCCTACTATGCAGGTTCAGTGCCGTAAATGTCTGTATTGACACAATCCAGGCTAGCCCACAGATCTCAGCCAGAAATTGCCTTCAGCTACTGGGGCAAATGGTGGAGATACCTTTTGTAATAAGTCACGCAAGACTCCGCGTGTTTCTTTCAAGCTTGGCTCAAAATGGTATACACACCAGAGACAGACTGAATAGACTTCTATCTATCCTCCCAACAGTCAAAAACTCACCTGAATGGTGAAACGATCTGCAGAATGTCTGTGCATGGGGTTCCCTTCATTCAGCCACCTCCCCTATTGATATTGACAAAAGATGCATCTTTACTGGGCTGGGGAGCTCATCTAGATGACAGTATGTTTCAAGGCAATAGGTCCCCCTTGGAATCAATGCTGCATTTCAACCTATTGAAGGTCAGAGCAGTCAGAAATCCTGTTCACACTTGCTGTCAATGATCAAAGACAAACATATAAAGGTTATGAAATAAAACATAGCACGTATGTTTCACATAAATCTGTGGGAATGAACAAAATCACTGTCCCTTTGTGCCAAGGCAGTGAAACTGTGGAATAGGTTCATTTGGCACAGCATTAACATAGCAGTTTACCTTCCAAGCATACAAAACACCACAATGGACACCCTTAGAAGGAAATTTTCACAGAAGCATGAATAGAGAATGAACCCCATTCTTCTGCACAATGTATTTCTGCATTGGAGAGTCCTAGAATTTTGCCAGGGTCAAAACCAAAAAATGTTTCCAGTTCTGCGCCAGAGCCAGACTGGGTCATCTTTCTTTCAGAGACACTTTTTTTCCCCACTGGAACACAGGTCTCCTTTATGCCTTCCTCCATTTAATCTCATATTGAAGGTCCTGGTCTTGATAAGAAAGAGCAAACTTTATTCTCATAGTTCCTTTGTCACTAAGACAAACATGATTTCCGCACCTACTTAGCAATGTGCCCGCCAATCATCTTCAGTCCCTTCTTCACCTCCTCTCAGAATGCTGGTCAGAGACTCCACACCAACTTCCAGGTTCTCTGACTCATGGCATGGTTCTTTGATGGTTGAAAAGCATAGAGATGTCCTGTTAAGAAGATGTGAAAGAGTACTATTACATAGCAGAAAAACTCTCATTACACACATTCAGAAGTTGAAGAGATTCCAAATTGGGTGTGACTCAAAACATGTTACTCCCACATCTTCTCCCTTCTCCCTTAACTACATCCTACCGTATTTTTCGGACTATAAGACGCACTTTTTTCCCCCCAAAAGTGGGGGGAAAATGAGGGTGCGTCTTATAGTCCGAATGCTGTCCAGCAAGCAGTGTTCCCGCCAGGGGGCGTTGCTGGATAGCAAAAAGATCCAGGGCTGTAGCCCTCCAGCCCACTCCCTGGCCAAGCCACTAGGCCCCTCCCCC